>OZ024889.1:50583917-50768917 GCA_964017195.1 Siderastrea radians | reverse complement strand
CTCACTGACTGACTCACTGACTGACTCAGTGACTGACTGACTGACCGACTGACTGACAGAGCATATAAGTGCTGATTGACTGACTGACTGACTGACTGACTAACTGACTGATTGACTGACTGACTGACTGACTGACTGACTCACTGTCTCACTGACTCACTGACTCACTGACTGACTGACTGATTGACTCACTGACTGACTGATCGACTGACTAACTGACCGACCGACTGACTGACTGACTCACTGACTGACTGACTCACTGACTGACTGACTGACTGACTCACTGACTCACTGACTCACTCACTGACTGACTGACCAACTGACTGACTCACTGACTCGCTGACTAACTGACTGACTCACTGACTGACTGAGGACATAAGTGCTGACTGAATGACTGACTGGGTGGCTGGCTGGGTGACTGGCTAGGCAAATCTCTGTTCAACCGACCTACCCACCGACTGATTGACAACATGAATGACTCATTTAGTGATTGACTGCCTGACTGGTTGACTAACTGTAGCTTAACTGTCTCGGGACAGTCTCACTAACTGTTTGGCTGGCTGACTGGCTGACTGCTGGACTAACTAGCTGAGTGACTGACTGACTGCACTGACGAACGGACAGACAAATAAAGAGGTTAGATTCTTAGGAAACTGTGGTGCTGTGTTGGTGGGTATGTAAAACACAAAACTTTGAATTTATCAACTGAGTTGATAAGGTAAATTGGCCACCGTAGAGAAATTCAAGAGATTGCGTTTCCAGCGCTAGCCCCTCGTCAGAAGGGATTCACTCTGACGGAAGGATAACGCTCGAAACGTCAGCTTTTGAATTTCTTTAATGTTGGCTTATTTACCTTATAAACTCAGATGATAAATGCAACTGATTTTTTGACTGAATGACTAACTGACTAACTGACTACTGACTGACTGACTGACTGACTGACTGACTGACTGACTGACTGACTGGCCAACAGTTGAAGGTCTTTATTACGACTTTTTTCCTGTTATATAGTTTGTTCAATTCCTTTTTTAATAATAATTACTAATTTATAAATTTATATAGCGTCTTTTTTGAAAGCACCCAAAAGCGCTTTACGTGTTATCAAATCTTAAATTAAATTAAATAACTAACTAACTAACTAAATAAATAAAAAAAAATAAATAAATAAATAAATAAAATGAAAACTACAAGTAAATGTTCAATGAAAAAGCTTTGTTAAAAGGAAAGATTCTGTAGTGTGTTTGTTTACCACATCAACCTGTGTGTTGTTTTAACCCTATTCTGCCTGGGGGGGAACATTGTGCCCGCGCTGACTTTAACGAAATATAACTTTTAAACGGCCAGACGAATAATCACCAAATCTCGTGACTTTTCCTAAAATTTATCAGAGAAAATTTTCCCGTGTCAATGACGTGTCTATGATGATTGACGTTTCCATAGCAACCGTCTACTTTGTCCAGGTTTTCTCCCTACGTTTGTAAGAAGAAGATATTTTTTACTTTTGTGTGCATGTTTTGACTAAATATGTTTCTTAGAACAAAATCATATATTTTTTGGTGACGTCATTGTCAGCTGCATAACTGCAGGTTTGGGATTCAAGATGGCGGCCTCAAATTCAAAATGGCAGGTTTGTGACGTTATTGTGACGTCATGTTACGTCATAAATGACACGTCATAAGCCGAATCTGTTAAGCTAATGACTTGCTACAAACGTTCCAAGTTTCATCGCAAGAGCTTTAATACTTTTCGAGATCTATAGGGGGGGCACAACGTGCCCCTCCTGGCTCAGAAACTCAAAAAAAGCCCAGGCAGAATAGGGTTAAAACCCACTTTCCTTTTTGGAGGGACAATTTAAAAACCGTAAAGGGCTTATTTGTCCTTTCTTTCTTCCTGTCTAGGAATTTCACTTTCTTGCACAACTTTGTGTATGGTAACTGCTATGTGTTTAGTGAAAAGGGTGACACGAAAACCACCAGCGTACCAGGAAGTGAAAACGGTGAGCTTCGCCTTTAAGTTACGTGATTTGTGTCTACTCCAGTGATGTCATGCGTCCCCCAAATGGTATAAAAAAGTTGCAGCTGATCGTAGGGTCAGTTTCTAGCCGTTTAGTGAGTCTCGCCGTGACCTTATGTTTACTTCTGGGTCAGTTAATTAGTTTCTGTTTAGAAATTATCCTTATGGGTGACTAAAATCAGTGGGGGCAGTTTTGAAGTGATGCTGTCGATAGAACTGCAATCATATTGCCCAGGTAAGTCACGAGAAACTCATGAATTTTTGAACTTCGCGCATAAAGCCTTGTATGTGAGAGCAAGCGTGTTTTTTCTATTTCCTAATTAGCCTGCGTAGCTGGCGGAATTGTTTGCGCGAAGTTTGAGCGGTGGAGCCGCGATGAAAGGGCCAAACACGCCAAGGGAATGGGGAGAAGTGGTATTTTCTCGCCGCTTACGTCGCTAATGGCGGCTCCTTCGCCAAAACTTTACCTTCAGCTAGCCAGCTATGCAGTCAGCTAACTAAAGATTTCTTTCCATCCTACATAGGTTTATCATTAGTCTTGAACATTGAAGCCGATGAATACTTGGGCGATTTCTCAGAATCATATGGAGCTATAGTTGACGTGACAAGTACAAATGAAATGCACTTTCCAGAGGAGAATGGGTATCTAGTGGCACCGGGACAAGTCACCAACATTGGTTTCACAAAAGTAAGCTTAAAGCTGTATTTAGAGTTATTCGTAAATGCGGTTCGATGCCTACCTAACTCCTACCTTGGGCTATTTTCACATTATGCCGGACGTGTAACAGAGTACGTTTATCGTTCACTATCGAAACGCTAATTTTGGCACGATTGTTGAGTCGCTACGGACTTGAAATTGGAACACTCTGTACAGGGTAGGATTTCGTTTTCTTCTTACGCCCACTTCAAGATAGTGGACACCACAGCCTTGGCACCAATTTAAAGGGGCTGTGTCACGGCAGTCCAGTCCAGTATTTTTAGTTTTTCCAATTACTCGCCCTTACCTGCTATGGAACTTAACGTAAGCGAAGAAATTAGTTCTAAATGGAAAAATTACAGCTTTGTGACAAACAAGTATGTATCCTGAGCGTTAGATTTAAATTTACAAACAACAGAGATAAACCTTGAAAACTGTTTAGCCTAACAGTTTTTCAAAAACCCCAATTGCAATCAATGTTCGGGGTTTATTCAAGAGCGCGGCTTTGTGGGATTTCCGCAATACGAAAAACAAGCCGCATAAAATTCACGTTAGCGCGACAAATTGGGAGCACAAAATTGTGCCCAAGGATAGGTACTAATTTTCTGAAATATAGTATTCGAAAACATTGATGATAAGATTGAGATGACTGCAGGAGGTGCCACTCTATACTTAGAAATTTATAGCCTCTTACCGTCTCAATTGCCTTTCTTTTCTTCGTTTGTTTCTGTGTTCGTATTTTCGTATTCTGGCTTTCTTAAGTTGCTTCTGAGTTATTCTTTTTCCTGTCATTCATATAATGATAATAATAATAATAATAATAATAATAATAATAATAATAATAATAATAATATTAATAACAATAATAATAATAAAACAAGGAAAGTCGCCGTTTGCAAGCGACGAGAGCTATTTCGGGATTCTGAAGCTACTCGAGTCCAGGCCTTCCCAGTCGCCCCTTTCTTGAAAAAGGGCCCCGTACTGAAATTACAGAAGGGGGTCCACTGGGCCCTCATTGGCCAATTTCTAGAATAATTCCTGAATGTTAATCTTCTTCAGTCTGGCCCATCGGTGTCATCTTTTGTATTTGCTGTGTTATTTAAACCTTTCGTCAATGTTTTGAGCGGTTATTTTCATGTTTAGATTAATTTGGTGGCCAGGTCCTAGTGGCTGAATTTGACTAAATTTTGTGGCCCGGCTCGTTGAACACACTGATTTGACTGTGTCCACTTTATTACAGAGAACTGTCAAACGCCTTGACATACCATATGAAGGAAAACCCTGCGGAAAAGGTAGATGGGACCTTATCTACAAGAACAGAGCCTACTCAGAGACGGTAAGTTGCATTAAAAACTGCAAGCCTGCTTATTACAACTGCGTATGCATGACGGCTCGGTGTTCGCATCTCCTGAGAGCGACATACCAAAGACAAACAGCTGGCGCAAAGGCTCATTCATGTTAATCAAGATCAAAGAGTTAAACAGCTGGAAAATCCTATTTGGTACCTTTTACTGAGTATCCAAGACACAAATAACCCGACGTGGGGGGGGGGGGGGGTGGGGTGGAGAATGCCATCTTTTCTTGGCGGGAAATCGCGTTTTGCTTCTGGGCAACCGGCGTTTTTCTTGGCGGGAAATCGCATGTCCACCGTTGCTTTTGAAAAATAGGTTTTTTAAAAGCTTAGTTTGTTTAGCAAAGCGATTCAGTTCGACAGAATTATTAAAGTTTAAAACTCGAGAAAAATATCCAATATCTATAACTGGAAGGAAAAAGTTCAAAAGAATACTCAGTAGTCTTTTTGGTGGAGGGCGAAAAGTTCAAGTTACGAAATTTGTCTTCGACTCGAGGACTTCATTTTGTTTTCTTCACGACGGAGAGCTTGTCCTGTTCTGAAACACAACCGAGTACATGATTTTGAGCATTTTGAGCATTACGGTCAAAGTGCTTACCCTGTGAAATGGGAATTTTACCTCTTTGGACAATCGACGATTTTCTTGTCCTAGAAGTTTTCAATAGTAATAATTTTTTTAAGCGAAGCAGTTGTCGCTTTAAAGCTATTTTTTTCCGAAAAGCTTCCGAAAACAGTTCTGTGTTCCTGGAGGTGCCCGAAGATTTTTACTTCGCGGCCGCTAAACTAAATTAATACGCAATATTCGTACGTGTAATTTACAGGTGCTTGGAAGCTCCCAAAAACCTTTCTTTCGGGTAATCTTTTCCAATAAAATGCCAGTGGAATGCCGGTATAAATTTTTGACTAGACGTTTTGTGGCAATTTTGTTAACTTCCGAACACGATGAAAACCCAAATAGTTCACGTACCATTTGCTTCAGAGTAAGTTTTATTTTGTTGTTGTAAACGAGCGACGTTTCAAGTTCATTCAAGCGAACAGCCAAAAATCCGAGGAGATTTGACAAGCCTTGACCGTTAAATGACAGGACATGGAAACATAGCAAAAACCAAGTAAGACGGCTTGTGAGTGCCCGAAAAAAAAAAAATAAAGCTGCGCTCTAGCATGACTTTCGAACTCGAATTCACAGAACAGATCCCCAGAATATTGGAAGACAATTTGGAACACTTTCGGGCTTAGTTTTTAAGAAACACTTTTTGAAAGAAAATGCGCCCAAAAAAGCCTCGAAATATATTTGGGACCGAAAACTTTCAGAACTATTTTTGAGAAACGAACACCAGCTTATTTTTTGGGAGCTCCGCTTTTAGGCTTGGCTAAATCTGTATATTAAAGTGCGCGTCAAAAACTCGGTATTTTGAAATGTCTTAGCCCATTTACTCCGGTTTCGCACATGAAGGACAAGGCTTCCTGTTCCATTGTCACCTCGTGACTTTTAACGGCCCAGGGGGCTTTTGATAGCCAGCCAATGCAGTGGGATGAGATCGTGCAAGTCGTTCCTCAATAAGAAACATAGGATTACGGCACAGCAGAAACCAAGCAAATTTCCCTAGTAAAATGGAAGAAAACTGTGGCGTTTCCACTGACCACAATTTCGGCTGTCAAAAGTTTACTTTTTCAGCTTAATAAATGTTTAGGCCAAAATTTTGTGTCACTATGAACGTCTGCTAAATGGTTAAAAGGCCAACAACAACCACAAATAACAAACAAATCAACGAAAACGAAGCAACGGGCCTGAACAAGAAAAATGGAAAAGCTTTTCTGGTTCCTGTTCAAAATTTGGAACGGTGGGCATGCCCACCCGAAATCAAACTTTGGAGAAAAGGCCCTTATTAATAGAAGGAACACTTATTTTTCATGTTACAAAGTTCTTTTCAGATGATTTCATCGCAATCGGTCGGCTTAAGTGATGGGCAGATTTGCCACTTGTTGCTAAAAACAGACACGTAATTAAAAAAAGTCCGACTGATCGTTGCTTCCGTAGACGAAAGATCTCTAGCTAAAGTTAACGTTAACTATATTGATAAATTAATTGAACAAAACTTTTTCTGAATGTTCGCATTTTTTTGTATTGTGTTTTTATTATTTTTGATTTATTTTTAATTTTTTTGGCCCGTTTCCATCATTGAACTTTTCAAATGCAAAATCTAATGTAAACGGGCAAAAGTTGCAGCTCTGGATAATTTGCATTATATTCGAAACATTAAAACTCGGACGTCTGAAACAGTCCTTAGTTTCACCGCGGTCAAACGAAAAAAATAAGAAAAGTACTTAAGAGATAAGGAAATTATTTTCACTGATTAAAGTTTGATACTGTAGCAGTATCCTGTTGATTTACTAAAATGTTTCGAGCTTTACTAAAAACGTTCTAAGTGTTTGAAAACGGGAAACGGACTTCTCGGCCCCATTTCTAAGGATAATTTTGTTCACGTGCGGAACATTTAAATAGCAAAGAAGCTCGTTTATTTGAGAGGAATGAAAATACATTTATACTCACCCACTAATTTATATGTCTTTGCTCGTGTTTCGACTACATGGTGAATAAATCGTACAAATTAAAACGAAAAAACTGCGTCAGACGTTAGGCTGAGGTGGAGTCCTTAGTAGCCAGTTCCAGGCTCTGAGGTATTGGGGAGAGCGCGAATTAAGCGCGAAAAACTCGTGGGGGCTGGGAAGAGACGAAGCACCTTCTTTACCCTAGGCTCAGTCTCCAACCGTGAGTGTCTCGATGCGTCCGCGATTCTCGCCACTTTCACGGCTGGGCGCACGGGTTTGGTTGCATGTCCGTGACGTCATGACATTTTTAATAATTATGCAGACAATCCACGCGTCGATTGCATAAATTTTATCGGTTCTTTTTTTTTTTGTATTGTCTTGAGAAAAAGCGAAATGCGAAAAGTATTTCCTGAAACGCCTCCTAAAAGTGTGAAATTTCAAAAGAAAGACGAAATCCCGCTAAATTATGCCGTGCATTCTGCCCCGCAAATTTCAGGGGGCTTGTCTCTGATTGGTCAGTCTAAACAATAACCAAACCCGTGCGCCCAGCCGTGAAGGTGGCGAGAATCGCGGGCGCATCGAGACACTCACGGCTGGAGACTGAGCCTATCTTTACCCCAGATCGCGCGGGTCTTATTTTCGCGTTCCTTTTCTTATTTTCGCGCCGTCTTTACTATCTGAGAGCCTGGAACAGGCTAGGTCCTTAGCGATCACTTTTTCTCTATAAACATTCCAGTTTTTACTTAATTGGTAAATCGACTTTCAGGCGTGCAGAAAGACTTGTGTGGCTGAGAATCAGCTGATGGAATGCGGGTGCGCTGAAGTGGCTTTTCCCATCAAGCCAAACTGTGATCCATTTAATTCAACTCAAGGTGCGTAGCTGGGGCTGAATGGGTAGCGATTGACCGCCAAAAGTAACCACATGATTGGTTAAGATAAGCGGTAACCGACCTCTTGTGTAGGCTTGGATAAATTCTGCTCGTAAAATGGCTTATTTTACCTGCCGGCGGTGCTCGTAAAAATCGCTTTATTCTGCTCGAAATTTTGCTCGGACACCCTTATTCTGCTCGAATTCTGCTCGGTACACGAAAAAGTTTCGACCCTTCGGGCCTTTTGTATTTTTGTAAATATGAAAGGGAGCCTGGCCTGAACCCTAAATACTAACTAGATATTCATTATTCGAAGCAAAATTGTAATTCATCTTACTTTATAACACTAATATTAGACGAGACAGTTATTCATGTGAGTGCGTCTTAGCTAATAATCGCATTAATTACAAGGTATTTTCCATTTATTTTGTATTTAGTTTTCAATTTTTATTACAACTGTCCTGCAAATCATGAGTGTCACTGATTTTCCCGTAGACTAAAAACCGAAAACGGGCTTTGAGAAAGTCTAATTTTCCCGTTATTCTGCTCAAATTCTGCTCGAAAATGCCTTATTCTGCCGGCAGAATGCTCGCCTCAAAAATCACTTATCCTGCTCGAAAATCTGCTGGCAGAATTTATCCAAGCCTAGCAACGTTCTCTGACCAAAAACCAAACGCTTTTTAAATAGTCAGATGCCACGACACCATAACCAATGGTGTCGTTACTAAGGCGCAAGATTTTCCCGCGTTTGGCTATAGTCGGCACGTTTTTGCAATGAGCTCTGATTGCTTCAATGTGTATTTTGCATATTATGTGATTAACCGTATCGACATCAGAAGGAGAACAAATTCATTCTGGGTAACAACATTTAAAAAAATAAATCTGATGTATTTCTCAACTAAATTTGATATAAAATATGAAAAACGGCACTTCATGAGTTGTGAATGTCTTACGTATGGCATGAACTTGGCCGATAGAACCTATCATGATTTGATATTTGATGATAAAATTTCGTTGACCTCGGCAATTGACTCTGTTAGAAGCCGACGGCTTTACCCTGGCTGGTTAATAATTATGCGTTGATCTGTTTTCTTTTTTTTTAATTTCAAGTTGATTGTGCCAAGAACGTGAAAGACCAGATAAGACTGGCAAAGCTCCAATGCAACTGCTCAGAAGCCTGCAGGCATGTTGTCCACACTACTTAAACAATAGAGTTCTTCTGTTGAAGGCACTATCGTGTGCTAGGTTGCCCATGGAAATTTGATGTTCACAACAAATATTAGCCCGAGAACGCAGTTCGAGAGCTTATATGAAGTTTGAACATCAAATTTCCGAGATAACCTATCACACATAGACCCGAGACAGAAAGACTCTATTGTCGTTATTGTACAACGCTAAATTTGAGCGAAAATTACCAAAAAACGGGCACCGCTGAGGAGAGACACTATCGCGTCAGTTGATTGTGGGCATGGGTGGGAAGTGTGTGAAGGAAAATATCAATTATAATATAGAGGTAGCGTTTGTGCGAAGTTTTGCCGGTCATTCAAGGATCGTCATTTGGAGGTGTCCGCATGGAGATGTTCCATGCACTTTCATATTACGATCAATGGTTGACTAATGTTATTTTAGGTTGTACGACTACCCTGCCTCAGTTTCCTCCGCAGTGTGGCCAACGGAGGCATATTTGGTGAGTTTAACTTTTGTTCCGTATGCACTTACCCCTCGACATTTTAGCTTCGTGGTACTCCTCATCTCCGATAAGTACCCGATGTTTTTTCTTGCGAACTTTTGTGAAGCGCACCGAAGTGCTATACGAATACCAACCAATCGCCGAAGGCCAATCAACCGCGTTGCCTTTGCACTCAGAACGCTGTCGGTTCCCTCAAACTAAAACTTCCCGACCTTTTCATCCACTAACCTCACAGTGGTCAGAACAGTTCTTTCCCTTCTCGACAACGTAACGTCTCATAATCATATCAAAAGCAAGTGAAAACGTAAACCGAGGCGTTCCTTCCAACTGCAGAAACCATCCACTTGGAGATCGATCGGACGCATAGACGTTAAACTATTTGATTTGACCTTACGGGAGATTGAAAAGGTAAAAATGCACCTGTATCAACTGGAAAAAAACAGAAATGACCAGATTACGTGATCTATAAAGGCTGTGAATCTTTTCAAATTAATGCAATTGTCATACCGTCATCTACTGGGGACCTGGGGAGTACGAGTAGACGCAAATTGGAAAAT
Source organism: Siderastrea radians (assembly GCA_964017195.1). Taxonomy (NCBI): domain Eukaryota; kingdom Metazoa; phylum Cnidaria; class Anthozoa; order Scleractinia; family Rhizangiidae; genus Siderastrea; species Siderastrea radians. The sequence continues at coordinate 50,759,190 of OZ024889.1, read as the reverse complement.
TGCGTTGGTTTGTGAGTCCATTTGGCCAGGATTTGTGTATACTTGCGTTTGCTGGTGTCCACTTTGATAGAGCTCAAATTTGTGATCAAGTTGAGGCAAATTGGCAACAGGTTTTCATCATTTGGCCATCGAACGCAAGTTAACACAAGTCCTCTTTTCAGTATTGGTTCATCTGGTTTCGCCAACGTACGTACAGAGCTCTACTGATATTACTTCTAGCAAATTGCGTCTTAGTTGCATCTTTTTGTGGTTCCATTTGGCCAGTGATCCTTTCCAAGTCTGTCTGCGCAATTTGACATTTCCCCAGTAATTTAACTTGCGATGACTTGACACTCCGTTTGGCCTGGACTTAAACCCATGGTACGTACATTGCCAATTTTTTTAAATTTATTTCTGAAATACCAGAGGCGTCTGAGGAACAACTTGGGAGAAAGAGTATCAAAAGTAACTGGTAACATTGCAGAAGCCAGGTAAGTAGACTATAAGCTGTAAGTTTTGTTCGTGTTCTGTTTGTGAACTTCTTGGTGTTATTTTCTTTGCACTAGAAGTGATGTATTGCAGGCCTCATAAGCATGCAGTAACTGTTTGAAACTTTGAAATACAGTCAGAGGACCCCTCAATGAAGCGGTGTAAACTCATTGGCAGTTTTACTTTCCAGATCTCCTTTTTGGCGATTGTAGGTATTGGCCAAGGAATCTGCCAAGACTGCCATGTTCATGTTCATATTCCGCAGCCTAATCCCTAGTAGCCTGTGAACAGGCTCGCGGAGGGGAAAATAACAGACTGGGGTTTTCTTCGCTCGCCAATTTTTTTCTCGCGTTATTTCCCCATTGAGGAGCATGTTCACAGGCTAAATCCCTACGTGATCCCTGCTTGTTTAATCCATGTTTTAGGCTTCACGCGAACAAAACGAAGCTATAGAAAGAACGGCTTACTACTTGGCTGTTTATTCCAAATAGTACTAGCCATACATATAAAGTTGATAATTTTCAATTTTTAAAATTCTTTCTTTAATAGAAGAAATTTGGCGAGGGTGGATGTGTTCTACAAGAGCATGACTACGGAGATCATCTCACAAGAACCGAGGTACAAGGTAAGTCATACACGATTGCGTCAGGCTAGGGAGACTACTGTTTGGATACTACCGGTCTGCTTCAGTTGTTGATGAACTCTAAGACTGACGTATCAAGAAAACAATAAATAAAGAGTATTTGGTAGCATCTGTATTGTATGCCATGCGCACGTTTTCGTGTAACTGAACTTGCAGCTAGTACCCAGGCGATCCCTTTCCCCACACTCGACATTTGGCGCGAATTCACATCAGATTCTTTATACGCGCACTTTGCACACGTCCTAGAGAGGAAGAAATACCTAAGGGCTAGTCTGCTGAACTTGACTTTCTCGGAACTAAAAAAAAAATTTTTTTTCATCCATCCATAAGTTCCTCTCCATGGCTCCCTGGTCAATATCTCTTTCAGTATTAAAGCCAGCTTCTATGGTATGAGGATAGTAGAGGTTTTACTGGATTTCAAGACAAGTCTTTTTTTTTTAAAATTAGAACTCCAGCTAGGAATGACCGTGCTTAATCCTCAGTTTAAGTTCTTGGCAATTTCTCGGCTATCAGTTGACAAATTCATCTGTGTGCAGTGCAAAGATATTTTGGGTATGCGAGTCGCCATCTTGGTTAGAAAAACAGATTGGGGCCAGCAAAATAAGGCAGCCACGCGACCACAGCTTCCAAACTCTGTTATAGAGGCAATCGATCCGGTAGCCCTCGCTCGCTCGCCAGACAGTTCTTTCATTTCAGGCAGCTTCAATTGAGCCAATATTTCACGATGACAGTTAGATATTTTGACTTCAGCCTGGCGATGTCTTCATTCCTTGTGCTAACTTATGAACTGTGATTTATTTTATCCAGCCTGAAGACCTTATCAGCAACATTGGAGGTTCACTGGGCCTTTTCACTGGAGTCTCTCTGCTAACTCTACTTGAATTTTTCAAGTTGCTTTTTGAGCTGATGGGGTACTTCTGCAGAAAACGCCCTTCGAATGTTAAGCCATTCATGTCTAATTAAAATGACAAGGAACCAGAGAAAAGACGGCCGAGTCTTTCATTCCCGCACAGTTATAACTGCACTTGTTTTCTGCCCCATGTTATCCACATAATACAGTCCGTAAAGGCGGCACACGCTCGAGGACCACTCCCGGGTATCTGTCTCTGCGACAAGTCACCTGGTGGTGTTTACATGAGGGGACTGGTTACAAGGATTTGCTTGTGTTGCAGGGACAAGACCCGTAACGGGGGGACTTGTTGGAAGGATAGTCCGATTTAATCTTTCATTGACTTATCTTTTCAATTGCACGCAGGGACTTGTTGCACGAACAGTACACACAAAGCGACAATCACAATTTGAAAGGATCAAGTCCGCGGGAGTTGTCCTTACAAGGCCGAACCCCGTGGAGCAGGTCGTAAGGACAGAAGTTCAATGGCCGCAGATAGTAGACTGTAGATTTTTTCAGCGTCCCTGTCTTTGAAAAAAGTGAGCTAATGACTCCCATTCCTCTGTCTCCGTGCGAGTTTGAAAAGATTTGCATTCGCTTTTCCCTTCGCTTCTTGAAGAAAAGCGAGTCTACCCTGGTGGGGAGGTGACCAGCCGAAACCAGGGTACTTTCTCGAGGGAGGAAGAGAGAGGACCCTGGGAACGAGGATGCAGATTTCCCATCAACAAAATATTTTACGGTAGGCTCGATCTGTTTTGAATTTGCCAAAGGCGTTTGATAAGAAGCTGCTCGTATTGCCCGAACAAAAAATGTCACGCACTCATTTCTTTGCCATATATTTTATTTATTGGCCTAATAATGCAAGTAAAATTCTGATAATAAAAGCCCACGCTGCACTTGTGTATTTTTATCTGCAAGCTTCAATGTAATGGTATAATCCTGCAGACCAGAGTACAACCTTCTTGTCAACAAAGCTCTTAATTATAAATGTTACTTAGTTTAGCACATTTTTCATTTATATCAAACTTACGCGGTACAAATACTACTGTCACGCGATGCGTGTCACGGTGGCTGATTTCAAACCATACGCGAACCATGAAAAAGTGTGCGATTTTCGCTTCAGGTGAAGAAATGGTGAAAGAAATCTCCAATGGAGGAACGGATTAATAAAAATAAACATACTAAGTTGCATCTTATTTCTGTGTGAGGTTAATACCGGCAAATTTAGGTTCGTCATTTTGAGGTTTAAAATTTTACTTTGGATCGATTTTATAAGGAAATTCCGCGCAAAAATAGAGTATTCAGGAGAATGAAACCGATTATCCGGGACACAAGAAAGTAACGCTGAATGGAGGTCCGGTTTCAAAATCTACAATGAATTTGGAAAATTTTCACACCAAATTTGCCAGAATTTGCGAAGATTTTTTCCCGTCAAATTAGCACTGAAGTTTCTCTTCGTGGCGAAAGTATTCTCCTCATTAACTATTCAGTTTAAGGGCGAAGGAGGAAAGAAACCAGTTCCAAGGAAGCCGTGAAAACATGTAAGTCCATCATCGACAATAAAACGAAGCTTTTAAAGCTATTTTGTGTTCGTGTTGACTGAAAACAGTTCATCATATATGTTTTCCTGACCTTGTGTGATGTCTCTGTCCTGTTTGCAGTATTTTCTGTAGCGAAATCTTCAAAATTCACTTTCAGTCGTCTTTCGTCTCTCGATTTAGTCTAGAAACTTATTTATTCCTGTCTTTTCCTAATTTTGTTTGGTTAAAGCATCATTTCGACCTTCGTTTAGGTTGTGTGGTTGAATCGGAGCAAATGTCCGTGCCAAAGGGAAAAGAGTTTGATATTTGTGGTGAAAAAGTTTTTTTTCGGTCAATCGGCGGTGTGAGAGCATTTTCGCCTACTCGACAGGAATAAAACAAATTAACCTTCAAATTCTTACAAGAACGGTGGTTTTTGAGTCGGTTGGCGCGGCGTATTTAACCTGATTTTACCATCGCGACGTTTGTCTGTCTTGTGTACGGTTGCCGAAAATTCTGCTGCTCCTTGGAGATGCCAAAAATAAATTAGTCCTTCCTAATCCTTGACACTCCATTTCATTTCGAGCTCCGTAAAGCATAAAGCCGACGGCTCTCCTTGTTGTAAATTTGTTATGTTGTGACTCGTGCCGGCTTCCGTTGACTATGGCGATGGTTAGAGACAGTGTTTTGAAATTGAGAGACTTGTAAACGTGTTTTTCTGAGTCGAAAATAACATGGACCGCTTCGATGTCGAACGTTCGTGTGTAATGAAGAAATACTTGTCTTTAAAAGGAGTTCTTATCACCTCAAATATTCCTGAAAAAGCTTACATCACCTCCGGTACTTTCCACAATTCTGACACTAGTGACAATCTTACACTTTACTACCCCTCCCCTGTAGCACATTCTTGTGAGCACCCAGATTTTGGGTGCCACGTGACCAGCCGAAACCAGGGTACTTTCTCGAGGGAGGAAGAGAGAGGACCCTGGGTACGAGGTTGGGAAAACTGCATTATTTGTGCTTCTGAAACGCCGAAGATAGTAGACTGTACATTTTTTCAGCGTCCCTGTCTTTGAAAAAAAGTGAGCTAATGTCTTCCATTCCTCTGTCTTCGTGCGAGCTTGAAAAGATTTGCATTCGCTTTTCCCTTCGCTTCTTGAAGAAAAGCGAGTCCACCCTGGTGGGGAGGTGTTTGCTTAAGGGAGACACGTGACCATGAGGTTGTCATCCGAAAAAATTTGGTTCTGACGTCAGCGTCCGTCCATCCGTCCGTACAGACTCTGGGGGAGGGCGAGGGGAGTCCCAAGACAACCCGACCGGGGGAGGAGGAATGCCCCCTGTTTTTTTTCTTGTAGTTGAAGTAAACAATATGGCGGCTGGTTTCTCGAACGCTCGATTTTCAATACGATAATTGTAATACATTCTTGGAATGAAGTCTTGTAGCACTCTATCATGAAAAGGAAAAGGATTGCTTCAATCTCGACGGCGCATATAGAAGATATTGGAGAGCTTGAAGGCAAGAAAATTCTTGTTCGAGGACATACTTGTTCTTTTGAAAGCTAAGGAGATCGGGAAAGAACCCGGCGACTTTCGTTTAGATTTTCACGTCCTTCTTTCAGTTCAGTAGTAAAATATATTACAGATTTGATTGTGGATTTGCATTGTAAAAATTGTTCAATTGAGCGACTTTACATGTTTAGTAAATTAAGTTAATTTTCTTGTAAAAACTTGTTTAAAATAGCTGTGAAACTACCTTGTAGTTCCCGTTTGCCGGCTTGCGAGGAACTTCACTCGAGGGGAAAATTGAATGCAGTTTGCTTTCCTAGGCAAACAAGTGCTTCGTATGTGAATGACATTTCGTGTTTTTGAAGGTTTCTTGTCCCTTTTTCTGTGTTTATTCATTAAAGGAATTTTTTATTAGTGAGCAATCTGATATATATGCGCAATTTTCTTTTGAACTTTAGTGCGTAATTTTCAATATTTGTCTTTGAGCAGTTCTAGTCAGTAGTGTATTTTATTCGAAAAGTAGAAATCGTGGCTATTCTTCATTGAGTCTGTGTTGTTTTTTCAATCGAGGTTGTTTTTCTTCGGCACCGCATGTTGGGTTGTTTTGACTAATTCGTAATTTAGTATTCGACACCTGAAGAGTCGCTCTGTCGTCAATATTTTTTTTTATTACGTTTATAGTTTTTTAAGTTTATGTTTTTTGTTCAGTTGTGGGATATTTTATCTTCCTTATATTTTTATATATTTTTAGTTTCTTAATTTGAAGTGAATGACATATTTCTGTCCCAATTTAGCCACTAAACTTAGAATCGCCGTTTCAGTGAGTGAGTTCAGTGTGGCATGTTTTCGTGTTCGTTTTGTTTTTAACCGCTAAGCCATTTCAGTGTGTCTTTAGTTACAGATCGAAATGAAATCTTTATTTAAGTAACTATAAGCAAAGCATTTCTCGGTTTAAGTCTATTTTGTCTAAAATGAGTCTCTAAAAGCTTCCTAAAATTAGTTCAGGGTGTGTTCTTGAAAGCGCCCGATTAATACTTCGCGGGTGAAAAACTTGTGTCATTTTCTCTTGATAATTTATATACGTGTGCTTGAGAGTTTTCGAAAACATTTTTTGGGTAATTTTTTGTCAGTAAACGGTTTGATGCCAGGAAAATATTATTTATTTTAGCAAAATAGATTTCGAGAAATGTGTCATGGTTAACAGAATTAAACAGCCAGAGGGATGCATTGGAATCAGTGAGAAATGTGTATTTGAAGGGAAAAGTCTGTCGAGTCGCTACCGGGAGCAACTCAAGTGGGTTTTTTTTAGCAATTGTAGTTTTACAAGTACTCTTCTTGAACTTAATTAGCTAGCTTTCAAAAGAATGCTACAAGAAGAGCTGTCGGTGAAAGTCGTGCTGAAGTATTCTCTTTGAAGAAAAATAAGCCAACTCACAGTTTCCTCAGTGGTCCGCATGTTTTTCCTTGCTGTTTTTCACCTCTTGGCGAATAACTGTACAACTAAAATTTAATATATTTACGGGCCAACAAGCATCAAAGAGAGATGTGGAGCTCCGCTTTTAGGCTTGGCTAAATCTATATATTATATTTGCCTACTGATGAACGAGCTATAAAGATTCAAGGCACAATAAATCTTTCTGTCGTTGACCCTTACTTGTTATTCATTACATACAGAAGCCAGCTTCACAGTTTTAGGCCCAGTTCAGACGCCGTACCTCTCATGTGCCGTACCAAGTAGTACGTAGTTTTTTGGCAGTTGTACGGTGTCCAAATGAGTTTTTTTCGACAGATTTCAATTAGGCAAGCCAAAATCTCAGGGTACGGCAAAGCTTGCTGCTTAATACGACCTAGGAGCGAAAATGTATTTGGTACGGCACATGAGAGGTACGGCGTCTGAACTGGGCCTTAGCCTTCTTAGTCGTTTTCATAGGCTATCCCAAACTATCATCCAATTAAGCAGTAGTATTTGTTTCTTAATTTAACACAGAAAAAGTTCATTAACCTTATTTTCTTTCTGCGATTTCCCCGGGTTACCAAAAGAAAACCCTAATCGGAGCACACGAAGACGAACCAGACCAAAAAACGTTTGAACTTTGATCGAAAGCTAACTTCCAACAGACACGGCGCTCCGACGATAATTGAAGCCAGTGTGAACTTGGTAGTAATAACACAACTTAGCATTTCGTGGAAATTCCAAGTTTATTTGTTTCGAATTCTTTTCTTAAAATATAAAATATTTATCCCAGGGAATTCGAGTCTTTGTTATTTATGCTATCTAGCAAACATCAAGATGACCAAGTCATTCAAAGGGGCTATTGAATCTGTCTCAAAAAGTACTCAATACTAAAACTACTATAGAACTTGAAAAGCCTTCAAGTTTACCTATCTCCTTTGCGTTACCAATCACAACCACTGACGGAAACGGCTGACTCAGCAAAACGGGAATACATACTCTCACAAAATACATCTTACGAAAGATGTAATACACAGCATGTCAGGAGCGCGGAACGAGGAGGTAAAAAATTAAAGTCCTCGACAGGAATGAAACCCATGTCCTTCCTTACATCGGTCGGATGCTGTAACCACCGAGGTATGGGAGACTCGTGGCGAGCTTAGGTCATGTTAACTGTACATTTTAAGAAAAACATTTCGTTTCATGTAATCTTTAGCTTATGCCGGGTATAAGTATTAAGGAAACGTTTCTAGGGTTCTTGTTAACAAGATTTTCAAAGCTTTCAAAGATATTTTAAAAATTTTCTTAGTTAGAGTTCTATTGAATGATCAGGACTCGCCTCCGGATTTAATGAAGGAGCTACGCGCCCTTTGTTTGCCATCGAAGCCGAGGTGGACAACGAATACTTTGCAATCTCTTTGCTTATTGCCTCGCGTGTGTTCTGCTCGGGATTGAAAACAATAACATAAATCTTTGGTCCGAACATGCAGGCTAGTAGAGCAAAGGCACTCACAAGTGTTGTTACCCCACCAATCACGCCCACATACCATCCCTCTAAGCCAAACTCGACTGGGTAATACGTAACCGTGGATAGCAGCACAATGTACATAGAGAATCCAATGTACCTTGCCTCGTTGAAATTCTCGGGAATTTTTCGCCCTTTAAAAGCGTAATAGATGCATGCGAATGAAAGAATAAGGAGGTGGATTGCAATCAAGATTAACAGAGTTTGACCAACAACAGAACTGAAAGGTTTGCAAACGACAAACACGTACTGAAGTAGACGAACGTCAGTCTTTTGGGCAGGAGGATCAAAAATGATCCAGTTCACGGTCAGTAGCACTTGCACTGACAGGAAAAAAATCAAACGAAGTCTTTCCCCTTTGAAAAGGAAACGGAATCGCTTATATTTTTGCCGAGGCCTAGAAGACACACCGTCAGCTAATGGACCGAGCCGAAAGGCCTTGTAGATCTTTCTTGACTTCAGAAGAAGTATGGACACGCACAGAGTGTAAACAGTGTATCGCCAAATGTTCAAAATACTACACAGAAAGTCTGTTGGGGTCAAGAGATTCAGAAAGGCCAGTAAGAAGAACAATGCTACTGCAATTAGTAAAACAAAGCTCAGTTCCTTGTTCGAAGCCTTTACAATCGGTGAATTCCGATGCCTGGCAAACACAACAAAAAACATAACTGTCAGAAGTAGGCCAATAGCAGCTGCACAACTTACAAATATTGCCAGAGGATTGTTCCATTGCAAGGTGTTTAGTGGAAGATCCACACATTGGGTTCTATTCTCGTTTGGCTTTTGTCTCTCGTGACATTCAGAACAGTTAGAAGAAACGCCGTGGGCACTTATTGTGCCTGGAGGACACTTAACACATTCCCAACAGCAAGGAGACTTTGTTACTCTTCTTTCTCCAGGTGGGCAGTCTGTGGAGCATACCGACACAGGTATACTACTATATCCATTGTCGTTTGTCCAAGTAATCATTGACAAGTTAATGTTTAGTCTGAGATTGTTCTTGTTATTCTTAGCCCACCATCCAACAAAAACGTCCGAAAAGCCTTCTGCTACACTTTTGAAGTTCAAAATGTTGTAGCATGCCTCCAGCGGATCACCGTATTTGTCAAATTCTACTGTCCCGCTCAATCCTTGGAAACTAACATTTTTCATGTAAAAATGCAGGTCATCTCCCTTTATCCTAGAGTGTTGAATTACTGGGCATTTGCCACCTTCAAGCAGACCGTGCGATTCTTTGCACTGGTACATGTTGTTCAAGGCATGTGCGAACACGTACACAGCATCGATGGTGTATGAGATGTACGGGCTGCTTGTCAAGTGGTCCAAACTGCTGTTGAGAAACGATTTGGGTGTCAAATTTAAATACTTCCGATACTCTTCCCACCACGGATAGGTGCTGCCACTAAAATTCCTTTTTGCCAGATTGATCAAGTAGTCTTTGAAAGCTTTACTTGATTGGGCTTTAGGCAGAATGCCAAATGATCCATTCAAGATGTCTGCGAAACGGGGATTTCGGAAGAATGGGTCACTCGGGGTTGTTCCATCAGTAAAAATCCATGTTTTTCCCTTAAGATCTTGTTTAACAGCTTCTTCTATGAAAACCTGTGCATACTCTCCATAAAGCCAGATAAAAACAACCTTGACTTTCTCGTATCTCTTAAGGTCGAGCACAATTCTTTGCACCTGGTTAAAATGGTCCACACGTGGAACAAATCTGGTCAAGGCGAGGCAAAAATTGGTTCTTTCATATGCCTCCCTTTCTATTCCCCAAATTCCGTAACGACCAAAGGAGTCGTCAAGGGCTACAGCAGCCACATAAGTCCAGTTAAAAAACTGTGCCATATCGGCTAAGAGACTTGCGCGCCAGTTATCAGGGGCAACCGTGCGGTAAAAGTGGTCGTATAAAGTGGTGCTCAATTCGACGCTTGTAGCCAGTGGACTGATAGATGGAATATGTGCGACCTCGAATAAACTGGACACCATGATTGCGCTAGCAGAATCCATTGGCCCAATAACTCCAGTTATTCCCTTTAACTTGGCTGACTTGTCATGCTCCATGACACCAGTGCAGTTTTGGATTGAAAAGCGACTGTCGCTTTTCACCACCAGTTCATAAGCTGTTTCCACGGCTTTTGCAGGACGGAGGCAGTAATCGCGTATATCAAACCCCAGGGTGACATTTGGTAAAAGCGAGTTGTTCTGATTGATGCTCTCAATGGCAAATATCATTGCCTCCGTGTAGCCCAGGTTGGTAGCGAGAAGATTACCGCAACTGCCATTTCCGCCCGCGCTCTTATGAAGATCAAAAAGGCCTCCTAACATGAGGTGACCATCTTTGTAAGCGGTCCTTGGTGCATGTGAGCTACTGGAAAAATACTTTCCTTGGTTAAACAGGATCGTGGCCAAAAAGGCGAAAAGAAGACACAGGGACATCGTCACTTAGTTTAGAAAATTAATGGTTTTCACTTGACGACGTCGGTGTCAGTCTTGCTCTGTCATAAAAGATAAAAAATACTAAGAAATTAGGCAATTATTCTTCTGACATGTATATTGTCAATGCACGCTGACTTGGCGTCATTACGTTTTGCACATGTGTTGTTTAGTAGACAACAAACAGGGATAGTTCGTGAAATAGCGAAATTTTGAAATGGTCGGAATACAAATACAGCATATGTAGAGCACGGATTTTCAATTAACTGTTCAAAGATGATTATGTAGATAAACACAGAGGAAGAGGACGTGCCTAAACTGCCCAATCATAAAGGGTTTCGTAGTGTTTCAGCGTTTTAAATAAACACAATTTAACAGGATTAAAGGAAATAGTTTTGTCTTAAGTCAATAACAAAACGACGTAGGCGAAAGAAGCGGATTTCGAGAAAAAAGCATCAAGACGTATTGCATCCAGGCCAGGCACAACAACATGATGCATGTAGCAAATCGAGTCTGACGTTAATTTAAAGAGAAGCAATTTACTTTTTATAACATAATTTTAGACATTCAAACACTGCCTTGAGAAAAAGATGTTAGAAAATCGATAATCTTCGTCCTTCATTGGTTTAAAAAGAAAATAAGCAACGACTTACGGTCCCCTGCTTGCAAGTGCTACGTTAGCGTGACTATGCCCCTTTAACGAGTGATCGCTGCGACAGTTTTCACTTTACTCTTTGATTTTAAATTGCAGCTTTTTTTTCTGAGTGTTGTAGTAGAAGGCGCAAATTGCACGGCTTACCTAAAGAGTTCTCGGCTTGCAAGTGCTACGTTAGCGCTGACAAAACTATAGTTTTCACTTTACTCTTTGACTTTAAGTTTCAGCTGTTTTTTTCCTAAGTGTTGTAGGAGAAGGCGCAAATCACCATGAACATTCGCAAGCGAGCCCCACTAGCTCACCGGCCCTCTCTCCGTACTCTCTTCCCGTCTGCGTACTCAAAGTCGCTCCAAAGCCCAAATTTTTGAAAATTTTAAATTGGTAATAATCCAGCGCTAACATACATTTAGAATTCAGAATTTGACTGAATTATAATTCCTGGAAACAAAAGCTTATTTTGAATTTAATTGTGAAACTGAACTTAAATTTAGCAGCATATTAAATTAAAGCTTTGTTTAAAGGTCGCGTGCGCTCGTACCCTAAACCAGCTCATGAAAAAAACAAAACAAAACAAAACAAAACAAAACAAAAAACAAAAAACAAAAACAAAGAACAAGCGTTGCCGAACATTACCTACAAATTTAATCTTTAGTTCTCGTTTGGTCCGAAACCCTAGCTCACTCGCTTTTCGCGATTCTAGTTTATATGTACCTGCCAAATTAATTCAAAGGGCGAATAAACAAAGGTCTGTGTCCTACTGTATAAACAGCCAGCGCTTCATACTAGATCAGGTCTCTCAGTTTGCGCAGCCAGAACGAAAAAGTACAAAAAATAATAATATAGTAGATATACACACTGCTTTTCGCTTCCTTTTCGTAAATATACGTACGCATTAAATGAGAAAATAGTAAAAAATTGACGGGGGTATTTGTCGAGTAGCAAAGCGGCGAGTTACACATATACCACTCTTCACTGACACTGAGGTGGATAGTTGTTTTAGTACATACCAACCAAACCAGTGGATAGCTAGCATCAAATACCTCCTTTTTCCTGAGAAATGAGAAAAAACTTGCGCACGAAATCCAGAACTGTGCTGGGAGGTGAATAGGAAGTATTAGTATCTACCAAACCACTGAATAGTGATTTTCGCGCGCTCTGACTGGCTACCCAAACTAGGGATAGCATCTGGCCCCGGTTCCTGGAAAGCCGATTTGTGCTAATCGAGGGTTAAATCTCGCTAATCCAGCATTAAAATTTATCCGTCGGTTAGATTCTGTTCCTGAAAGTACGATTAACACTAACCAAGTGATAAACGAGGGGTTAAATTTAATCCACCTAGCGAGGTCGATTAACTCACGGGGAAAAGTTGATCAAAAGAAACAAAATAGCGGACTTAAATTTTGCGATATTGTTAGTTGAGTAAGGAAAAAGAAAGGAGGCAATTTTTGCTAGATAAATTACTCTTGGCAACTTAAATAACAAGTAATTTTGTTGCCTGCACAAATTTGAGCGGTAATCGACCGAGTTTTGGGCGCAAAAATTTGCAGCGAAATGTGATGGAGCAAAGAGGACTACAAACACGCAAATCGAGCAGTCGAGTTTTCGATTTTAGTATATATTTTAAAACATTATTAAACAATTCCACCAATAGCTCTATAAAATTCTATTAAATGGTAACTCTGGAAATGTGCATGGGTTCAGTAAATAGGATCTTCACGAAGCAAAATTTATGAACCGATCTTCAGGACTACGAGTAAGCTTTATATGATAAAATGAAACTGAAAGCCATGAATTTCGAAGCCATCTTTCATCGCAAGCGATAGCGCGAATAATCAACTTTTCACGGAACAATTTGCCGGTTTTAGGTTTCTACAGAAGAATCATTGAATGAAATAAAGTATTTGTGGCAATTTTGCAAAAGCAGAAGGAGATGTTTTATTGAAATAACGTGAATATAACACGAAAATTTTGACGATTAGTTAAAGCGAAGTTGTTGTCGTTCTCAAACAGTGCAGACACTGAAACAGAGGTTTTTCACTGATTTTAAAACAAAAACAAAATGTCAAATTTCTGTCACAGGCGAACGTAACAAAACAGATAGGCTACAAATATCAAAGACAATTATGCGGCACAAATCAGTACTTTATTGTTAACATTTTTCCGAGAGGCAAGTCTTGCTTTGTTTAAGCTCAAAATAGTTTCGATGATTGAGAGATTATCAAGAGGTGGTGAACTCACCGATTTTCAGATAAAGACCCACATTTCACCTCGAATCAGCATCACTTTGCACTGAACCTTGATTTCCACTTTGTTTTTCTTTGAGGAAAGGCTTGGAAGTTTTGTTTTTTCACAACCAGAAAAAGGGCAAATCGTACCGCTGTCATATATCGACAATAGACTGCAACAGGTATCGCTCGGTAAAACCAGTATGGGAGTCGACTTTTTCTCCCGCTCTGTCGTTTTCCCGCGCTTTTATATGCTGGTAACTTGTTTAACCTGTTTGATATGAGTTTAACCTTGGGATAGTTAAACGAGGAATAACTCTGCTTTCAGGAACGTCTTTTTATCCCTGGATTAGTTATTCTAGAGATAAGGAATTTAATCGTGGATTAACTGCTAATCGGGGATAGTTTAATCGGCTTTCCAGGAACCGGGTTGGTGAATAATTCTTAACTATCCTGAGTTTCCTGAGTTTGAGTAGCCAATCAGAGCGCGCGGAAAAACTATCCACTGGTTTGGTATTTACTATAAACTCTTTTTTTAGTGTATACTAAAGATGTTCCATGGTTGTTTTGCATAACTGTTATTAAAGGCTTGGAAAAATGAAAATGAAAATTGTCAACTAACAATTAGAGTGGTATTTTTACCTTTAACTTTTTATTTAGCGTGGTTTTACTTAACCCGTGAAACAATATCTAACAATTAGTGTCTAATAGTCAAAAGTCAATAAAAGAAAGCGATAGAACTAATGTGCAATAGTGCCAAATAGTTCATTACATATTCCACGGGTTAATTAAAGTCTCGCTAAATGGTAAAGAAGTCAAGGATCCGTTGTTCCTATTTCTGGACTGTCAAAACCATCTCCAGAGAACTACAGAATTATAGCCTGAATTTGTGAGGCAGTTGTTTGTCAAGTGCCACATTATTCATATAAACATTTGAAAAACAAGGCTTAAGCAAACGCGCTGACTGGTTCAAAACAGGGTTTCTATTCAATTCTCTCTGAGGGATTAATTAGTGGACCATTCCAGTGTTATATGGCGGATGCGCGAATATTATTGGCTGAATTTTCGTTTTCTATTTAAGGCGGCTCGATCGGGTCAATGAATTTGAAACTTGGGGATTGTATTGAATATTGATTATTTTCCTTGAAAGCTAAGTTTAAAAAGAATTCATCTACCACGTTTTAATTCATAACAATTTTAATAAGTTTAGGGTCAATTTTCGATTAAAAAAAGCTGAGTAACACGCTAGACTAGTTCATATTCAAGCCAAGGTTTCTAAAAATCGAATGGAACGATTTCCCTAAAATTTTCCCACTTAGTTATTGGATGATATAACATTCATTTTATACCAAAATGTTATTTCATCAAGCCGTTGGGGACATACTTTTCAATAACAGTTCAGAATTGTTTTGTTTTTGTTGTTTTTTAACACCTTAAAACTTCACCCGAAAATTTCTCGAAAACGCTCTCATAGAAATTCGTAAAATTTTGCAGACGTGAATACAAATATGTCAGGTCGAAGATCCAGTCGAGGGTTTTCCAGAATTGTCCCTTGATGACAATTAATGGGCTCTCATGTAAAATGGGGGATGACGTCATTACGTTGCTATGGTAACTCCTATTTCAATGAAACTTGTCTCATTTAAAACTTTCATCTTTCTCTAGGACAGCAGTAATGATCGATTATCTATTGTACACTGTGGTACACTAGTTGCTCAAAGTTGAAAGGTATCGTCACTCAAAAACCCGATCGAGCCACCTTAAACAATAGAGTGCTTCTGTTGAGTACTGTCGGCTGATAGTTGCCTTGTAGAAATTGATTCAACGCAATAAAATAGCGCCGTTTTCGATAAAAATAAGTCATTAGAAACCGTTTAATTTGACAACACTGATAATACAATTGAGAAACAACCCCTGCCCTTGCAATTGTGGACATAAGCTAGTATTTAAAATGCAAATTTTACCAGAGAAAGGTCTTTCCGCTCATTTGGAATAAATTACAGTGTCGTAGAAACTAAGTGAATCAAGTTATTTTGTTGCAGATCCATCTAACACATACACACAGAAAATGTTTAGTTATGTCCATACTGCTTTTCCTTTCCCGTCTTACACTAGACGCAAAGCAAGGAAGGCAAGAATAAAAGTAAATTTTCTACAATACATCCCAAATTATTTACAATCTCTTCTATTAATGACGGTTTTATAATATCCTAGTATAAAATAATTTCAAACTTTTTTCTCACGACGAAAAGGTCTCAGTGTAGAAGCCAATTTTATACCGGTGAGCACTGTTTGTTAGCTAACCAAACTTTCGATAGTTCCGACCCACTTTCGGCTGTTCGGTGTAGGTGAGTTTCCGTGCGAAATGGATATGGGCGAAAATTAAATAAAGTAGTTACTTCTCTGAGCCTGTCGAAGATCATAGCGAACTAAGTTAACGAAGCGACCATGGAAAAAGGCTGACGAATACTAGCTACTAGCCACTGAAAATTACTGGCAAGCATATCTAACGACAA
Source organism: Siderastrea radians (assembly GCA_964017195.1). NCBI lineage: Eukaryota > Metazoa > Cnidaria > Anthozoa > Scleractinia > Rhizangiidae > Siderastrea > Siderastrea radians. The sequence goes on along the minus strand of OZ024889.1, from coordinate 50,743,360 downwards.
CGTCCAATATAAGCTTAACTGGAAGTTACCTTTTCAAGTTTCCAGTGTTGTTTAGTTTGATGGCCTTAGAACGGGCTTTGTGAGTATAGATAGGCGAAATACCCGTGTGGGGATAACATTAGGCCTATGACCGTTATATCACTATAAAGCTTGTTCTGCGGCATAGCCTCTGTTCCGACATATTCTTTTAGCTGCAAGACCTTGGCAGGGATATCGGAAATTAAACAAACAATAATTTGAAACCGTTTATGACAGTCAAAAGCGTCAAAAATGTAAAAAAAGGCACCTGCTTTTTTACACAAAAGGTTTAATTATTTTGCCAAAGAATCAACAGTGCTCTGTCACCGTGACTGTCTACCGTACATTTACGAAAGAGAGAGGAACAAGCCTTAAGAATAATCTGCTAGACGTTTCCATAGCATTATTTTATATTCATGAGGTTTTAATTGGCCGAAGCAAATGAATGTCTTTCTTGCCAAAGGGAAAATAAAAAATGCTCAATTAACATGCAAATAACACCTCACGCTGTTACCACACAAACAAACGTTTTCAATATGGAAAATAATGTTTCTCACTTAGCAGGAGGGGGAACTTGAACTTTCTTTCTTATGTTCAATAGAGTCAGTTGTGGAGACAATTAAGGTGATGCTAACTTCTGAGTCTGTGAATGAAATCCTTTGGAGTGACCATTCAACTGACTCCTTTTCAGCGGAACTTTCACATAGTACTATTTATACATTAGTACTTTACCAAAAGAAATTTGGGATTCATCGTAAATGTTGATCTTAGGCACTCTTGGAAATGAAAGGGTTAACGAAAATAACACCATAGGAAAATACTGTAAGAGAACTTTCATTTGAATAGTTTTCATTCACAGACACAAAAATTGGAGCCACCTTGCACAGACTGACGGACAACATCGTTTAAGAGCTGTAAGCTTAAACTGAATGGTTATGACAAGAAATTCTTCTGATCCACAAATTCAGAAGCTAGAAACACTTTGTAATATAATAGACAATACCAGAGGAAATCACCGCTCAGTGGCTTTCATTTGAATGGTCACACCTTAGGATTTCATCCACTGACTTAACAGTTAGAGCCGCCCTGTACAGCACAACAATACTTCTGGAAGGTATTGCTCGGTAACTCTTTCCTGAATCAGTAATCACACTTCAAAAGCTTGAATCACTAGCTTGAATAGTATAATTAGCAGTAGCGTAGGTAAGTCATACTCTTAAGGGCTTTCATTTCGAAATGATCAAACACAAAGAATATATCCACAAACTCAAAAGTTAGAGCAGTCTTCAGTCTGCAGCATAATAAACGACACGACCGGAAAGTGTCCCGCACTGTATACTTTTAACTTGAATGATCTCAAGTGCATTTTCACAAGGGACTCAGACACAATCTCACTGAAAAGCTAGAACGACTTTTTACATGATTTGAAGATCGATTCCAGGATATTCCACAGTTTTATTTAACATAAAATTATATTCCAGTTAAAACCACCACACTAGCACCAGTGACGTGCTATGAATGGCAAGAATCGAAATAAGTTCCAATTGCAAATTTAACTAATTGAAGTTGCTGTAGTATAAAAGCATTTTTAAAAAGCAAGCAACACGCAAGCGAAGCGAAACACGCAAGCGAAAGGACTACTAATAAAAATGGTTGCACAGTTTCTTCAAAAGGCACAGCAAAATCAGCAAAATAGACTGGCTAAACTGCTTTCTTTTACGCTTATCGCACCCTCCCCCATTCGGCTCCTATACAGGATCTAATACATTCGCCTCATAAGATTGAAATGTTTCCAAAACTTTTCGTTCAACACATTTATGATTCAGCATTAGGCTAGCTGCTCGCAGGTGGTTTGTCACGGGTTTATTTTCTTACTTGAGCTAATATTTATGCTTCTCAGTTTCTAATGCAAAGAAGTCGCGAGGTTTTGCATAACAATGACTTTTTTACGGCAGTAAGGAAAGCTTTAATCTTAGCGGACTTACAATTCATGGCTCGGTAACGAAGATTGTTTCTTTTTACTCGAGGATGGCTCAGTTGCCGAGTAAATCTTCTACTCCATTTCTTGTTTATAGTATGATATTAAGCGCGATCATATTTATTGTAACATAAAACGGGTGATATAACTTAAGTTTCTCTTTTCAATAGGTGAAAGTGCTTAATTCTGTGGACTCTAAGCTTGTTGGCTGCGCAAATGAAGAACACTATTATAACTGACCGCTGGAAGTTTTGGGCTATGTTGCCATGATATATTGTTCAAGAATAGTCAAAAGCATCTCTCTGCAACAGTTTATTCCGTGTTAAATACTTAAGGCAGTCCTCAAGAAATACGTATACTTGATTTTAACCATTATTTTATTGCCGGGGAACAACTTCGATCTCTATTTCCTTAAGGCATCTGTAGCTTCTTAAACCACTTTGTATTTGTTCTTTTGAAAATAACATTCATATATCCGTGCGTCAATATTTACTCTAAAGGCGTGTTGCTTTTTTTCCAAATCTCAATCGAGTTGTATACATGTTTATTCACGAACGATGTATGTCGACATTGGGGTGCTCTATGTCTTACAGTTTTTTTTTAATTCTTTAAACACATTTCGTCAAGACAAACAGTCAACATTGCTTACCTTTGTTTCAGATTCTGCCTCCAGCTTTGTTCAGAACTTGTAGGAACAATTGATGTGTTAAAATTTTGAAAATTGTCCAACAGCCCTCTAACCTGACTTTATTTTGGCAACCGGTTCCTGTCGTGCCAAGTTAGCTAATATCATAAGTAATTCTCATTTTACTGGTTTATAAGTACGACGGAAATATCCATGTCGCCTCAAGTTTCGACAAAGGGCTTTGAACCTCTTATGTTACTTAAAGAACTTATCTAATATCACGAAATACTTTCACTTCTTAGCTTTTCTTAACTATTGAAATATAGCTGAGTCACACTTAACAAAAGATATTACACCTGCGGACATCTGACATGCTTTTAGCGTATTATACTCCCGGGGGGGGGGGGAGTACTTCCGTCAATTTAGGATAGGTGTGTGCCGCCAAGGTTCTCAAACCCTGACCCTATTTAAGGGTAGAAAATCGAGAATTGATACCCTTTTAAAGGCCCAAAACCAAGAAATGGCACCCTATTTAAGGGAAACAAGATAACTCACAATTCTGTAACTAGGTGGTGAGGAGCGCCAACACAAGCTATAAACGTCCTTTTAAAATCGCTTTGTTAAACTTTATAACGTGTAGTACAGTTTTAACAGAGCATATCTTCTTCGTTTTGCGCTTTGAGGTGGAGACTGCAATCAAGTGACCCTATCTAAGGAACATCTATGGATCACAATATAAAAAAACACTGAAAAGGATACCCTATTTAAGGACTGAGCACCTCAAAAACCCTACCCTATCGGGCGGCACATACCTATATAGCGTATATAAGGAAGTACCCCCCCACCCCGGGAATATACTTGAGACAAACAGTACTTAATTTATCTTTCCTTAAAAATTTTCAATGAAGCCGTTTTACTTTGGCTGGAAAACTACTATCAATTGAATCAGTCAAATTCACGACAGCATAACTCATAAGGAAAATTACTAACAAGAAAATAATTTCTTACAGATAAATGTTTTTAGTACAGTTTCATTTTTACGATCTTGTGGGTATTTTAAAGGGCTTAGAAAACGACGACAATCTTGATGTTGACACCAAATGACGCCAGTCGCGATGCTTAATTTAATGCATAAGTTCTTTTTTTCACCTGCTTCCCTTTCTATTTCTTTTCTCTTTGCACATCGGTTAATCACGTTATTCTCGGTAGCATGAAACGACAGAGAAAATAAAACAGTTGGTTTTGCAGTTGGGGTTGACCTTATCGGAATCATGTTGCGAAACTGAATCGAAATTTTAGAAAAAGAATTCGTTTTGTGAAAATACCGAAAAAGCGTAGTGTGACAGAAAGCCGGAATCCATGGTCAAGGAAGCGACAATAGTGGACCATACAGGTCTTTTACAGTATACTAAGTCACAATAAACTCTTATAGATTGCCAATTTATGTACATCATCGGTTTAGTGTAGGCTCACATACTGACTCAATGAGAATGAAACGCATTATTTTCAGTCCATAATAAGCTGTTTGTTCCATAATAAACAGTCGTAAGAAATCGTTTCAGTTGGTTACGTAACGATATCAATACAATCGCGATGTCAGAAATCTCTATGTGTACATTACCAAAGTAAGACGATGCTATTTGTTAATTAATGGTCTATGACAAAAAACGTTTAGAAAATTGTTTAGTACGAAGATAATCTAACTCTCTTGAAATTTCATTTCTAGTTTTTTTAAATGGAAATGAAACTTCAAGAGAGTTCAATTATCTTCGTACTGAAACATTTTCTAAAAGGTTTTTGTCTTACACCATTAAAAGAAAGAAAAAAATACCATCTCATTACTCTGGTAATATCATGCACACAGAGAGATTCCTGACATCGCGATTGTTTTGATTTTTGTTACGTAACCAACTGAACCTGTTTAATAAGCCATTTGCTTTTAGTTCAAATTTCCGGCCGTCAAAGCCGTTCAAGTTGTTTGGTCGAAACGTCTTAACGCTCTGTTTTTCCAAATTCGATCCCTTTTAACAAGGGATTTTACAGTCAGTGAAAAATACCTTTTTAACATATTTCATTATATCAGTCTGACTACAATTTAAGCCTTGTTAGCATATTTATACTCTACAGATAAAGAGCGGTGATATTAAATTCTCTAATCGTGATCAATTGAAGGAAGTCGTGTTCTTTTCCGAATTATGTTTTCACCTTTTGCAACAACGACAACTTAGACAAAATATGCCAAAAAAGATCTTCTAGGAATAATGTTATATAGGTTCTGTCACAGCGTACCCAGGCACAGAATTGATACATTGGAACCGTGATAAAGCGATATAGGCGTTCGTTATAAACAAAAACCCCGTTCTAACGAGTTTTGCAAAACTACCAAAATCTTCGTTACTGATCGGAGTTTGGCTAATAATTTTTTTTTAATAAGTGACATTTTAAGCTTGGGCCAATGGATTGTGTTCGTTATATGACTTATATCGGGGATTTCGTTATACCGGGGTTCGTGGTATCAGGGTTCTGCTCTATACATTTTACTATAACTTTGGCCGGGCTGATATACCAGGGTTCGTTGTATCGGGTTTCCAATGTATAAGGAATTGCTGGGGTAACCTTGTGGTCAACAAGCATCTCACCCAGAAAGGAGTAATATATATATAGATAGGCTAGCCTAACAGCGGAGCTCCCATGAATAAGTTGGAGCTCCTCCATTAATTCTCCAAGTCGCTGCGTGTTACCGAAACCAGAACCCGTTAAGCGCCGAAACCGATGAGCCCTCTGTTAAGGCCCGGTCTTGGTATCCCGTGTCCCCTCAATTTTTCTTGAAATATCCCATATCGCCTTCATTGTGCGGTCTCGTATCCCTAAAATGACGAGTACTGATGACGTCATTTCCTGACACCAAACATTTTGTATTATTCCTTAATAAATACGAAACTAACCTTTTTACCATCCTGGACCCTGCCATTCTCTCAAAATAAGATCTAAAGTATTTGTCGTCAGCCCTGTCAGTTTCAGCCTTCGAACGACGACTGATTCCTCCCATTCAGCTTTTCCATGTCAAACTCTAACTAAATAAGCCCGTTTTTGCTTAAAACGTGGGTTTGAGTATCTTCTAGTTTGGTGTTTGTTTCTTTGAAGAACTCGATGTCAGCTGTCCATTTCACACTCGATAAATACTAGAAAGACTCAACTAAACTAACTTGAGAAAACTAATGATCCATAATGCCTGACATGCCTGTAATGATTGCTAATTTAGTATCAAAATGTACCGCTTACTTTGTTTTATAATCTTGATTAAATTGAAACTTTCAGAAATGACCAGAAAAATTGGGAACTTCGCTTTAATATCCCCATAACTCTTTTTCAAATGTCCCGTATCCTTATAATTTTTCTCCTTCAGTATCTCATATCCCTATAATTTTTCCTTCAGTATTCCGTATCCCTATAACTTTTTCCTTAAATACCCCGTATCCCCATAACCCCTAATGGGCCTCTCTGTTCATCGACTTCGTTCTGTTAGAGTTTACTTCATTTTTATCAAATACTCGATCTCGGATATAGAATTTCTAGCTCCTCATTGTTTCACCGCACACAGGTTATAAACGAATGACCCTGCTTTTTGCCTCGTGAGAAAAATAGATGCTACGCCAAAAGCCGCGGCGTTCGAAAGTTTACTCTGCAAAGCAGAAGTTTCGTTCAAAGACATCGCAAAAAAGTCCAGTGAAGATTATTGAAGTTGGAAATTTAATAAAAACCAATATTGCTTTCGCTCTTATTGGGGATAGGGTGATTATATCGACGCTCTGTGCCTCGTTGGTTATTCATCTTATATCTAACACGCACTCGTGAAATTATTGTTATTCGTGCCATGTCATCCCATGGTACTATGGCATGCCATGTATGTAATGTAATGTAACGTAACGTAACGTAACGTAACGTAACGTAACGTAATGCAACGTAACGTAGCATAACGTAATGTAATACAGTACAATACAATACAATGCAATGTAATGTAACGTAACGTAACGTAATGTAACGTAACGTAATGTAATGTACCGTAATGGACTTGTCACGACGTGATATGATGTAATGTAGTGTAACTATTTATTTACGGTGAAAACTCGTGAGTTCAAAATTTAGATGACAAGAAAATGCTGTTTTAGTTTTTAAAACATTGGTTATGATTATTGCTCTTTTTCATGGCTTCTTTGGCGAATAATTGTGTACAATACCCGAAGGGCTGATGAGTCATTTGATCCAATAAGAAAGCAGCAGACCTCTCGCCGGCCAAGCAAGACAGGCATGGGTTCGGCAGCGAGAATTGTAGGAACTCTCAGTCAAGTCCATCTTTCTTTACCTGTAAGTCGTCAGGCCAATAAAGCGGGCGTGCTTCATGTCAAAAAATAATTATCTTTGAGCAATTCGCATACGAGCACGATAGCTTGACCAACGTAGCGACATTCTTAAAAAAATTCATCCTTCTTTTCGCATATTGCGATCAGAAACGAATTCAGTTCAGTCGCCAAAAACGCCTGGCGACCACATTTCTGCACATTTCGCACATAGAGCTACATGTAGCACGTCAGAATTTGATTCGAGACGCCGTATGGTCATTTTCACTGTGATCTGGAAGGAAAAATGTCCTTTATAGCCTGATCCCTGACCCCTAGACAGTCAACTGACTGATTTTTCCAGCCAGCCGGCATCATAGTCAAATACCGTTACGTCTTAAAGGTGCAAGACTCGCTGCAGACTGTGGTCAAAGTTGCTCGATCGCTGAGCGCAATTTAGCTTTCCAGTCCATGCTGTAATGACAGCTTTTAACTTCAACTTTAAGTTCTATTCGGCTTACAGTAGTTTCAATGGACTGGAACACAGGTAACAGCCGCATTTTGCAGTGGGCTTTTGACTTCGTTCCCAGGGTCTCCTCGGCAATCAAAATGCTACTCACCGACCTACACGCCGCGTTTTGAACTCGGAGACGGGAATGAAATTGACAGATTGGTAGGACTTTAAGTTGCTTGCTCTATCTTCTACATGAAACGTTCCCAGCCAGCTGAGCTAGAGTCGAGTGTCAATCTTCTCGGGCGATTTCATTTTAGCCAGTTTTCTCAGCCATGAGATGAAATACTATTTATCCCTTGCTAGACAGGTCAAAATACGGTTTCTTCCAGCCACAGTAAGTAGAGGGACTGGCTATGAAACCTTGCAAGTTTCAAAGGCCATAACAAAGGTGCTGCAATTTATGTTGAAAGTACCAAGACCGTGCCCAATTTTTTTGTTTTAAGTTTGCACGCTATGGCTGGTTAGTTGCTCATTCAAAATTCAAAACCCATTGTTTCCATATTGTTGTTTGTGCATGGTCAAAGCTTAAAGGAGAAGGTCACTCCAAAACCGGTGCATTTTTTGAAATCGCCAATAAAAAGATAACTCAAAGTTTAGTTACTGACCGTGGTTTTAGCTTCTAAAGTGGATCCGATCCCACTGAAATCCTCTCCAAAGAGGGCCAAAATTCAACACTGCGCGCCGCCATTTTGAATTGTCCGTGACGTCAAATTGTAAGACGAGACCAGCGGTCGGATAACGTGGGCTTGTTTATCAGAGCCCACGTTACTCGACCGCTGGTCTCGTTGTACAATTTGACGTCACGGGCAAGCGGCCAGGCTGCTAAGTACGATTCAAAATGGCGGCGCGCAGAGTTGAATTTTGGCCCTCTTTGGAGAGGAATTTCAGTGGGATCGGATACACTTTAGAAGCTAAAACCACGGCCAGTAACTCAACTTAATGTTATCTTTTTATTGGCGATTTCAAAAAATACACTGTTTCTGGAGTGACCTTCTCCTTTAAAACGGTTACCGTAACAAAAACACAAAACAAAGGACTTTGCTGAGCTTCATAACCAGATTCCTTTATTAACTATGTTCTAGCCAGCTGAGACTGGGTTGCATGAAGACAGCTTTTCACTGAAACATCTCCGTTCTGTCCACACGCTGTCAGTGAATGACTTAGATTTATGCAGCCCCAAACGCCATTTTTTAAACATTGAATATAATGTACTAAGAGGTGCCACTCCATAACTTTCATTTGAATGGTTACTCCCCAGCAGACTCAAGTAAAAACTACAGGAAAGTACTGCTGTAAAGCTTTCATTTGAATAATATCACCTTAGAATCGCATCCAAACACTTACAAGTGAGAACCATCTTGTACAACATAAAGATTTTCCCTTGTTTTGGAGATAAACATAATACATAATGAAATTACTTTGCTCACGAGTGAACTTTATTTACAAAAGCGTTTTCAGAAGTTCGCCGCTAGCTAAGTAAAAATAAACACAAATAAAAAAACATTTTTTCTTTAAATTTATCGGAAATTGTTGAATTTTACTTTAGCCTTTCTACTTATTAGCAAGATAGTTGAATTGCAAACAAAAACACCGCTAAAATCAAAAACCAAAAATAGAGAAATAGACCTAGAGACACTCATGCAATTCTGACTAGTTCACCTTTTCTAGAGAACAGTTTTTTCCCCCGCAATTTGCATTTTATTATCCGTGTTGACAAACGTGTGACTTAATACCAGTCGAAAAAGCGTTAAAACTGTTTTGAATAATATTAATTACGCTTTTAATTTTGGGCTATGAGACAGAATTTAAGTTCTTTTTAAAACCAACTTATGAGTCGAAGAAAAATAAAAAGAACGAAAAAAGTGTCATTATCGCGCGGGGAAAATTAATTTCGCCAATTCACGTTAGAGTGACTTTATACTCACCTACATGCAAAACAATGAAAGATTATGTTTGACCAAAAATTCGTCGTTTAATACGCCAGCCTTAAAAAAATTAAACCATTTCGAATAATGAAAATCATCCTCTATTCTACGCCTTTCAATATTTTGCTTTTAATTCAACGCTGTATGGTTGACCTAGTGATAGTTTATTTGTTTAATGTGTGGCATGTGACACACAAGCAGACGTTTCCGAAATGAGTTTAAATAGAGAAAATCATTTAATAACACCTTTGACGATTTCATTTGGTAGATATAGGTGTTGGCATGGAAACACAAATGAAACATTGTTCGAAATGGCAGTATAGACAATGGCTTCTCAATATTGAGCGGAAAAAGAAAATGCAAAATAAGTTGAAGAAAAAATACACCTGCTACAGAAAGCTTTACTAAGACTCGGAGAGATCGCGTTGGCCAGTGTTTGCCAAGCTCGAAAGGATGCTATAATTTAGTCGCGTTTGACTTAAAATGTCGGCGCTAAACGTGGCTATCAGACAGAAGCGGTTTACTCAGGTAAAACTGCTTCTTGATATCGGAATTGATATTAACAAGAAAGACTCTGAGATGAGAACACCTCTAATGCAACTTTGCTTTCTCGATGACGAAACTAAAGCGGCAAAATACGCCAAGTTGTTCCTCGAGCGCGGAGCAAAAGTCGGTTTGAAAGACAAAGATGGCGTTACTGCCCTGTCGCACGCTTGTAAACTGGGGCAAGAGCAATTAGTTTCCATTATGTTGGAAGAAGCCAGTGATTTTGATCTAAACGCGCAAGATAAACAGGGAAATACAGCCCTGCATTACGCTGCAATGTCGGGTAACTTCGTGGTATTAAACCTTTTACTCAGCAAGTTGAAAATATTTAAATTGAGCGTCGATAAGTTAAACACAAAAGGAGAAACACCATTGATTATTGCTTCGAAATCGGGGAATTTCTTTTGCGCTCGAATTCTTGTCTCAGAGGGCAAAGCTTCAAAAGGGGCCCGGGATTACGTGGAATTCAAAACCGCCGAAGAGTGGGGAAGGACGAAAGAAAGTCTTCGATCCGCGTCAAAATCGCCGCTTTTCCGAGTCATGCAGCTCCCACCTCGCTCTTCTTTAGATTCTCCGAACCGAGGATGTCTAAATGGCGATGCATCAAAACAAAACAATATTCAAAGGCCAATCACCGCTCCAGGAAACCTATTAAGTCAAGCAAGCGAGAAAAGTCATCGTGAAAACCTCAGAGAACTCTTCCGCGTTTACGAAGGACACGTGTCGAGCGCGTTTCGTCGCGGAGTCAAACCTAGACCTACTGTGATCACAGAATCGCTCAACGACAGCATGTCTCAAGATACCGAACTTGGAGAGGACTTGTGCGAGCTTCCCTCCCCGTCTGTTTCGCCGGTGTCTTGTCAAGTTTCCCGCCGTTTTAGTATCAACAAGGCAAGCAAGCTGGCTTTTAATGCAAATGCTGCCTTTAGGCGTGCTTCCATAGCAACTACATCAACAGCTATGGCAAGTAAAACTCTTCAAAGACGAGGCTCACAATCGTTCGGTGCAAGTGGCCGTAGACTTTCTCAAGGACTAACACCGTCGCTCAGCATTCGTAGAGGATCAATGAATGTTATGAGCAAGATAACAAAAGTTGCCGGGTTGAACATAAACAAGGACAAAACTGACACTAAAAACACGTTGAGTGCTATGAATACTAGTACGGTTCCCGACAGCGCACCTCGAATTTCCGTTACCCCGGATAGACTAATGGCGAAGCTTCAAACACTGGCTGAAGAAAGTGATTCAGAAGAGGAAAATACGGAAGAAATATTGCAAAGAAGCTCTCCAGCAAATCTTTTCACTCAATCGTAGCCACAATTGCGGCAACGAGAAAATTCGTAATTCATTGTTCCACCTAGTTTCGCGAAATATGATGTACGGAGATTAATTTGATGTGCCTGTTTGATTTTATTCTGTGTAACTCTATCACAAGGCGCTCCGTCTAGCGATCGAAACATTTCGCAACTCAGTCGCCATTTTTAGACTTTTTTAGCCGCAGTTTTCATTGAAGAAATGGGATATTTTTTGATAAATTACAACAATTAAATTTCAAAGAGTACGTTTTCGGTTGGACTCAATGAAAATCACTAACATAGAGAACACATTAAAAACCCTTAGGCTTCGCTGTTTATCTATTTTATGTGTTAACTAATCAATTAAAAGAACTGATTTAAATTGATTGATATTTTTGGTGTTCGATATGCAAAATAGTCACTTTTCCACCTTTCCCCGTGAAGGGCCCGTATTGACAGAAATAGAGTAGAGGATAAAGAAAAGGTCGTTTGTTCTGATGATCTTGAAAAGGGGCGTCAGAATAACAATTGTAATACCAGTACATTTCAAATGCGCAGACTTCCAAGCAGTGTTCAGTCGCGCATGTTAATGGAATCACATCACTAAGAAAATAGCAAATGAAAGAGACAGAGAAATTTGGCAGAACTGTTAATTAAAAAGCTTGTTCAATCAAAAAAGTCTTGATTAAGGTCTTAAAAGTTCTGATTAAACGAGAATTGCTCCCGTGGAACGGGGGCAATTTCCAAAGTTTAGGAGTTATGTAGCAGCATAAAAGTGTTTTGTCGCCAAGCGTTTGATATCAAATTCGGATGCTGTAACAACGTTCCACTGAGGGTAGACATGGTTTGCGTTATTATTGTTACGTTGTTATTACGTTGTTTCGTTGGTAACCAGTGTAGTTCACATAAAAGGGGACGGGACATGACAAAACGTAGGTTCTGATAAACAAGCCTAGTGCACGCCGTTTTTGTACTCTTTCAAACTTTTGGACTTGACAGCTGGTTAAGCCATGTAGGAGACAGTTGCAGTAATTAAATGCCTGTACTGTTGTGCACATCTGTACTGTTTATACTGTTGCGGTAAGCGATAATGATGGAAATCGGTTGGTGTTCTCTTCTCAGAGGATAATTACTTTGACGAAAAGTACATGAAAGACTTAAGAGCTCATGGAAAATAGTTTGGACGTCTTCCTTGCAAAAGTAGGAGGCAGATTTCATTTTCACTGTAAACGTGACTCTCGTTGGCTCCTGTAGGCTCCCTTCCATAACTTTACAAATAACTGATGCTTTATGCATGGGCCGAACTGTGGCATTTTATGAGGATGTGGTAAATAAGATTGCACGGAACAATAAGAACATTCTCGTGGAAAAAATTTTGAATCAGCAAGGTATTGGACTTGTTTTGTCAAGGGTTCGTTAAAATAGGTGGCTTAAAGGACGCTTTTAACGACGAGACTAGCTCCTTTGAACCACTTTAAGTTAAAGGGTATACTGCTATTTCAGGGGAGTGGAGATCAACAAACCCATGAACGTAGCTAGGAGCACTTCACTGAACGAATTCATTAAGCTAAAGTCAGACTTTGTTTATCGTTGGCGACCGCGCTCGTTCGCAATTACACAACGAAAAACGTCAGGTGAAAAAACGAGCTGTTTTGCAAATGCAAAAGACACGGCTAATGCACAACGTGGCACGCTAAACGACGTAACCATTAGACCTTTTTACCTTCTTTATTTATAAAAAATACGTCCGGCAATTGGCCATATGCGAGTTGAATAATCAGCTACCTGTGCAAAATGGACATAAATAGAACTATTACAGTCAGTTAAACATTCTCATCTTTTTATCATGATCTACCATATTTAACAGCTAACTTTAAATTAGACCTGGGACCAGCTGTTCAAAACCCCATTAACACTAATCTGGGACTGAGGGTTGAACATTGTTTGAACTTGTGCATGTTGTTACATGTTACATTTATATGTTACTGAGATGAAAACAAACTCAATGATCACAATAGGCTTAGAGAGTCGCTTTATTATTCATGTCATGACGGGATCCAAACTCGATGCTAATCCTGGATTAGGTTAATCACCCTCTGAACAACCCAGCCCTGGAGCCTCTTGCATAACTTAACTGCTGATGTTAAAACTCCTGAAACTGTCCAAACTTCACCCTTAAATTATTACCCTTCCAGACGCAAGTTTTGAGTCGTGTAATGAAGTTCTAATTAAATTTTTTCCTGTGGATGAAATCGTTAAGTGTGACAATAAAATGAAATCTGAGCAGTACATTCCAGTGGGTGCTGTTATTGTTCGATGTCAGATGCTTCTAACGTCCTAAGTGTGTTCGCACTAGGCCGCGGATGAAATACTCACCGAGTGTGACCGCTCAAACGATCTTAAATTCAAATCTAATGGACATTACTTTCCGGTTTCCTTTGATTTACAATGTTTTTCTAACTTTGAGCTTGTGGGTAAAATGCTATCAGAGAAGCCCCTAGTCTTGTGATAATGTTTTCATCCGAGTAATGCGAGAGATTTTATAAAGTTAGCCCATTTTCCTTTGACAATTTAAAGCACGTAATAAGAAGGTTGCAGAATGCACAGCTGATTTAGTGATAACTGATCTTTAGAGTACAACGCTAAATTTGGGCGTGTTCCCATTGGTCGAAATCGATCACGTGACGCGATAGTGTCTCTCCTCTGCGGGCGCCTATCAGCGCATAGTGCACGTTTTTGGCAATTTTCGCTCAAAATTTAGCGTTGTACAATAAAAATAAGTCCTTCTGTCTCAGGCCCTATGTGTGATAGGTTCCCTCAGAAATTTCATGTTCAAACTCCATATAAGCCCTCGAACATAATATTCGTTGTGAACATCAAATTTCCTCGGGCAACCTATGACATGATAGTGCATTCGACAGAAAAACTCTACAGTTTAGTTAGTGTTAGTAGTTAGCATGCAGCTGGTCGCTTTTACTTTACCGTTTTTTGCATTTATACGTATATAAGGAGCCTTTCTTGGAGTCATATTTGCAGTACATTGGAGGACATGATGATGGGCACATGGAGCAGGATGTACTCTGTACTGTATACCACCGACCGTTTGATTCCATTTGCATTTTACACGTGGGTGGATCCCTTTCACAGCTGCACTGAAACACAACGGCAATAATAAATTTAGATTTATTTGAAACAAACCTTGAAAACTGGTTAACCGTACCATATTTTTTTCAAGCGTTCAAGAAATAATGGACGGTTAGACCGATCGATCGATCGAGTGATTGAGTGATTGATTGTTTGTTGGATTGATCATTTGATTGGTTTGTCAGTTAATCGACTGATTGATTAAAAGCACAAATGTGCCTTGATCACAGACCGGTTTCCTCCGCAGGCAACTGTAGGTCCACAGCCTTATCGGTGCGGGAGGCCTAACATGACGGCAAGAGAACAGTGGAAATCCTGTGGTGCAAAAGGCGGAAATGTCTTTTCGCCCTTTGATCCCCTCCCCTTAACCCTACCTTTTTTCCTTCTCGCCTCACTCTCTTCTCCTCTGTTGAAAGCTACGGAAGTTGCTTGGGGAAGGGACGAATAACAGACGAATTTTGCAGGAATTTTGTGTTTTAAAAGCTATTCCGACAGTCTCACTTCATGGTTATATTGAACCCAAACCTCTTACGAAGTCACTAACGTTTACGCTGTCTTGATTAAACCCACTGACCTTCGCAGAGCGAACGTAAGAAAAATGTAAACGACAATCAGTAACCAAGAACAAAAGATTTCTACGGAAAATTAGAATTTTGTTCTTGGAAAATTAGCCGATAAGTAGAGTCGCGTCGTTTGCATACAGAGACCTAGAGAACGCAAAGGGAACATTCCACAAAATTGTGGGAAAAGCATCGCAATTTAAACAAGACGAAAAATTCGCAATTTAAAAATAAACTGATGATCAACCATACTGCAAATACAATTTTTTTTCTTTAGGAAGGGGGGGGGGGGGGGATTTTTTCCTGATAACTAGAGCGAAAGAAATGACCTCTACAGGTTTACAAATTAAGTGTAATTTGTTGGCGTGGAAACGTTTAGAAAAAACAGTAACGAAAAAGAAATCGGTGCAAGGGCATATCGTGACTGAAACAAATAAATAAGTTCAGGAGGTCGCACTCGGTTACAAACAGTAAACAACTGTTTAGGCACGAAACCTCTCGCCTCACTCGGTCGAACACGGTTTAATTCTTGCATACGATCGGATAGTTAAAAGATATGAGGGCATTAGATGGCAGTTAACCTCATATTTTAGCCGGTATGGCACTTTTCCTCCCCAAGTAAAGTCTGAGTTGGATATCATGAGTCAATCATGTGGACTAGACTATCATGTAGACATCATGTATCATGTATCATAGACTATCATGTGGACTAGACTTTGGTTTTTGGTCAAGTCCAGTCTGACGACTTCGCCGCTCGTGTCTCACGACTTCGTTCATCCTTCATGTTGATGGCTTAGCAAGTCGACTGGTGGCAAGTCAAATGAAATCATAAAAGGGGACTATACGAATGAAAGCTACCTAGCGAGTGGTACTCACCTGTGGTAGTGTTGCTTTTCAAATAATAGCACATATTCTTTAAAAAAAAACTTAAGAGTTTTCTTTAGGTAACTTTTTAGCTTGGGCTAGTGGTTTCGAGGGAAGAAACCACCTCGCTTGTGAACTGAAAAAACTAAGGAGTTTCGCCTTAATAAGATTTAAACTTAGGCAAGTAAAAACTCTGACTTTAGGTTAACTAACGGAAGCTAATTCAGTCTGATCTGCTTGGTTTTTGCGTCTCATAAATACTAAAGTATCACAAGATTTTAGAGAACGGACCCCTATTCCTCATATTCCCCAGCCTCTCTGTTGCCTTTCCGAAAATCACTGTTTGCCCCATTTCTAACTCAAAATGACATTACTATCCCTTAAAAATCAAAAGGCAACAATTTTCTCGTTTAGGAAATTAAAGCTCGGTATCACATTCACTAAGGAAAAGTAACAGTTATATTCGAATGTCTGAGGCTATCAGGACCTTCAGTTCCGAACAGGAAATCTAGCGAAACGATCTGCTCGGTATGCTTGTGATTGTTGCCTGTCTTACCAGCCGTTGTCCGGAAATTCCAATTCTTCGTGATCTTCTTCGTCGCCAGGAAAAAGACGGCGTCAGTTGTAAGAAAAGGAGCAGAATCACAAACAGGAACCATTTCCACGTCCGAGGCATCTTCACAAGGTTTGCTCTTTGGAAAATCGTTTCTGTTCAGAAGTGAATATCAAAACGGACGTCGTTAGGTATGTAACTCCTAATACGATGAGAACAGACACTGAATCATAGATAACTGAATTCTGTTACCTATTATTGGCGACACCGATGGAGTAGAAAATCCAGCATAAAACGTCGGTTTAATGTATCCAGGCGATTACCTCAGGAAAAACTCTGGCAGGGACAAATTGCTCTTCTTCCGCAATCGAGAGAAAATCGTGATTCTCAAAAACGCTTAGAAGTCAACTTTTCAGCGTAAGAAAGATTCTGTAGAAATGTACGAATATTTTTACAGATTTATGGCCAAAATCATTATCGATACATTGCAAACAAAACACTAACCGAAGAAATTATAATTATTTTTATTTTTTAGGATCGACTGCTGCTTGTCGTAACCTTGGAAACATAATGTATTTTACAAGAATGAATCTTAACTAACCGCCGTCCGTCAAAAAGTTTATTTATGACGTCAAGTGCATCTAAATCTTAATAGCTATTTCCTTCTATTTCTAAAAGTTATGTGACGTAGCCGCTTTTCGTTCTTTTGAGACATTAATTTAGATATCAGCAAACCATTGCCAGTAAATGAAAATGTTGCCAAAAAAAATCGTGGTCTCTGGCTGGGGGTACTTTTTTGTGTGACTTCACTCCTGTACTTTTCATTTACTTATATTTTCGAAAATCCTTTTTGCTGCCGGCCTGTGAAGCATTTTGCAGTCATTTTCACTTGTCAACAGTAAGGTGCCAAGGAGTTGCATTCGTTATTCTGCGATCTATTTGGACTTGGGGGGGGGGGGGTCACAAAACGAGTACCAAAGAACTGAGGAGGGTAGGGAGTATAATTTACCCTCCCTCTGCGCCAACCCATCACCCTACCCTTCTTCGTTTGACGCTAGGAACCTTTAGGCTAAATTACAACTAAGAGATAGAACGCGATAACGATTTAACCCTCGGAATTACGAGCAAAGTCATACCCCCACAGTGATACAAAGGGGGCTGATGGAACCCCCCTTGATAGGTTACAATATTTCGAAAAGATTTTACCTTTAGCAGAAAGCCTGTGATGTGCTCTGTAAGATGGGGTATATATTACGGTTGTAACGCTGCTGGGGGCCTGAGACGTCACCTAAGATGGTGGCCATACTCAAAACTAGAAATTATCAAAGAAAACCGCTAATTGACATTTTTGATGCTAGACATATAGAATATGACATAATTAAGCACTTTTTGGTCAACATTTTATGCTTTTATCACCTCAGTGAAAAGGTGAAAAACACACATTCTTTACAAACAAATGGCTTGACCCCTGATCCTTATGACGTCATATTTCGCATCCATAGTAACAGATTCAAACCAAACTTGTGTCGAAATGCGTCTAAGGGAGATGCGTACAGCTACTGAAACTGGCAGGTACTGATGAAACATCATCTTGGAAAAATTCAAGAAAAACCTTATGGGGGTGCATCCACCCCCCCCTGTACGTCCGAGGGTAACTAAATAAGTGACGTTCTCAGAACTCTCACTCCACCCTGTTGCCAGGCAGCAGAAAATGAGTCTGTACAGACCACGTGTGAAGTGTGTTATTTAGTTTAAAGGACCGTACTGTTACACTATCATGTTCAAAGTAGGAACAATGAGGGCCTGCGACTTGAAGTTTGGCGTCCAGATGCATTTTCCTTTTTCATGAAATGATCAAGTTGGGTGGCAAAATAAAATCACCTGGTAGTGGGCGGACTGCCAAGGGGTTCTGATTGTCCCAAATTTGAAATCGCTTCACGTCATGTGCATGCACAGTGCAGTTTAGTGTACTAAATCCTGGTCTGTTTTAATTTTTTCGCCTGAAGGCAAATTGAAAACAGTTTCATTGTTTCATCGGACATTGTTTGGTTCGCTTTAGAGAAAAAGTATTCGAACGTTTTTAGCACACAAAGTCTACAGTGTATGCAAACACTGGGTAAGTATCCGAGGATGTTTTTATTTCATTTCTGTTTGGACAAAATCGCCTTTCAGTTATAGTTTTTAGTTAGCGAGTTCCCAGGCAGCATCCTGATCTACAAGTCGTACTGAAGTTTTGAAACTTAACGTTCCTAACTGGCACGGTGTTGTCAGATGTGGATCTCATTTATGCTGTAAGAAGGTGACATGTGTTCACAAAATGTCACAGACTCAGAATTTTTTCTTGTCCAGGATTCTCATGTTTTCCCCCGACTGAAATCAGTTCACCCTTTTTATCCTTTTTATCTAAGGAACCACGGGCCCGTTTCTCGAAAGTCCCGGTAACTTTTCGGGCTCGGAGCTATAAATTAAAATCAAAATCTATGGAACGTTGGCGTAGTTTTTAGCTCGCATATCAGCCCGCCTTGTTTTATCAACTTAGAATTTTGTTGCTCAGCTTTCAAAACCAACCAAATTTGAGTCTTTAATGTAAACATCCAGCACAAAAAATAGCTTTCCGGGCCCGAAAAGATATCGGGACTTTCGAGAAACGGGCCACAGGGCTGACTAAGCTCTAAGCAAATTAAATATGCCGAGAAAATGAAACAATTAAATGCAACAAGAATTAAAGGTCAAATAAACCCAAATTTTGATAATTCCGCTTTAGCCGTTTAAACGCGTCTTGACACGAAAAGAAATCATTATAAAGCCAAACTGGACCGAAATTTTCCTTCCTGAGACCTTAAAAGGAGTAATAAAGCCAAAAGTACGAAGATATCCGAAGGTTTCACGAAATCGTTTCTGAAATGACCGCCCGCTTAAGGTGATTCCATTCAATTGCATTGCGCATCCTTTCTGCGCATCATTTTTTGCGTGATTAGCGCGTGCATGAGCGCGTGCACGTTCGGAACTTGGTAGGTTTTCTATGAAAACTGAGCTGTTCAGAGAAATGAATTGTCGTTTTCTCCAAAACGAACTCGGTGACCCCACCTTTTTATTCCATCTATTTGAAGAAAATACAACTCTGCATGACATATCCAAATTTTAAGAATTTTTCATTATTCAATTTTCAAATATTGCGATTAACTCACTATTACAAACTGATTTTAGGCATTTCACTGGAAGCGTGCAGATGCTCAGTTTGCCTATTATTTCTTTAATTTCATTTTTACGGCAACTTTAAGGCGTTTTACTGTAACGTTGTTTTGCTATCATAAGAATAAGGCTTATACTTCATTGCTAGTAATAACTTTGTTTAAGTAGTGAGTGTCTCTGGTACAAGCATAAGGTTTTTAATATGTTGTCAATAGCTAGCAAGGTACCTACATACCACAGCCCTGTAGTGTGAAATCAGACACGGTGACCCCCTCTTTTTGTTTTATTTTTTCATTGTACTAGGTGTAATTAATAACTGTGCAAAGTTTCAACAAATTCTCATTACAACTTCTTTTTCGATGGAATCACCTTAAATGGAAGGAATGGAAACGATCGCTGATTCTGTGACGTCACTGTTGATCAGCTGGTTGGTGAGCAAAGAAAGTTCAAGATCCAAAGGCGAGTATTGAACAGTATTGTTGTAATTTTTTGGAAAATTCTCTGTTTTCACCCGTTTTCTTTGCGTTGAAAATGGCCGAGTAGCTCAAACCTGTGGCATTTAATGTAGAGCCATACCAGTTTGAGCTAATTGCCACAGAATTGGACTGCAAAATCTCAGGTGATATTCGACCGACAGCAATGGCTTCGAAAGTAAACGACGGAATTGGTAATGTTTAATGGTGAGCGTTTAAGCTTATTTACTCATTACACTGTAAAAGTTCGCCGTATAATCGTTAATAAATGCGTTACCACTTTATTTGAGGCATTTTTGTTGTTCTGTGCAGCCCTTTTGTACACTTATCATGATCGATGTTTGTTGTTATGCCTTACTGACTAGACTGACTAGAGTAAAGCAAAGCTTCTTATACATTTATCCATTATGGTTCCTGTGTGAGTACGGTTTTCATCCTCGCGGCAACAGCGGCAGGAAATCCAGCTCAAATTTTTAACATAGCCGAAAACAGGTTACAGTTCTTGTTGAATATATTTCAATCTTGTTGAATGTATCTGTCTACATCGCAAAGTGTTACTAGTGACTGTGTTTGTTTGTTGTTTTGCATGTATACAATCTTAGGCTCAAAGTTTAGGTGCATTTAAATTTTGGCAACTGTGTACTAATGCCAGCTGGGCGAGAAAGTGTTTTGGTGTCGTGCAATTCCCAAATCCTGTGATAAGATACCACCTGCTATGTCCTAGAGACAGATGAAGAGCATTTTTTAAATCCAGCTGTCATTGAGACAGATTATAATCAGTATTTTGAAAATGAAGGCCGGAGTACGTACATATTAACGTAATTTTGCTTTGGGCTCTTTTTTTTGGGGGTGGGGGGCAGAGAAAAAACTCCACGTATATTTTGGTGCAGCCCAAATGAGTATGGTTTTAAAGCCTTTTTGGTTCTGAAAATGGTTGTTGACTTAAAAGTCAGGTCTGAAACTGGTAACTGATTTGGGAGTGACAGTTATGTTTTGTCAGTTCTGAAAATGGGTGGGAAAAATTACACATCTGGTTCTCAAGATGGGTAAGGAAAATTACATGTTTGGTCTGACAGCGGGCACACTGAGAGCTGCTTTGTGGTTGAATTTTGTTTGGGAAAAGAGAAAGAAAAACCTCTGGGAGGAGGGGAGGAACCAGGGGACCAATGGGGAGGAAAAATTACATCTTTTGGTCCGAAAATGAATCACCTATAAATTGTGTTCATGAGAAAAAATCCTTCATTAATACATGATGAGATGTTGCAATGCTTATGAGGTTGTGTGCTAAATACTAAGATATTTGACAAAAGGTGACATAAAAGTAGTAAAAGATCAAGGAACAATAATGAAATGACAATTACAAAAACCCTATATACATGAATGAACATGATTACAAAAACAGTATACCTTGTTAAGTTCTTAGCAACCTTGTGCACTTTATGACTCCTTTGATGTATATGGTTTAACAAGTATTGGGTTTACAATCAGTTGTACTACCAGTACAACATAAGTAATATAATTTTTAGTTGAAAGCAAAAAAAAAAAAAACTCTCAAAGTTTAGCTTAAACAAATCAAATGTGATTTCATTATTTCTAAGACTGTGAAATCAAGTTAATGTTGTTTGAGGGGGACATGGGGATTTGCGGTGTTGCGGTGTGGCTTGTTTTTTTGTGCGGTGTTGCGGTGAATAAAATCCCATCTCTCGGTGTTGCGGTGATCTCAAATCGTACGGTGTGCGGTGTTTTTGATTTTAAACCTGCGATGTTCGGTGAAAAAAGATTTCTTGCGGACCCTTTGCGGTGTTGTGGTTTATTGTTTGGCACATTTGACCGACTTACCCTTGTCGAGTAACTGTCAAAACCTGTTTATATTCGTCAAACCGTCGATTATCACCCTTTTTTGGAAACAATCTGTGTCACGCAATGAATGCCAGGCCATTTCCGTTTTCATTTATAAGTAACTTGACCTTTGCTACGCGGACTGTCAGGGATCCAGTCAGCCTCCTTGTGTTTCACGGCGCGTGGTCAAACGGCTGCAACATACAACAGAGTGCATAATCGACTGTGTCGCTTTTTTTTATGAAGAGGGAAAAGTGGGGGGGGGGGGGGGGAAACTACCAGTATAAAAACAAATTTAGGTGCCGGATCAAACAAAAGTAAAAAGTGCCCGACGAAGCTCAGAGAATCTATTTAGTAAGTTCGTAACACGCTACCTTGCATTCTTTATATATGCACGACTGAAAATAGAGTTCTTAGAGTCTTGAGGTCAGTCTCTATAATCCAAACCAGCTCCGAGATCCTCTAACCCCAGTTATATGGAGATTTGGATTAGATTAGCTCGCATTAGGTCCATTAAATGGTCAGTTAAAGCACGCCGAAGGGGGATTAAAGAGACTGATACTCGGGGGGGGGGGGGTAATCCCTCTAATAGCCCATACTGAGAGGCTCCGCCCGAAAGGGGTACCTTTTTCAGGCTTCAGGTATATGAAAGGGTAGGGATTTCACGAGCTGAAGTATATGAAAGGGTAGGGAAATCTGTCATTTAGGTATTTAAAAGGGCCTTTAATTAAAATATTTCGAGTTGACGCACCTTATAACTGTATTATTTTAATTTATTAAACGCTACATGAAAACGACAAGGAGACTTCCTTCCAAGGGTTTAGAAAAGGGATGCAGTGTTCTTAGGTAGGTATGTGAAAGGGATACCATTTTTCAAGGGAAGGTATACGAAAGGGGTACCTTTTCTATCAAAAATGGTATATAAAAGGGTAAGGGGTTGGACCTCGGGGCGGAGCCTCCCCTTATAAAACTACCCCTTTGCTCCGTGTCCTTTCATCTCTCTACGTCGCGGCTGCGGAGGTTTTCGCGAGAGAGACTCGTTAAATGTCGGAGGGTGATAAGGATCTTATATTTACAGGCTGTGCTAATGGATTGAATCCATTAGATCCATTAGGCCCGATTCTTTGGTTAATAGACGATAAAGGAGCGCTATCATCCCAGAAGACATTAAAACGCGAAACTAAGCAAGTGAGCTCGTGGCAACCACGACCGCGCTGGGCAGCGGGAATGTTACCAGTTCATCTTTGTCGTCATGTACATACGACAAAATTTTGGCCACAGCAAGAATACAGACATCATCAGTATCCGCGTGATTCACGTGCAGACCACAAGGTGAAAGCAGTATGGCTTTGTGATTTGTATCTGTTGAGTGGAAAATAGCTGAGGTAATGACATTTGTTTAAATGAAAAATATTACATCACGTGAGGACGTTTTCCATTTTCCAAGAAGCTTTTTGGATCATTTAAATCGTAGGACAAAAATTAAATTGCGGTGTCGGTGTTTCGTCAACTTTTTTTGCGGTGATGCGGTGTTCGTTATTTTTTTCTGCGGTGTTGCGGTGTTGACAGTCCCCCAATGTCCCCCTCTTGTTTTTCTACTGTTGTTACTGGTTAGCTAACCTGTTTACTTATTTAATATAGATTTATTTTTGTAGTTGACATATTTATTTAATCCCTTTACTGATGAGTTACCTTTTACTCATCTGTGTATCTTTCTTATGAGTCTGTTGTTTCCTCTTTCGTTCTCAGAACGTATACAGTAATGTTGCTTATAGGCAATACAGTGTGTTGCCCAGTTTTCGTACACTTTAGTTTGTAATCGCTATATCCTTTCGTCTGTGAGATGAAAATTTCTGAAATTTCTTTTAGAGGTAGCCCATTTACTTACCTTTAATATATAAAACGATTGGCCGCTTGATCGACGTATGTTCAAAATTATGCCATTTTTCCCAAAACTCCTAAGTTGCCCAGTCTTCGTACACCTGGCCCAGTTTTCGTACATCTACAAAATAACATTTTTCCACGAAAACAATCGACGCAAACTGACGTGTCAGCTACTCTGCTGCATGCTTATCGTGTTTTCTCTTCGATTTGTGAATAGAAGTCGGTTGAGCGACCAATGTTTTGGTGTACAAAGCAAATGGTTATTCGTGGGATGGATGTTTAATCGATCCTTCAGTGTTGATTTTTTAATCTCCCACTTTTGGGCGGTTTTTCTTACGCTCAATCTATCGGCTTGTACGTGATTTACTGTCCTGGCAAAGGTAGTTGACCAGTTACTATTCCACGTATTACAACTGTTAAGAAAAGGCCTGTATAAGATTCGACGTTTTACTTCCGTTTCCGCTTACGCCTTTAGAATAGCAAACGCTTTTCTTCCGTTTCCTCTTACGTTTGCTTTTCTTACCTACTTTTGTAAATGTTTATTAGAATCGCAACGGAGTGAAAAAAAATCGGTAAAACCGGTAAGCTAACTATATTTCAAGGTGTATGTCAACATTCTATGCATACACATCTACCTTAGTTATTTATATTGACGTTTTAGATTGTTTGCGTTGGAATTTTAAAGTTTATCAAATATTCATGACCTTTGCATGACCTGGATGTAACGCGTCGCAGTTATACCACAACAAATAGATGTAGTGTATCGTATACTTTGCAAGGATTGTTGTGTAATCTTTGCTACACTTGCGACTTATTAGTTTTCATACAGTAAAGTTTAAAATTCAGTTCTTTAACTTATTTAAAAATAGGTTTTCAGAAAGGCGCAGCTAAGTGTACGAAAACTGGCACAGTAGGTCGAAATGTATGCGAATATTGTCACCGCTAAAATTCAGAAGAAGTTGGATTTAAGCTGGCGTTGAAAGTTTTCCTATTCACTTTCATCTTTTATCTATCAACTGTCCAAAAATCATGAAGTTCCTTGCAAAATTACCTACAAAACGGGCTATTTGTTTATCTACAATACCTTGACTGTGCAGTGAAAAGTGCAAATATTAGCCCCTAAACTTTTACTCACCTCGAAAGAAATTGTCCGCACCGACCTTCTTCTTCCTCAAACAGCCTGGCAAAACCGGCAAATTATAGCTGAAATGTTCTTTTTATTCTCGGTATTCTTCGATTAACGAAGATTTGAACGACCGACGAAAATAATCAAATAAAGTTCTTTTTGTACGAAAACTGGGCCCGTACGAAAACTGGGCAACATACTGTACACTTAGTGGATACGTATGAAGCCGGGACGACAAATCCCAGTAGCCATTCCATCTTGTCTGGTTTTAAAAATGAGAGAGAGAGAGAGAGCTTCTTAAGTAAAAGTGGAAACTGAAAGGGCTTTGAATATGTCCATTAACAGTTTGGCAGTCTTGCTAGATAATATTAACATCATATTTGGTTGACAGTTGTACTACTCTTTGAAATGTTTCTAAACTTTGTATTTTCTTCAATTACTACAGGTGAGAGGGGAGGGGCTCCCATAGTGTAGTGAAGGGGTCACCGTGATTACAATTCATGCTTTGGTACCACTTAGGGTGTTTGGATTAAAAATGACCATTGTCAGCGTGTTTTGATACTTTCTAGGGTTTTAAGGTACTATAATGTCAGAAATTCATGCTGGCAGGAACAACTTTTCAAGAGGCATTAGTACTTCTTGGAGTGACAAGGAACACATGTGACACCCACAAAAGAATTTTTTGTTTTTGTTTTAAACAACAACCAATTCCTTCAGTTTTTATGGGTCAACCATTTCCCCCTCCTGAAAATACTTAGATAGCAGCTGTACGAAGGGTGGACCCCATAATTATATTAAGTGATACACCTGTCATAAACTTGATAGGGGCATGTTCGTCTTGATATGATGTCATTTCTGCCTCCCCTAAAAATCATGAACACGGAACAGCCTGGAACGCCTACTTCCCAGGGGGGTACTAAGGATTTCAAGTGACGGGGATGATCGAATGGGGGCAAAAATCAAAACCCAAAAAAATCCCCAAGGCCTCCACGGAACCCAAAAAATCCCTGGACCAAAAATTAACCTCCCAAAATCCCATGCCGAATTTTCAAGCCTCAGAAATTTCCAGAAAGGATTAACCTACAAGACCTATGCGAAAGATATCAAGAATTCACTACAGCAAAAGGGAATTCCAGTAAGGATAAAGCCGGGTGATAAACACGATGGATGAGAAATCAGTTGAATGAATTGAAGCCTTGTGAAATACACCCGGGACACTTTGCAGACTATTGTATAGCCGGTTTTATGAAACAGATGCAATGTAATGTGACACCATCGTTAAATATAATTAAAACAACCGCAAAACAAGTTTGGTTGTCAGTACTTAATATTCGCAGAACTACGCGGCCAGGATACACAGACACTACCACAATTCTTCAGATTGTTTTGAATACCCGAAGAATCTCTACTTAAATCAAGCTACCCAAAAAAATAATTGCCAAATTTTCCTACCCAAAAACATCCCGGGATGGAAAATTTCAACACCCCCCCCCAAAAAAAAACCTTCGATTATCCCCGTCACTTGAAATCCGGAGTACCCCCCCCTCCTTGGGACCTGCTTGCCAGTGGAAAGCCACAACACTTTCCAAACTAGGCCAATTTATTAAATCTGGGTTTATGTTGTTGGTTGTCTTGAGTGTTGGCTTGTGAGAGGCTTAAGAAGGGCGTGCAGCCGCTGTATGAAAGCGATAAAACTCAAATATTTTAGTGTGTGAAAAATATTACATTCAGAGCTCGAAATTTACGTTTGTTTATAATTATTGAAGCCTAATTTATGCGCCAAAAATCCGAGGTTATTGTTAGTGCTTAGTAACTGCTATGACTTATAATTCTCAAATAAACCTAGCTGAAAGAGCTAACAACCAACAGAAGATACAAGTTAGTCATAGTCATGTTGAACAAAATGCAAACTTCTAACCTCTAAATTTCTACGTTGTGCAAATGCTGAACACGCAATTGGAATTCCCGTGTGAAGTTGCTCCGTTCTTGGGCGGACATGGATGGTTTATACCGCTGTAACTTACCGCTCAAAACAACCTCCACAAGCTCGGAAAACCGGCAAAAACACAGCAAACACATAACAGGTAAGGTTCTTCAAACTTTATTTCGATTTTTAGGTATTTTCCATGGAAAACCGCCGATTATTTTCGATCGAATCGCTCTGTTACCTGTGGTGTAAACTGGTCTGCACAGACACGTGAATCAGTGTTTTGTGTGTTGAAACGATCCTCCTTTTATTTTTTGAGCCATTCTTGAGGCAGTTCTGGATCTTCTAGAAACTTAAAATTACTTACTTTACTCTCATAGCAGCACAAAAACACCATGATTTTCCGCTCAAGTCCTCACACTTCGAATGCCCGCAATTTTCCAGCTCGCCAACAGTGACGTCACTAGTGTTATTTCCCGACAATTTACCGACAACTTTCCCGACCACTCTACGATTATGAAGGCCAAAAAGTAGCACTTTTCACGTGCCATTATCTCTGTGATCCTAAGTCCAATTGACTTGAAACTTCAGAATATGTTTATTTGATACCAAATCAACACATAACAAGTAAATTGGATTGAAAGAAAAAATGTCGAAATTTTGGGTTTATTTGACCTTTAAATAAGCCGAAACTCCTAAATTAGTTACCTTAAAAAGAAAGCTTTTTGCTGTACACGGCATTACGACAGGCCTTCGGTCATGCCAGGATCCTCACGGTGTCTGGGAGTTGATTCCAGGTCTGCGCTGCCCAATACCTGACAGACTTCGGTCCAAACTTCGTAAAATTACGTTGTTTGTATTAAGTCCACTGAATGTTAATTAATTTAGTTAATAAACGCTATTTTTGGATTCACTGGTCACGTTAACAAAGACTAAAAAGTGGACAGTTGTTTGAGTAGCAGCGATGCACAGGTTGTGAGTGGCTCGGAGGACGGCAGGATCTGTTTCGGGCGGTGGGGAGAGGGTAGGGAATTAAGGAAAAATAGGCCTGATACTCAGGTTAATTTCTGGGATATAATGAGGGTGTGCTGTGGGACAGATGTGCATGCTGCGTAAATCAGATTTTCCGGATCATTCTCTATAAGCTGGCTCAAATGTTATGGCGGGTTATGAGAAGGTGAACTTATTGGCTGGGGCTTAATATTATCAGAAGGAGTTTTCATTTGTTTACTGCTAGTACTAATATCCCAGCCAGTAGCAGCGCCTCTGTCACCGCCAGTAAGCAACTGCCACTGACATTGCTACTTCCACTGTTGCTGCTGCTGCTGCTGCTGCTGCTGCTGCTGCTGCTCCTTCTCCTCCTCCTCCTTCTCCTCCTCCTCCATACAACTACTTTAGTGGTGGAGCAGGATTTTGTCGTCGAGTATTTTACCTTAGTACCTTCCATGTTTAAGAATCCATTAGAAGGTCTTTTTTGTGCCAAAGTATTTCGCGCTCCAATTACGAACGTATTTCAGCTGTCCAAAAGACAAAGTATCGGCCACTCGACAGCAGGTAGTACGCTAAAATTGCGGCCCCAAAGTTCTGCTAATTCAGATTGTAACGGGCGGTCCTTACTTTCGAAATCCTACAGATCTCTCGTCCCCCGTTTTTCTATCTTGATACACAACACGCCAAGCCTCTCCCGGCCCTCACCATAAGGTAATTCAAATTTTACTATTTTACCACTGAAAGTTTCCTGTGTTCCTATTGGCTCCGGATCATTTTGACAGACGAGGATTAGAGGAAGATGTGCCTAACAGAGGAAAAATGAAGACCAAAGAAACGGTTTCCAGTTGTGTTAACAAATTTTTTACAACAACTGGGCGAATTCTCACGCGCTGATTGGCTAATTTTTATTGTCAATAAGAGTACAGACGGATGAAATTAGTAAAGCTGACGCAATCAGCAAAAGGTTTGTCAAACTTTTCAGCGGTGCACTCTTGATGAGGCGAGAATTGCACCACAAATCTAGTAGTCTTCGATGAAGAAATCATCCAAAATTTACGGGTTAAAACTGAAGAAACCATTGCAACCTTAGAGCGAAAAGATGAGGATGTTTTTTGAAGATTCAGACCTGAAAATCCGCGGTGAGCGGGCCGGAATTTCTGCTGTCGATGAAATTAAGCTGAACCGTGTTTTAGCGGATTATTTTGTGAAGAGTTTTCACTGGATTAAAGGTTAGTTGAGCAATTCGAATTTTTCCTTGTATTTCTGGCCTATTCTTACTAAAGTTTTAATTTACGAGCCTGTGATTCTCCGAATTACAGCGATGAAATTCAGATTCTGCGGCAATCGCATCTTCCATTGACTCTAGCATTTCTTTCCTTCGTTTGAAAATCAGTTTTGGCTTTTTGTTATCGTAAAAAACAAATTGACGTCAGTTTTTTATGCGCCTGTCCTCTTATTGATGATAAATTTCGTCATAACATTGTCAAAGTTTGTTGTAGATCCACTCGCCTGCGGCTCGTGGATTTACAACACTTTGACAATGTTATGACGAAATTTATCATCAATAAGAGGACAGACGCATAAAAAACTGACGTCAATTTGTTAAATTTAATTTAATATCTTGATCTTGGATACTCAGAAGCTTCTGTTACTTTGCAGGCCACTGTGCACAAATCAACAAATATTTTTATACAAAATATTTCTGGTTATTTATACTTGGAATACCTTCTTATCTCTTTTTCTTTTGTAAATATTAAAGTTTATAAAACAGTGTTAACTTGACTTGACGTGACTAATCGCGTGACGTTATGACGTCCAGTATGTGCGTGCCCTGGGACTGAAATGTGAGTACTGGTCACATGACATGCCTCCCTGTTGTCGCTTTCTTGGCGTTTTTGCTTTTGCTCGTCTTTCGAGGATTTGCAAACTTTTCCGATGGTTTTGATGCAGGATTTCGTCATAATCGCAACGGTAAGCACCTTCTTAAGCTTTAGGTGTTTTGTTTGTTTAGTTTTGTAGCCGATGGTGTGGTATTTTAAGGCTTTGTAAGAGAACAGAAGCAGTGCAAATTGCTAATCTGTGCGACTCAGGGAAAGATGCTTTCTACATAATCACTCACGCAACATAAAGGAAACCGCAGTTTATTTTTTACGTTTTTATTTATAAATGCAGAATAACCATGTCAGTATATTCTTGTAGTTTGAGGTCTACATTTGCTGTATTTTGACAATTTGTTGTTTAAATCATCGTTCGATGTCGGTCGAATATGTATAAGCTTAATTGTAGGCTTGTACAGATTATACCATCCCGGAAGTGCAGTGGGCGTTTAACAGTATGTCTCACTCAGTATATTTCATTCTGTAAAAGGGAAGACATCATTTGACTAATTAGATATTATTAAAGAAAGAAGTCTATAGCTACCCATCACCAAAGTTTTGGATAGTAAATTTAAGAAACCAGCAAATTGGAATTTCCCTGTACAGGGCCACTTTTGTGCATGCCACTAAATTTCAATAGAGCCTATTGTGACCTGCCTCGTTTTATTAAAAGTGCCGACACGCGGAAGGGGGATACTCCCTTATATTGCCTATACGAGGACATGCCGCTGGAAAGGGTATGGTTTTTGACCTCTGCCGTAATTGGGGTATTACAAATTTTACCCAAGTCCGTTCTGAACAGAGTATGGTTGCGCAATTGTCGTTGTTTTAAATATGGCTTAGATCGGAGACATTTGCTGGTCTTTAAACGTTAAAATTGTTTAAGGCAAGAGAGTGTGTATTTTGTTTTCTTACATGTAAGCAGGGACCTAAAATGGAGGGTGTTGTCCTAAACAGAGTTATGGTTTTTTACGGTTTCTTTTGTCTTAAACAGGATTAGGGTTTGAGACCCTCAGGGGCACCCCTACACCCAAACATGAGTGCTGACACATGTAAATGAGGTCTATCAAAGTGACCCTGCATTCTGTTACTACTCCCTGTAGTAATTGTTTCTTAGATCTTGTTATCTTTAGACTACTAAAGTTGATTTCCGGTTCGTACTGCGCAGGCTCAGCACCAAATTGTTTGTGAGCCTCACATGATGGAATGTTGTCTTCGCGACAATAAAAAAGATAGATAATTTATGAAATAGAGTGCATGTTTGGAGGAGTCACGTGATGACCCCACGCGGGTAAGACTACGAGTTCGAGCTCTCCACTTTAAATTTTATCAATTTTCGGTATTTTGATAAATGACGACTGCCTAAGCTTGGTAGACGTTCTACATGAATCTAAGAACAAGGTCTAAGACCTTAAAAATGCCCAGTAAAGATGCCAATGCAGATTCAACTTCGATAAAGCTGGATACCGTCCTCGCCAAAATGGACGACCTACTCAAATCCAGGGACTTGCAAGAAACAAAACTAAACAGTATCCTTGAGAAATTATCTAGTCTAGAGAGCTCCCAGGAAAAAACGGCCGCTGATGTCAATGCTCTGAAAGACAGTTATAGCGCACTGGACGCGCAAATGAGCGAAGTAAACAACGAACTGGCTCTCAAGGCTACCCGTGAAGAATTAGCATCAATTCACAAGAAGATGGAGGACCTGGAAAATAGATCTAAAAGAAACAACATCGTTCTCTGGGGCCTCAAGGAAGGCGTAGAAGCTGCACATAACTCTTTTGAGTCTTTTCTGAAAGTAGAATTCTTCGAGAAACACATGCAACTTCAAAACATCGAAGTGATGAGGGCCCATCGAACGAATGTCAGCCAACGACCCACGGCCGAAAACCCTTCACCGGCCAGACCGATACATATTTATCTCCTAAGGTACTCTGATAAAGTTCAAATTCTTAAAGTCGCCGCAAGTGCGTTGAAGGATAACCTCTTCCTGGACAGTCAGATTTTTATTTCTGATGACGTTTCAAAGAACGTCCGCAAAGAACGAGCAGAGCTTCGTAAGTCTCATCTCAAGGGGATTAGAGAAAATGATGATGTTGAATTTGCTTTCATACCTTGGTCGGTACCAGCGCAAATTTTATTCAAGGAGAAAAACTGCTCAAAATTGAAATCCTTCAAGCTTCCGGATGAGTAGTCAGTTCGAACCTTTTGTGTAGTTATTGTATTGAAGAACACTTTCAAGCTATGACAATATCACGGTAAAATATCCTAGATTCTTTTCTCTTTTTTGTCTTATTGTTATTATTATATTGTACACTCGGGTATTAGACCGAAGAAAGTGTACGCTAGTTGTTATTTCAAGTTAGACTGGATCAGACTTGACATCCTTTGTATAACTACCTTATTATAGGAACGTTAACACTACCAAGTTATGACTATATCAAGCTTCGACAGCTAGAGTATCATCTTAAGTTTGTTTTTCGTGTTCGGATTAAAGATCTAGTAAATACGCTAGTTGTTGTATCGTATGATTATCGCCTCTATGTGGAGATCCCGACGGGAGTGCATTGCAACCACAGGATGGTAAGTGCGCTTTCGTTTATATGTGTCTGTGTGTTTGTCATTGTGTTTGTGTTTGTTTTTGTTCCTGCTTATACTGCGCGAAAAATTCAACTTTTGTCTGCTTTCGCTATACAGAGAAACCATACACAAGAAAGAAAATTTTTTCATATAATTTTGTACCTAAAACAGCACCTCTTCCTTGCAATGAAACAACTGTTTATATGCATGCAAAATGCAGAGTAAACAAAATCTGAAGCCTGATACTATTAAATTATTATCGTTAAACGTGAGAGGCCTAAGCAATTTTAAAAAACGGCGAGCAATATTTTCTTGGTGTAGAAAGCAAAAGGCTGATTTGATATTTTTACAAGAAACACACTCCTGCAAAGAGCGAGAGACTCAGTGGAAAAAAGAATGAGGCACGGAGATATTATTTTCTCATGGGCACACAAACGCCAGAGGTGTCGCGGTGCTTATAAAGAAAGGCTTTGATATTGATATACGGTTGACTCAGACAGATTCAATTGGAAGACTTATATTGCTAAAAGCTGTGATCAAAGAGGAAAATTATACAATTGCAAACATCTATGGACCGAACAAAGATGCCGACGCTGTTAAATTTTATCACAATCTGTCGAATTTATTAAGAACCAATGACTTCGGGAATGAAGAAAACATAATTATGGGAGGTGATTTTAATTGTCCCTTAAATGTTAGCTTAGACAAAAAAGGTGGAATTCAAATTCCCAGAAGACACGTTGTAAAATCTATTGAAGAAATTCAGGATGAATTCAGTCTCCATGACATTTGGCGTATAAAAAATCCAAATCAACAAAGTTTTACCTGGGTCGTTGTTCTCCTTTTATATTTTGTAGATTAGATTATTGGTTGATCTCGGATAAACTACATGATTTAGTGTCTAATGTGGATATCTTACCTTCAATTAAATCGGACCACTCTGCAATATTTCTAGAACTCGAAGAAATCAAGGAAAATAGTAGAGGTCCGGGCTATTGGAAATTGAATACCGCGTTACTTGCGAACGAAGAATATAAAAACATGATAAATGATAAATTGCCGATTTGGCTTGAAGAAGCCAAGGATCTAAAAGACCATAGATCGATCTGGGACTGGATCAAATTTAATATAAGAACTGATTCTATCATTTTTTCAAAACGATTATCTACAATTCGACAGAAACGTGAAGAAGAATTAACCTGCAAATATAAAGAATCATTAGCCGCCTTTCAAGATAATCCCTGCGACAATATGCGAACAACAATGGAAAGCTGTAAAAATGAACTTGAATCTATGTATGATAAAAAAGTTGAAGGTATTATTATTCAGGCAAGGGCACGATGGCATGAACACGGAGAAAAGAATAGTAAATATTTTTTAAATTTGGAAAAACGTAATCACATTAAAAAACACATTCGAAAATTGCACATTAGTGGAGTCATCTCTACTGATCCTCTCTCGATAATAAACTCACAGAAACAATTTTACACCAAGTTGTATAGCAGTTGCAAAACAAAGTTAGACACTCCAGAGGCGACAGCCTTTTTTGAAAATCCAAATCTACCAAAGCTGTCGAGTGAAGCGAGTAACGAATGTGAAGGAAGAATAACTATTGATGAATGTCAAAACATTATTAAAACATTCCCATTAGGTAAGACTCCTGGGAATGATGGTTTGCCTATTGAATTTTACAATGTCTTTTGGCCTTCAATCGGTGAATTATTGGTTAAATGTTTTAATGAGGCTTATGAAAGAAAAGAAATGTCCAACTCGCAAAGACAAGGTGTTATCACACTTATTGAAAAAACTGGTAGAGATAGAACTTATGTTGAAAATTGGAGACCAATTTCACTCACCAATGTTGACGCCAAAATAGCATCTAAAGTAATAGCAACACGAATTGTTAAGATTTTACCAGAGATAATTCACAGCAACCAGACAGGATATGTTTCCGGCCGATACATAGGGGAGGCAGCTAGATCAATTCTAGACGTAATGGAGTACACTAAAACAGTCAATATTCCGGGCATTCTATTATTTATAGATTTCGAAAAAGCATTCGACAGTCTTGAATGGAATTTTATGTTTAAATGTCTAGAAACTTTCGGCTTTGGTCACAGTCTCATAAGGTGGGTTGAAACCCAAAAACAACGGAACTTTCTCAGCAAATTTTGACTTAGGGAGAGGTGTCAGGCAAGGAGACCCTCTATCGCCATATTTATTTGTAATCGCAATTGAGATTTTAGCTGCTGCAATTCGAACTAGTACCGATATTAAAGGTATCAAATTAGAATCAGAGGAATGGAAAATTGTTCAATATGCAGATGACCTTACTGCCTTTTTATCTGATTTACACTCCGCACGAACCCTCTTTATTTTACTTGACCGATTTGAACAACTATCGGGATTAAAAGTTAATTATACCAAAACAGAAGCAATGTGGATTGGTTCGTGTCGTGACAATACCGAAACACCTTTATCTTTAAAATGGTGCAAAACTGTAAAACCCCTTGGTGTGCACTTCAGTTATAACAGCGAAGAGTCGCTCCAAAAGAACTTTTACGATAAGATTTCCGATATTAAAAAACAAATACATCTTTGGAGTTGGAGAGGTCTTTCTCTATTGGGCAAGGTATCCATTATTAAAAGTCTTCTTCTCCCCAAATTGATATACGTATATTCTATCCTCCCACCCCCTCAGAATTTGTTGCGCTGATACAATCAATAATTTATAAATTCTTGTGGAAAGGGCCTGATAAAATAACAAGAAAAGCCACAATTAATAGTTTCGACAATGGCGGGTTAAACCTTACTGATCTGGAGACTTCAATTAAGTCTCTAAGATTAGCGTGGATTTCTAAAATTTTCAATTCTGAGTCACTTCCATGGAAAAGCTATCTTAGATATCTGCTCAAACCCTTCGGTGGATTTTTCTTTTTTCATTGCAACTATAACATTAATGATTATAATATCACGTCGATTTTTTATTCAGAAATGCTGTAGTGGTGGTCTGAATTCCGCTCAAAATTTGCAACGGAAACTACATCTTTTGACTCTATAATTTGGAATAACTGCAATATAAGGATAGACGACAAACCGATCTATTATCAGAATTATGTGAATGCTAGTGTGATTCTTGTCAGTGATTTGATGTTTGCTCTGAATAATATTGATTCCTTTAACTCAGTGAAAGGCATGGGATTAAAAGATACAAATTACCTTACCTGGACTGCAATTCGATGTTCTGTACCAAAGTATTTAAAGAATCTAAATGTCAAGAAACGTTTTAAGAACACTAGAATTTAAATGTGGCGACAAAAGCTTTGATCCTACCTTGAGCAAGAGTAGAAACTTTTACGCCCTTCTCATTCAAGACAAAGCCAAACATTCTAGAGGTTTCTGTAAACTAATGTCAAACTTTAGCCTTAGTGAGGAAGAGACTTGCAAAGCATTTATATTAACAAAATCAGTTGCTGTAGAAACGTTTGCACAGTGCTTTCAGTTCAAGATTTTAAATGACATTTTGTTTTTAAATACCAGATTAGCAAAAATCGGGAAGATTCCTAGTGACCTATGTACGTTCTGTCAATCCTCTCAAGAAACATTAGAACATTTCTTTTACCAATGTCCTTATTCAACAGAATTTTGGTCCAGATTCGAAAACTTTTGGTTAACTATTACAAAAGAGCAAATAAAACTTGATTATAAAAACATTATATTAGGAATATTAGATGAGAAATCTAGTCTGCTCAATTACTTTATTATTTTAGGTAAACTTTATCTGTGGAATTGTCGTAAGAATAATCAAAACCCTCTTTTTTTGCCATTTGAAGATATAGTCAAGAGAAAATACGAGACTGAAAAGCTTATAGCCTCTCAAAACAACTTGACCTTAAAAAAATTTCAGGCTAAATGGAACCCTCTCTTGAATAGTAATCAAGCTTCTTCTATCAAGGACTAAGTGCTGTCTGTAAGCTAACTCCTCGTGAATATTAATATAAAAAGTAATTGTGTAAAGTAGTGTAAGTTTCTTATGACAAGTAGTGTAACTATAATGTCTATAAGGTGATTAGAAAATTATATTGCAATTAGAGTATATTGTAAGTCTTTCAAGTATTAGCATAAGCAGAATATCATATTGTAATTTGTATGGGTAATAATTATTACATAATTTTAGAGTGATTAGAGTACCATACTGTAAGTAGAATATAATATTGTAAATTGTATTGTCATTAGTGTAGGCAGAGTCTCGTTAGTTGTGTAAGTGTTGTAATTATTGTATTGTGGAGTGGTGTAATGGGCAAAAGGACAAAAAAAAAAGAGTGCATGTTTGGAGCTGTACGGAAAATTTTCCACATGGAGAAATAAATAGTCTTTAATACCTCGTCATTTTTGGAAGAATCTTGCTGCAACACACCGTGTGTTCATTCACAGGCTTGTGGTTCTTCGTGCTTGATGGCAACTGGACGTGCAGAACTGCTGGGCACTATTACACGGGCAGGCATTTCTTCCTGTTTCCTGTAAACAAAACCCAGTACATGTACACACCGAGATATTATCTCGTCCTGGCTGTGCGGCCACCTCAAAGTCTCTTTCTTCAATTTCTCCGAGAGTAAAGCTCACATCCGTGATAGCGGGAGACAAACATTGTAATTTCACTTTATGTGAGATGTCACGAATTGGTACATTTCATAACGGTCGTACATGATGTAAGTAGTTTTCAAAACAAAAAACCAAAACAAACTGCGCCTGCATAGTACGGACTGGAAATCAACTTTAAAGCAGTTATGTGTCTGTGATTCTAATATGTAGTTGTTTTAATTTATTACCCTATGATTTTCATGTTTTACTCAGGTGTTGTCACCAAGAATGATTTAGATTAAATGGACAAGTATTTTTCACTCTAAAATTACTGGAATGGCAGCAGCCTCCGCTGGGTAAGTATAGGTTAATTAATTTATATAATTTAGAGAGTATTGTTTGGGTGCAGCACAAATGACGTATTATTGCATGTGTATTTAGCGTGAGGTATCTAATCAAGGCAAATTGAATGTTTGACCAATCAAACTCAGTCAAAGAAGGAAAGACATGTGCAGCTCTCTTCAAGAAAACAAACAGAGGGTGTGTCTGTGATTTACCATTGTTAATTGTGTTCTAGAATCCTGCTGTTCTTAATAGCGCTTGGAGGACTTACTGTATTTGCTCGAATAAGCGCCGCGGTGCTTATTAAATGTTTCGCGCCTCAAATGTGGCGCTTATTCGAGGGCGGCGCTTATTTGAGGGTGGTGCTTATTTAAAAATTGGACACGACAAGGAAAACAAATGCTGAAAACAGATTACTTGCACAACTAACTGGAAAAAGGAAGAGGGAAGTTGGGCTTATTGAGCCAGCCAAGTTCACGGCCTTCACAACAGAACTATGTATTGCAAGAATTCTGGATAGAGAACGTAATGGATGAGTGGTGAAATATAATCACTTTGAACTGGAGAACATTGCTTTTGATGAAAATAAATTTCCAATGCTGTTTTAGAGTTGCTCTGTGGTGTTTTTTTAGTTATATGGAATTCTTCAAATAAGCGCCGCATCGGGACCGCGCCGCTTTTTAACTTTTTTTGTCCCAAATGCGGCGCTTATTCAAGGTTGGTGTTTATTCGGGGGCAGCGCTTATTCGAGTAAATACGGTAATGCTCTTACATTGTGCTCTCTCTGCATGATGTAGTGGTATAATAGTAAGAACCACAATCAGATTATTTAACACATGTTCCGGAAATAAAAACATGTGGCCTTTGAACATGATTCTCTCATGGGAATTGTGTTCAGTTTCATGATAGCTGTCACTCACTTGGAGCACAGGCATCCAACAGCAGTGAAGTATGTGTCCCATTGTATCACATTTTGTATAGAAGCTCTTGGCTAGCATTGAAAATAACAGAGCAGTGATTGTTTCAACATTTTGCAAAACAAAACAAACAGCAGAAAGTGTACTGTCTTTCACCAAGAATGATCAGCCAATGAACAGACTAATCCGACCTTCCTTTGATCATAATGACAGAATGCAAGTTAAAAACTAGAGAGCTCAAAGCTTGTTTCCCTCTGTACTCTCAGTATTGTTCCTGGTTCCCTCTCATCTGGTTCTTTCTGCTCTGGTTCCTTCTTCTCTGGTTCCCCCGCCTGCCTGGTTCTCTCGCCCCTGGTTCCTTTTCTGCTGGGTGGCAAGCAGGGATGGCGCAGTGGTGAGAGCACTTGCCTCTCACCAATGTGGCCCGGGTTCGACTCCGGTTTCCGGTGTCATATGTGGGTTGTTGGTTCTCATCCTTGCTCTGAGAGGTTTTTCTCCAAGTACTCCAGTTTTCCCTTCTCCTCAAAAACCAACCCTTCCAAATTCCAATTAGATCTGGAGTGCACGAACATGTCTTAATGAGCTTCTGAGCTTCTAAGTGTTTCGCAGGGAAACAAATTACATTTACATTTTTTTACTGGTTCCCTCTCCCCTGGCCACCTGGGGTGCCATGAAGCTCTTGGTACGCTTCACAGATTTGACAGAGAAAACAATATACAAACAACAAGAATAATGACACTAGCCCTGAAAACAAGAAAGGTTCATGGTAACAAGGTTCAATGAAATAAGAGGCTTAATTTAAAAGAACTTTATGCCCCCTGGACTACCTATCCCCTGGTTACTTCTTCCCTGATTCCCTCTCCTCTGGTTCCCTCTTCCCTAGTTCTTTCTTTGCTGTTTTCTTCTGCCCTGGTTCCCTCTCCCCTGATTACTTCTTCCCTGATTCCCTCTCTCTTGGTTCGCTCTCCAGGGTTTTCTCTCCTCTGGTTCCCTCCTCTCTGGCTTTCTCTCCTCTGGTTCCCTCTCCTCTGGTTCCTTCCTCTCTGGTTCCCTCTCCTCTGGTTCCCTCTCCTCTGGTTCCCTCTCCTCTGGTTCCCTCCTCTCTGGTCTGCTCTCCTCTGGTTCCCTCCTCTCCAGTTCCCTCTCCTCTGGTTCCCTCTCCTCTGGTTCCCACCTCTCTGGTGCCCTCTCCTCTGGTTCCCTCTTCCTTGTTTCCTTCTCCTTGGGCTCCCTCTATCTTGGTTCCTTGTCCCCTGCTTTCGTTGTCCCTTGGTTCCTTGTCTCCTGCTTTCCTTGTCCCCTGCTTTCCTTGTCCCCTGCTTTCCTTGTCCCCTGCTTTCCTTGTCCCCTGCTTTCCTTGTCCCTTGGTTCCTTGTCCCCTGCTTTCCTTGTCCCTTGGTTCCTTGTCCCCTGCTTTCCTTGTCCCTTGGTTCCTTGTCCCCTGCTTTCCTTGTCCCTTGGTTCCTTGTCCCCTGCTTTCCTTGTCCCTTGGTTCCTTGTCCCCTGCTTCCTTGTCCCTTGGTTCCTTGTCCCCTGCTTTCCTTGTCCCTTGGTTCTTTGTCTCCTGCTTCCCTCTCCCTTGGTTTCTCTCCCTTGGTTCTTTGTCCCCTGGTGCCCTCCCTCTCTCCTACCAGTATTTTCTGACCCAAAATATTCTTGCTTTGATGGCTAGTGACCAGCTACAACTCTTTCATTGCTTGTCTCAAAAAGACCTCTC
The DNA here is from genome assembly GCA_964017195.1 of Siderastrea radians. Taxonomy (NCBI): domain Eukaryota; kingdom Metazoa; phylum Cnidaria; class Anthozoa; order Scleractinia; family Rhizangiidae; genus Siderastrea; species Siderastrea radians. The sequence continues at coordinate 50,703,556 of OZ024889.1, read as the reverse complement.
TTAGAGAGGTGCCATGGAAAGAACTTAGCTGCATTTCAAGGAGGTTCCTGCTAATTGCTTAATTGTGCATCAGCTCTTACTGTGCATGCAGTTTAGATTGTGATGTCATGCTACATCATGTTTTGAGCATGGGAGCTAAGGAAGAAATGCAAAGATAATTATATTAAGTGCTGATGCAGGGCATTTTAAGCACGAATTTAACTCTCTTAAGTACGTGGGGACCCAGTTTTTCTTTCAGTGAATCTGACCTTCTCTGTCAATTATCTGACTGTGTGTTTTACGAAAAATTGAAAAAAATATTTGTTGTGGAAGTTTGAGTGTTTTCCATTTTTCTGCCCATTGCACCATCGAATATTTCTGCTGTTATTTTAGCTGTATGGCATTTGCAAATTAAACGTCCATCGTAAAGGTTGAGTTCAATTGAAAGGATGACACCAGTTAAAATAATTTACAAAGTGGGTCTCCAGTCAATGTTCAAAAAATTAAACCAACTACCAAGAAGATTTTTGCATGAATGTCCTTAATATTACTTTTGTTGTTTCATTAACCTTCAGGTCAAGTCACCTTGGTGTGACAGACAATCAGAAACGATGGCTTGTGGCTGGAATAGCTCTCAACAAGGTCCTTGTACCACAGATCCGTCCTTTTGTGGAACAAGAAGTCATGAAGGAATACAACAATCTTAAGACAAGCCACAGTATCCATGCACAGAGCACATCTGGTCGTCTTCAAAGGTGGCCACCTAGAAAGTTTTTGAAGTATGAGAACATCAATGGAAATGATGCTCATCCTAAGCTTTCTGGTGGAAGGTATAATTATTCCTTGTTTGACTGTCGAGTGTTGACCCACATTGACTTTGCCAGGCTTTATGTTGAAAACTTCATGGCAAGGTTTAATGCCTTTGATGAGCATTGTGATGTATCTGCTGTGCTGTTGTTGCTGGGTGGGGTGCCTGTGTTCCCAGCTGCTGTCCAAGCTGCTGCAGGTGATGTCAGAATGGCAAGGAATGACTGGGCGCACTGTGTCTTTAGTAAGTGGGACCAAGCCAAGTTTCAGCAAAGCTTTATTGAGATGGAAGACTTGGTGAGAACCATGGCCTTACCGACTGCAGATGAAGGAAAAATTATTACAGAACTTAATGACTGGGAAACTAAAGGTAAGCGCATTGCAGTTACATTGCATATAGATTTAAACTAGTGGTTTCCATTGGAAAGTTAAGTGCTGCGGGTAAAGCGCATACAGAGGAACAGTGGTTTAACGGCCAAAAGTGAATTTTCTTTTATAAAGACAACAGATGACCTCAAACACAAAAATCTTGGTCGTTGTTGAAACGCGTGACGGACACGTGCCCGTGACGGACGTCAGTGACGCATCCGTGACACAGACGTGACGAGTACGTTTTCCCCCAAAATCTTCGTCATGAATGAAAGAACGGAGAACGAAGTACAACAATTATTTTTAGGCAAATATTTGACTCAGAAGAGAACTGGTTTGCTTAAAAAAGCGTTTACTCAGATAAGAACTGCTTTGCCTCAAAAACGAATCGCGTTCAATCCTCGCTTCATCGTGTAAAACGTTTTCTTCACCTGCTTTCAAACTCTTCGCCGCCTCGGCGCAAAAACGTGGCTTCCTACACGAAACAGGATTTCTCCACTGTAAGTTTTCCACATCCCACTTTATCGACGGTCGAGTGTTCTTTAACGTTCCAACGTTAAAATGGTGTGTTTTCTTTCTGAATCGATTGACTCAATGAAATAAATACAACAAAATGAATCCTCGATAAAACATCGAATTTAATAATACCGCAGAGTTCCGGGAATTGCTAAAGATATTCTGAGAAAAGTATCGGCTGCAATTCAAGATAATTTACCTTCACTTGCTTTCAAACTCTTCGCGGCCTTCGCAAAAACTGGCTTTCTACACGAAACGTAAACAGGCGAAGATCACTTTACCCACGGTCGAGTGTTCGACAACCGCCTCGATTCGAGGGCCACGAAATCGAGGCAAATTTGGTGATAAACTTATGCACTTATCAATTGAAATCCCGACCCCCCCCCACCCCGGGCCAAGGTGGGGATTTGACTTGACATCATTGCAAATCTTAACAAACCCCTACCCTACTGGGGCATATTGACTGGTAAAAACCCCCACCCAGGTGGGGAAACCTTCGTTATACCCTAGTACTGACTTTATATTTGAGAGGGAAGTCTCAAGCTGTGATATGTTTGGAGGGTTTAATAGACGTTCTTAGAGCCGTTTAAAAAACTTTGTGTCATCGTGTGTGCTAGCTGGATGGCACTTGGTATGGTTTTCGGGCTCAGTTTGAATGCAAGATCTCTAGGAGCCTCTAAATAAGTGATGTTATCTGAAAGGATCCGTTAAATTTTTAAGAACGTGATTTGATGTTTGCTTGTGGTTTTCTGCAAGACCTGTATATTTCTTTATGCGCCGATCAATTCGAAACTTCAACATCCCGCCTTCCCGTGCATACCCCAGGCATTTGACTGTACATCGTGCCTGGGGAGGGGACATTTGAACGTTGCGTTGGAAGGGTGGGGAATTTGAACCGCATTTATCTCTTGTTCTGAAGTAATACGCCCGTGAGTTTTTTTCGGTTTTTACAGGGTCTGACGGATTTAAAGAGAGAAGTGCCTTTGTTAGTGAATAACTCTTTCAAAAGGGTCTTTAAAAGAAATTTGAAGGTGTCATTCTGGCATATCTCTATCTCTCTCGTGTTAAGTGTTTGATTGAAGACGAAATTTGTCTTTGAGGAGAGGTAGTTCACTACTAATTGGTGGGGCATTTGAACAGCTTTTTTGCCTCGATGGGAGGGAATTTGAAGAAGCCCATCTTCAAAAGTTCAAATGCCCGGGGGGTTGACAAGGATGGGGGGATGTTGAACTTTCGCATTGATCGACGCATTATCGCGGATGTCATATATAGTCTAAAGGATCCAAGGTATTCTGTGACTGTTGCAGTTTCGGCTGATCTTATAAAAGCTACGGCTTCTTGAGTTGTCGTTTTAACTCCACTTTCATGGTTGTGGTCGAAATATATGGAAGTGGAATTCTTGGAGTTACCTCCATTGTCTTATGGCGTTACTAGCATCCAACATATCAGATACATGTCGATGTCAAGCAGTCTAACTGCGCTAAGTAATTCTCAAAGAGGTCATGACATTGTTTGACTTTTCTCTGTCTGGATTTTCTAAACCTCCATTTATAAAGTCTGCAGTAGTTAAAACGCTGATTAAGTCTCACGGATGCTTCTCGTGAATGTACGTATTGTGTTATTTCTCGAGCAATACTACTGTTTTGACTCTTTTGTGAGTCTCGTCAGTTGCTCCAAGATAGTCTCTAGGAATGGATGAGTGTTAACTCCATTCTGTAGCTGATACAGTTCTGAACGTTTATATATCTCTCACAGCGGTTGAGTGGACGGAAAAATCGCGCATGTTTTTCTATTGGTTGTTTAATATCAACCACGGGGAGGCCGTATCCTGGCCAATAGGCTGTTGAGATTTTCGATCCTTACTTTTGCCAAGCTCAATCTGTAATCTCAAAAGGCTATTGTATGACTTTCCAGAGCATCTTGTTATTTTCTAACCACAAGAAAGAACTTTCCTGTATAGAAACCTTTTGATATATGTTATATCACAGTTGTTTTAGCTCTGAATTAAGCTCCGTTCATACTTCTGGTACCTGTGGATCTTTTCAGAAAACATCACTTATTTAGAGGCTTCTAGAGATCTTGCAATCAAACTGAGCCCAAAAACCATTCTAAGTGCCAGCCAGCTAGCACACAAGATGGCACAAAGTTTTAAACGGCTCTATTAAAAAAAAGAACGTCTGTTAAACCCTCCAAACATATCACAGCTTGAGACTTCCCCTCAAATATTGTCGTTTGTAACGCAATACTGCCCAGCACTATCTGGTCTCAAACATATACCAAGAGAGAAATGATACCAGAAATTTTCAAGGAGCCTCCTCTCTTATCATACAGAAGAGGGAAATCTCTCAAAGACATTCTACTTAAAGCTAAGCTATAAAGGCTTAGAAAATACCACATAATTTTATGAACTGTACAGGAGTCGTGTTGGCCCGTCAACCCCTTTTAATTAACTAAAACTGAAACAAAACTACAAAGCACGGCCGAGCAATCCAGCAAACGACACCAGTGACCATGTGCAGAAATTACCGTGAGGAAACTAGGCACGAGTCAAATCCCCACCTCGCTCCCCCACTTTGATGAATGTGCAAAGCAAATCCTAAGAAATCCCCCACCCCCACGGGCGAATCGTGCCTTCCAATACCATAAAAATCCCCACATTCCCCCACCTTGGCCCGGGGTGGGGGGGGGGGGTCGGGATTTCAATTGATAAGTGCATTACATCCAACAGATCTCAAACGATTCTGGCTTCGGGCTCGGGGTACCCAGGGTGGTCACGTACGCAGCCTGAATTAGTCTGCTGCGAAGCCTGGTGGCTTCGCAGCAACAACACTCGCGTGAAAGATTTTATAGAATATACTTGTTTTAAACTGTTTCATTCCCTGCTCACCGCCCCCCAGGCGGGACACTCAGCTGATGCTTGGGTAGGGAGGTGCGGCCCGGGTGTTTAAACCCTGACCCTCAGCTGTTTAAGGCAAAAAATCTCTGATTTTGCTACCCTGTGTAAGACATTTAATTCAACATTATACCCTCTTTATGGCTACAATAGACTATGCTGTGCATTGGCAAACTAGTGACATTTTGGCTTGTGGTAAGGCTTCTGTGAATTAACCAATACATAAGGTCTTGAATGATACCCTGTTTAAGACAAAAATTGATGAAATCGATACACCGTTCAAGACAAAACCGTCTGAAAACCATACCCTATCGGGCCGCGCATCCTCGTTAAGGCCGTATAAGGGAGTACCCTCCATCTAAAAAAAAACATGAGAAGATTTCATTACAGTGTTTGCCTTACTACAAGAACTCCAGTTGTTAAACAATTTTATTGAACCTTTCTCGGATTGTTTATTACCATGCAGTCTTTTGAATGTACAATAAAAATTCTCCAGATAGAGATACAAACTACTTAAGTTTGCCTTTGCAAGTGTTTCTTGCCTTTATATTATTCATATCATGATTTTATCTCCTCTAGCAGTGGATAAGTTCGCATATACATGACAACAATCTAGGGATAAGTTATTTTTCCTGTGGAAGTAACTTCTTAAAACTTTTTTATCACAACGATAATGATTGCTGGGCAAAATCTCTTCCGTGAAAAGATAGGTCAACATGTTCTTTTAGGAGAAATTGAACTTTTTCTGGACAGCTCAGCCTTCAACGAAGATTTAGCAAGTTCTGAATGTGCGTGTCCTCTTTGCGTACTTAGACTTTTTCCAAGTCGATCGCATTTTCTTGGGGAAGAAAAAAATGTTTCCTTGGAGAGAAGAGAGATTGATATGTGCTCATGTGTAGCAGTAGTGAGCGATAATACTAAACACGCGAGCGGAATATTGTTGTGTTCTTCGCGATACAAACCAGCGGTGAAAGAAATTGTGCGCGGTAACAATGTACAATGCAGTTTAATGGAAACACCTTTAGAAGGCAGCTCACGACCCGTGACATCATCTGAGCTTGTGTGGCCAGGGGATTGCTTGATGCCCAACCTCATAGACTGGAGGACTAGGCTCCTAGGTTTACCTTTTAGATCGTTAACCCCACCTTACAGGCCACACTATCTTGACGCCTGACAATAAGATCCATTTTTAAGTCAATAGCAATACTAGAAAAAAGAAAAAAACAACAACTATTAAATGGTTTTACTTTGTAAGAAATTTATCTTAAAAAAGGAAAGCTTCCTTCATCGAAAATGCTATGTTAATCAGTTCGTTATGTAGCGTATAATCTTAAGAACAGCAATGTATTTTTATACAGCCCTTACAAATTAATTCTCGCACTGGTGTTCAAACTGCATTCCACATAGCTGTTCCTGGTCCAGAAACTGGCAGCACGATTAACGTCCTGTTACAGATATATGTCTATAAACACATTATACCCCTGATTGTTTGCACACTGGTGACAAACCTCCACTGTTTTGTTTGCAGGAACGCAACTCTGCATGAATTCCCCAGTAGACCCAGCGTTGCTACAACTTGTCCAACAAGAAGTAAAGTTACTGCAAGATGGCGTGAAAAACATGTCTGTAGAATGTCAGGAAGAGAAGGCCAAAATCCAACATGAGCTGGAGCAGCACGAGACGATTCTGGAGGAGGTGAAACAAAGGGTACGAAGACTGGAAGACAAGGTGGATGATTTTCAAGGTAATTGCCTAATTGGCATCGTCTTCTCTAGCCCTGTAACATCCGGTCTCAGCTTCAGTAGTGTCCAGTACCGATACATTTACAAGTGTAAACAGAGCTGCAATTAACAGGCAGTTTAAGGACGGTGCCTCCTAATACGGATTTATTTTTGCAAAGTTTAAGAACACGGGGATCTTAGCAAGGGCTATTGGAATCCAAAAAGAAAAATGTGGGTAACCACGCATTTTTCAGAGATAATTAAGCAACCATAATTTTAAAAAGGCATTAAAATACAAAGAATGTATGACGGTTTCTTTCCAGATTTAAGCTCAATTATCTCTGAAAATTGTGCGGTTACCCCCAATTTTCTTTTTGGATTCTAATAGCCCTTGCTAAGATTTACTTTTTTCACATAGTCATAAACCGCAGAAAATATTGTTGTATTTGTGGGTAAATTCCTTAAGAAACCTGGATATCCCAAGATGCGCAGAACGTATGTGCAGTAACAAAAGGAGGCGCCGTCCTTAAAATTTCCCTTTGCGTGAACAGTACTGCCAGATATGCAGGCTAGAATATGGTTTGTGTTACAAGCCTCCAATCACATGTAGAATAAAAACGTACTAGTAGAGGTATGGACGTGATGATTAGACGACTGGAATGGGTATCCTTCTTTAGTTTACTCGTGGTAAATAATACCGAAGGAACGGATGGGCGGACGGACGAACAAACGAAAACCTTTATTATATCTAAGTTTCAGACTTACATAGCGGTAAAGGTACTGCTAAATGGTGACTCTATAAAATAAAGTAATGCATGAAGAAACTGACATCGAAATTAGCTGAGAGGCCAAAATTAAGTTAAAATGTTCAACTATTGTAGAGTTAGCTCATGATTTTGCAGACTTTTTGTCAGCAGCAAAATCATGTCAGGGTTTATTCAAGAGAGTGGCATCGCGGGATGACCACGATCAAACATATACTGGCGCATTAATTGTTCACTAGCTTGTCAAACATTGCGCACAAACTTTTGCCAAGGAGGCGCCGCACAAAGAGGTTTGACATTTGAATAGCGTGTTCGATCTAGATTATTTGAAATCTCTCAGTGTACTTATTTTTCTATAAACCTAACTTGTTTAACTCTTGAAGAAACTTTCAAATAGTTCAAAAGAATAAGGGGTAAATAACAAAATATTAACTTTACACCACCAATCTAAGGTCGTGTATAAGACATTCAAGTGTCTTGAGCAGAATTGAAGCCAAATGAAAACTACTCCGCTCAACCATTGCCATTTATGAAACATTTTTCCCATTTATCTGTTCTTTTTCACAGAAAAAGTTGATAACTTGACAATCAAGGCCAGAGAATCTACGTCAAGTACATCGTGTCAAGACAGGCCAATGTCAGCTGGTAGGTTTGGTGTAACGTTTTGTAACGAGAAAAGGGGTCAGAGCACTTTGTCATTACGTTGAGGAACATTAGCATAGCTTGCGGTTAACGTTTGTTTGGAATTTTAGTCCGCAATTAAGAAGATTGCGACGATTACAATGTATGTACGGTTTGCATTTGCAGAACCCAAATCACTGGCCAAATTTCTTATTGATTCTTTTAGATTAATTCCTGGTATTCTTTAGCCTGCGTGCATACGTCTCCTATATCGTTTGCTTCACGCGAAAAAGGGACATTTGCGTCCCTTTCCGCATGAAGCAAAGGAAATAGGAGACGTATGCACGCAGGCTAGGTATTGTTAGGCAGGGATTTTTCCCTGTGGCCAACTGTTTAGCAAGGAGTAGGAGAATTTTATGGACGAGAGTCAGGGAACGAGAATTAAATGATGGTTTTCTTCACTTCCAATTAATGATGGCAAGTGACTTTCGAGCAAGTAGAGCAAGCCTTAATTGTTACTAAGCAAGAGAAAACACATCTACTCTGTCGGGAGCTCAAATGGGAGTTGGCGACGCAAATTTCCCTTTCGTAAACGGTCGCTGCCATTTTAAAGACACTTAGAAAATTTTTGAACTGTTGTTGAAAGTGTTTCTACTAAAAAGAAAGACATTCACAATCCAGAATCGAACCCGGCCCTTTCGTATGGTAATCTCTCTCCCTTATCACTACACTACCACGCCAATCCGCCACGAATCCGAAAAATATTAAAGTATGCATTATAATCAACTGTCTTTCATAACTGATACATCTATTATAGGTGACCCTAGCCCTTTCCCGAACTTTTAACGTAACTTCAAACTTGGGCCTAAACTTCGTTCTTTCTAAGACTATTTAAAATTGTATTTGTTACCTTGTCATTATTGTAACTTAATCCAGAGCATCGGCTGCCAATGCAATGGTTGCCATCGACCGTCAAAAATGGCAACTACCGTTTACGAAAGGGAAAGAGGCGTTGGCGACTAACGGACGGTTAACGAGTTTCTACTTTGTCACCTTCATCGTTATCATATCCTTTATTTAAACACGATCAAAATTTTAAAGCGAAATGCTCGTGGAGTCGTCTAATATACAGGATAAAAATAAAAATTAGATACAATACACAACTACGATAATTCTCCTAAGAATAATATTCGATAAGAAATTGGGAAAGATACAATGTATATATGAGATTTAAAATGAAATAAAAATATAACACTATCAATAAATGGCTTATAGCACTTAAAAATCATGGTATGGTCTGGGATGCGTCTGAACTGACAAGGCACTAAAATCAAGTTCCTTAACCTATTTGTCCTTCTTCACATTACGGTAAAAAGCCCGTAAATTGGGAACCCGTAAAACACGTGGAGACAGCATTCCACAAAATGGCACCTCTATGGCTAATTGAGTTTTTGAGAAAGTATGAGTTAAAACGAGGGACGGTAATCTTGTTGCTTCTTCTGAAGTCGTAAGCCACATAAGTTCTGTTCACCAAGAAAGATAATCCAGCAGGTGCTTCGCCACTAAATACCATGTAAAATAGTATAACTAACTGGAGTTTGTAACCGGAGTCAACTTTTTAGACTCTTGTTGTCAGACATACAAAGTATCTTTCATTCCTTTTAGTTGTTTAATTTTGCTGCATTTGAGTGCTCTTTTCACTGTGGTTTGTTTCTTTTGCAGTCTTTCCAGAGAAGCTTGTAGAGCTCATCAGACGAGACTACAAAGGCGCTGTGCTGTGTCCGTTTCCGTGGTGTGAAGATGAACTACAACTGGAACTGTCCAACATCTTTACACGGTTGCAGATGAAAAGCAAGAAAAAAGAACGAGCAAAGCTAACAGATAACATCGTCAATATGACAGACGTGTTCAGACCACATGAAGAATGTAACAAGCCAAGAGTGGTGCTGATTGAGGGGGATCCTGGAATGGGAAAAACAACGTGCTGTCAAAAGCTTGCATACGATTGGTCTGTTGAGGGAGTTCCACCTGAAGCTTCGTTTCCTGAAGTGGAGATTTTGCTTCTGCTGAAGTGTCGTGACCTGAACACTGCTGACGTCGAGAAAGCTATTGATGATCAACTTCTACCACAGGATGCAGACAAGAAGGAGAAGGAGAACTTCTTCCACTTCATCCGCTGTAATCAGTCCAGAATCTTACTAGTTCTTGATGGTCTGGATGAACTGCGGCAAGATCTGTTTCAGGGTTTCTTGCCCTTGATTCAAGGCAGAGTCTTTTTTAACATTTATGTCGTGTTAACGACTCGACATGAGGTAGGGATGAAAGTGCGACGATACTGTGACACCATCCTTGAAATCGTTGGCTACACACACGATGACGCTGATAGTTACATTAAAAAGTATTTCAGCAATCACGAAGAATCAAATCTTGCTGAGAAAATGATTAAAAAGTTACAATCAGATAAGCAGCTCAGAGAATTGACGGTTAATCCACTTAATACATCATTGTTATGTCTTGTATGTGAAGAAACAGGTGGAATGTTTCCTTCCAAAAGAACCAAGATGTACGATGCCCTTGTGGAATGCGCACTCAGAAGGTACTTTGCTAAGAAAGGTGTCCCTGTAGATGAGGACAATCCCATGGAGAGTTTTGCAGACCAGCTGAATCAATTGGGAAAGATGGCGTTTGACGCTTTGCTGAAGAACCAGTTGTATTTTAGTGCCGACGAGATGAAATGCCAGACAACCGATTTCTTGCAGCTATGTTTTCTTTCCCGTGAGCCAAGTGCGAGCAAAATCAGGCCAACACCGTGCTATGCATTTACGCACAAAACCTTTCAGGAGTATTTTGCGGCGTTGTACTTGGCCCATCAGGTGTTAACTGGTGATCAAGGAGCACAGGCTCTTCTAGCTCGCCTTAGTCCTGTTGACAATTGGCAGGTGTGGGAATTTCTCTTGACAATGGTAATAAGCAAGAACAGTGAAAAGGGAGTTTTTATTGTGTCGCGTCTTTGCGCTTTCTTCTACTACGAGAGACCTAGACACCTCAACACCATCGGAGACGCCGACGCCGATTCGAATGTCGACATTTGGGAACGTCGCCCCTTCGACTGGATTACTTATTGTGATTTAGAAAGATGGAGCGAAGATGAAAGCGCATTGGATGAAGTGGTAACAAAAACGCTTCATTTTATCGCGGAATGCGAAGATGGTAAAAATGAACTAGAGGATTATCAGAAGAAATTGGTACATGTAGTGGCGCGCTGCCTCCCAGTATATAAATTACAGCTTAGACTAAGTTCCCGCTTTTGCTTCGTTTACTCTGAATATTTGAAGATCAACTGTACGCTGACGGAGTTACATTTGAACAGCCCCTTGAATAAGTTACTTTTAACAACAATTAGTAGTGTTCTTCATCCTAAAAACAAACTGCTGCATTTACATTTGAAACAGACACCACCTTTTGAAGATCTAGATGATTTAGATATTAAAACGCTCGGAACAGTTCTACAGTCGGGTCCTCTTTTAATAAATTTCAGTATCCAAGATTTGTTGATCTCTGATGAAGGAGTCCAAGCACTCGTAAAAAGTTTTCAGGCAAATCACGCTATAACACATTTAAGTCTACGGGGGGTTTTGATCTGTGATCTAGGAGCCATAGCACTAGCAAGCTTTCTACAGTCAAATTGCACTTTGCAACATTTGACGCTTGAGTTTAACTGTATCAGTGGTGTTGGAGCGGGAGCTTTAGCAGATGGACTTCAGTCGAATCGCACGTTAAAGTCCTTGGATCTAAGTTGCAATGTTTTTGGTGATTCAGTTGCCCGTGCGCTGGCTCGAGCTCTGAAATCAAAATGTGCTATGAAGTACCTGAATCTAAGTAATCCCTACGCTCTTATGCCTTTCGAAAGCTTCCGCGCTATGGAATTGATCGGTCCTTCAGGGGCATCAGCACTCGCAAAAGCTCTTCAATTGAATTATACATTGACTTACCTAGATCTTCAGTACAACGCAATCAGCGACTCAGGAGCAGCAGCTATTGCAGAGGCTCTCAAATCAAACTGTACTCTGACTGAGTTATGTCTCAGTGAAAATAAGATTGGTGAATCAGGAGGAGAAGCTCTCGGAAAGGCACTGCAATCAAATTGCACCTTGGCGCATTTGCTTCTAGGAGGCAATCGTATCGGTGACTCAGGAGCAAAAGCGATGGCAAAGGCACTACAGTCACGTGGTACACAATTGACTGTTTTATGTCTGACTTCTAACAAGATCAGCTCTCCGGGTGCAACAGCAATCGCAGACTCTCTCCAGTGCAATTGTTCTCTTACACATTTGCACAATGAGATCGCATCTTCTGGCGCAGTCGCCGTCGCAAAGGCACTTCAGTCAAATTGTACTTTGACTCAATTAGATGTGCGGGACAATGATAATAATAATGATTCAGGAGCCACAGAATCGGCCCAGGCTCCTCTGCATCACAATAACACTTTGATCTATTTAGGCTTGGAAAGTAACCCAATTGGTTCGTTGGGAGCAGACATCCTTGGAGAACTCAGTAAACATTCGAGTTGTACTGTAAAATACGACAGACCAGAAGACTGAAGTTCATCAGTTCATCGATAGAAGCTTAAAAACAAGTTTGAAGTCGATATTCTTAGATGTGCGGGACAATGATAATAATAATGATTCAGGAGCCACAGAATCGGCCCAGGCTCCTCTGCATCACAATAACACTTTGATCTATTTAGGCTTGGAAAGTAACCCAATTGGTTCGTTGGGAGCAGACATCCTTGGAGAACTCAGTAAACATTCGAGTTGTACTGTAAAATACGACAGACCAGAAGACTGAAGTTCATCAGTTCATCGATAGAAGCTTAAAAACAAGTTTGAAGTCGATATTCTTTTTGATAAAGACAAAAAAAAGTTTTACTTTCCCTCAGTCCATTTTTTGATCCTTTCGTGTAGTGTTGTATGAAGTATTGTATTAGTAACAGCAAGTGCCACAATATGGTCCGGACTTTTGATTTGTGGGACAGTGGAACCCTTACGTGTGTGACGGAACAGATTTAGGAGAGAGAAGGCTGCCACCATTTTGGCGTCCAACTTTCAATGCTTAGGTTTTCAAGTGAAGTCCAAGAGAGTTGTTCAAATCCAGAAGTGATCAGCTACAATCAGCTGAGCAATCAGCTCGTGTTTATGTTGAATGCTGAAAACTAATAATTACACTTAGAAGTGTTATGTCAAATCAAACAGTATTACTGATCTAGGAAGAAGGTAGTTTCAGGTGCTAGATGTTTCGAAACAAAACAATTTAAGATTCAGTTTGGTTTATTTACTCGTGCAAAAATTTTTAGTTTTCAAGATAGCTTTTAGTCGGAATACCTATAGAAATTCCAGGTCGCCAGATGGAAATGTATTGAGTTGACCTAAGTTGCTGTGGAAAAAGCTATTAGTTTCAGGTTGGAAATCTACACAAAGATAACTCAGCTAATTTCAAGTACCTAATGGTAAGGTATCAATGCGTGTAAATGCTCTCAGATTTTAATAAAATTCGGAAAACCCTTGCCTAGTTCCTGAATGGCTTTCTCCCAGGCCTTTAAGGTCAGCTCATTTCGGTGACGTAGCCGCGAGATGGACCACGCGCCGAAATATAGAGGCCTAGGAACTGGAAACAAGAGCATTGTTAAAAATGTGTTTGCAGTTAGTGCAACTGGTTTAATCCGCCTGAAAGCGCCAAAACTAGCCCCGGCCTTTTTAGATACATATGTATTTAATATGTTTTTCCCAGGATAATCCTCATCGAGTACAACACCTAAACATCGGTGTTAGTCAGTTCGGGAAATTTTAACATCACTCGTGGTAAACGGGAGGATCACAAATCTTGCTATTAGCGCTATAACCAGAGCCAAAGAACATAAATTTTGTTTAAGTCGGATTTGCCTGTAGCTTGTAGTATTATCGAGGTCAGTGTTCAAACAATACTTTTCTTGGGTACTATTCGTTTTGCTGTGCAAGATTATTCTAACTTCTGACACAGAGGGACTCGCTATGCTTCTGAGTTTGTGGATTTAAGCGAACAAGCTATCGAGCAGTGCTTTCCTTTGGTGCTGTTCATTGTGCTGTGTAAAGTCGTTCTAACTTTGAGTGTAACCATGATGTGTGGCGATTCAATCGAAGAAGCTACTGAGCAGTACAATCCTTTGGTATTGTCATAGTCCCTCCAACGATAGTATTGCGCTGTACAAAGGGGTTCTTACTTTTGAATCTGTGGATGAAATCGTTAAGTGTGACCATTCAAATGAAAGCTACTGGGCAGTTCTTTCCTGTGGTGCTGTTTGTTACACTGTTCAAGGTGGTTCTATCTTTTGTGTCTCTGGGTGAAATTCTAACTACTGATTCGTCAAGCACGGTAATGAGCAGCACTTTCATGTGGTGTGCGTTTCATAATATTGCGCAAGATGATCTTTGGCATTTTTTTTGTTTCTTCTTTGTGCGTTCTTGGGAGTGTGCCTGTAAAGGTCCTCTAAACATGTTGAGTTGGTTGGAAAAAGTATTTCATTTTTAACATCGTTCCGAATCTCGCGCTCACCGCAATGATATTGCGGTGCTATTCTTTCATCTTCCACTGAAATCTGCATCTCGATGTATTTTATTGAAGACCGTTCCCTCGTGCCGCCAAAGGTACAGGTTTGTGAGTGAACTGGGGGAGGAAGGGACAACTGGGGACGGGGAGCATCGGATCTCCCCCCTCCCCTCATTCCAAAGGCTCTTAAAGCTGGCTCTGCTCGCCTATTTTCTTGCACTCTATTCTACACTGCCACTCGGCCACTGTCACTACCACCGGCACTGGGCCTGCCACTGGGACTTCAGCTATAGTAAAAACCCACAAATAAGAACCATGCATTGGATTAAGAACCTGTAGGCCACAATTTTGGCACTTAAACCCCTATCATATAAAAAGCTGTAGCGCCTAAAATTGGAGAAAGGATTTACTTGGAATACCAGAAAAAATGGCAACAATAACAGTAACACTCATATCAACAAACCAGTTTAATTGAAAGTGACATAAGGAAGGGACCACACCCATATAGGCTAGTTGTTGGACCAGCAGCAAACACCTTTTCCTCTTAAGAAAATAAGAAACTAATGTAAGAACAATTCTCAGCAGACGCCAAATATATAGGAACCTTTTCAGGCTAACGTGGAAAAATCTAGGTTCTTATATGTGGATTTTTACGGTACCACTGCTACTGCCACTACCACTTCCACTACTACTACTACTGCAACTGCATGCTACAACCACTGCCAATAGTATAGCGCTACAACAACTACTACTCAAGTGGTTGAGCGGGATTTTGTCGTGGAGTATTTTACCTCGCTACCATTCATACTTATGAGAATCCGTTAGAAGGGCTTTTGAGGATTAAAGTGAGATTACAATATTTTGCTGTCGTGTACGCACACATTTTAGCTGTCCGATCGTATCGGCCACGCGACAGTAGGTACTACCCTTAAGTTGTGGCCAGTTAGGCCTGCTAACTCAGATTGCAACGGGGGACGTCACTTTCGGAATTCTACGGCATCTCTTGTCCCCCTTTTCTCTATCTTGATACACAAGATCCCCAGTCATCCCCGCCCCTCCTAGCTTGAATCAGGCCAGGAGCCCATATCCCGGAGCGTGCAACTCCCATACCAAGCCTATGTCATGGCGTTTTCACAACCCAGGGTATTTTTGGTGGGGTTTTCAGGGTCTCAACGAGGTATATTTTACCATCCCTGATCCCATTTTTGGCCAAACATTCTGATCCCTGATCTCAAAAACGTAGCAAAGTCTGATCCCTGATCCCACTTAACTTTTCTGATCCCAGGACACCACTTGATATCAAGGTTAGCGTCAGGAATAGCAAATTAGTATTAGCAAGTTACAGTTAAGGGTGCTTACCTGAACAGGGGCGGATCTAGGAAAAATTGTAATCGTTTTCCTATAACATGAGCGCCGAAAGCGCGAGGCTCGGGGGGGGGGGGGGGTCGGGGGCATTCGGCCACGCTGAGGAGGCAGTGTGGCCGAGTGGATAGGGTGTTGGACTTCGAGTCCATAGATCCCCGGTTCCAATCCCACTCTGAGCACTTCATGGATTTGCCGTTCACGGCAGTCCCGAATTATTAAATCCTTCCGCTGCAACTGGTTTGCCTGCCGCCGGTTGGAATTCTTAACCATGTTATGCTTCATTTGCAATATTTGGTTTGATAGGCACGCCCGTGAACTAGCTGGTCTTTTGTAAGGCAGTACCGAGGAAAGCTAAGCGCACTGACCATTATAATCATCAATTTATTATTATTATTATTATTATTATTATTATTTATTTGTTTATTTATTTATTATAAAGCTTTGCAAATCGGCGATCTTCAGATTTCATCAATGTCAATTATCTTACTATAATGGATATGGAGCAAGGCACATCCTGTCGATCGCGTTCATGACAAAGAAGTGGCTCTCGTGTGTGTTTTCAGTCATGCAGTGTATAGCTAACACGGTCTCAGGAGAGTGGCGCTCTGGTCGTTCCGGTGACCAGGAATACGAAGTACCTGACCTGCAACACAACATGACATTACATTTGGCAAACAAGAAATAAAATATACTTCAAGCTGAGCAAATGCAAAATAGCGGTAAACTCACCATACCATCAATTTTCTTCCGTTTTCCCATGCCTCAAGAGAGTTAAAATGTTGAAACTATAGTCCAAATCTGGGAAAGTACACTGATTTCTCAAAGAGTCGAAGTTCACCAATACGGTAGAAACCACAATCGGCGCGCTGCATTGTATTATGTACATGTAATACGAGCGGGAAAACCATTAATTGAACTGGATAGTGTGACGGATTCAAAGAAGCGGAGAAAATTAAAAGTCATAAACCGTTATATTCTTGCAAATCGTGCCTTTCTTATTATTATTATTATTATTATTATTATTATTATTATTATTATTATTATTATTATTTTTTATTAATTTTTTTTCTTAAAGGCCCATAAAGGCGTAGAAAAGCCCGATCCCTGATCCCTTAAAACATGTAAAAAAAAAAATGTTGATCCTGATTCCATGACTTGTGATCCAAGATCCCGGGTTGTGATCCCAGATCCCTTACACCTGGTTACGACCACGGAAGTTTTGGTCCGCATCCAAAAAAAAAAGGAGGCCTCATCATTTATTTTCCTTCTGATATGCCCACCTTGTTTGTAACGCAAGGCATAACGCAAGTTGATAAATATTTTGCAAAGCTAGTGATTGGTTAGCAAGGCGCATTTAGGAGTCTGAATTTGCCAAAAGGTCTTGGCAGCAGGAAACAAGTTATGATTTTAAGATAAAGCACAACACTTTTAGGTTTAAAAGAATACATGTTTCGGCAACCCTAATGCCATTCTCAGTTCAAGAAAAATGCTACAACAAAGGTATTTATATGCAATAGTGATTAGAATTGTACTGAAAATATAAGCAAGAATAACAAAAAAGCGTGATTATGTGAAATCTAAAGATACAATTTTAAATTAACATGTTTAACCTGTTGATTTAACGTGGGCTTTTCCCAGTGGATATGTAAAGATTCTTTGATCTTAAGTTGAAAGCAGGTAGTGGCGCGGTCTATAATGCTGAAACAATTGGCCAAACACAAATTGCGGCAACTTTCAGATTGTTGTAAGTGTTTACGTGAGAGGCCCTGTCCGTAGCTTAATGCTCACGTACGCGTGTTGAAAAATGACGGGTGGTTTCACCGACGTAACGAGCGTTACAGCCTGCACATGAAAATTTGTAAACAACACTCGAACAGAGATTGCTAGGGACAGGGTCTTTGCGCTAAACAAGCTTCCGATTTTAAGAGAAGAGAAAATTAAATTAATATCATGGTTATTGCAGTAGCGTTTTATAAGGTGGCGAATGCGTTTCTGAGTGACGCCAGAATAAATGGCCTTTATAAGGTAACTTGAAATGAAAAGTTGAGACCTTGTCAGGAACGCAACCCACAGAACACACCTCGCTTGCGACGCTGGTTGTCTGAATTTGCAGGAAATTAAATCTTAAAATAAATTGGTCTGTGAAAACGCTGTGACACGAATGTATGGCAGTTGTATGTTCTGGGTTATGGACTCCTGGTAAGGCACTATTAGAGGAAACTGTTTCCAGACTTTCCAGTTAGGAGGGGGAGGGACAGGAGGGTAAATCTCCCTCCTCCCTACTTTTTCAGCCAATTCCTCCCTCCTCCCTACTTTTTGGGGCAATTTCTCCCTCCTCCCTAAACTTTCGCCTCCCAGCAGCCTCAAAGTATACCTGGTTTAACGGGAATAAGCGCCGGGGCCTAATAAGATGAGAAATTCACTTTTTTCGCCAACGTTTGATAACTGTTTGCATCATTAAACATTGTTAGAATTATATGAAGATCATCGCAGTGACGCTGTTTCAACTTAAGCATTTGAAAAGAAGAAACCTGAAAAAATTCAGGCTTGAACGGCAATCGAACCCATGAACTCTGCGATACCGGTGCAGCGCTCTAACCAACTGAGCTATCAAGCCAACTGGGAGCTGGTCAATTGTGAGTTCGTATTTATCCCGTAGATGGAGAAATGAATATGAATATATTAAATAATCATATACTTGAACTGCGGATATAGGTAGAATTATATGAAGATCATCGCAGTGAAGCTGTTTCAAGTTAAGCAGTTGAAAAGTTCATGGGTTCGATTCCCGTTCAAGCCTGAATTTTTTCAGGTTTCTTCTTTTCAACTGCTTAAGTTGAAATAGCTTCACTGCGATGATCTTCATATAATTCTATCTTTATCCGCAGTTCAAATATATGATTATTTCATATATTCATATTCATTAAACATTGTTACTCACAACTCTGTTACTATCAGAGACTTGTAATGTTAGAGGAATCCGAGCAATGCCCTAAAAATTCCCTCTAAACAAATAGATGTTTTGACCGTTCAAGAAACCAATATTTAAGAAACCTTAGCAAAGAACTTCCGCGGAGTAACGGCGTCCAAGTGATTAAAAGTGGAGGGCTCAAAAGCTAATCATAACCGCTTTTTACTCATTCTAATGAGTACTTTTAAAAAAGTAGTCGTAAAGTCTAGCCGGTGTTTTTGAAATTCTGTTGAAGCGCGAGCGTCCAGGTAAATTGCAGCAGGCTATTTTTTTTCTACATTATTAGGCACCAGCTTATGAGGGATTTCGAGCAGTTCGCAAGACTTGCGCACCTACAGTATATAATTCACGGGGGAAATAGCGATCTCCGCCCTTTCCTCGTCAGATCGAAAGAGGTTAAGATCAGCCTTGCTAATATTCAAGTGCGCAGGCCAAAGGTAATCTGCCACACAGAGAGCGACGGGTGCTAAAAGATTTAACACGCAACAAAAACATCGTACTCAAAAAAGCAGATAAGGGAACCGCAACCGTCATAATGAACAGACAAGACAAAGTTAAGGAGAGCCGGGTCTACTTGACGACAGATATAACTACCGGCCCATAGGGGCATGAGCCAATTTTAAAATCCACATCCCAAAAAGTTCAACAGCTAGTAACATCCCTCAGCCAAGAGGGGCATATCGACTCAACGACGGACAAGTGGCTCTCCCTCACACCTAATTCGTCGAGAACTCCAGTTTTTTACACACTTACAAAGATTCACAAACCAACTGTAGTTGGTAGACCTATCATATCAGGGTGTGACGGCCCAACAGAACGCATTTCGTCATTTGTTGGAGACTCGTTCAGCCTATAGCAAAATCGCAAGAGACGTATCTCAAAGATACGACAGACTTTATAAATTTTGTGGAAAAGACAAAAGTGCCTGCCGACGTTATCCTAGTCTTAATGGACGTCACTAGCCTCTATACAAACATACCACAAAGGGGAGGAACAGGGTATGCCAAGCATACCAAGATTTTTAGGATAACAAGCCCCCCATTCCAGTCGGGTACCTCAGAGAAATGCTTGGTCCTATTCTTAAGGAAAATTCTTTCCAATTCAGTAGAAAAGATTACTTACAAATCCATGGTACTGCTATGGGAACAAAAATGGCCGTAGCTTTTGCTAACATTTTTATGGCCAACATTGATTGAGATCCTTAGACAGAGTACCTATAAACCGCTAGTGTGGAAAGGATCCATCGATGACGTGTTTTCACTCTGGAATACAACAAAAGATGAAGTGGATGACTTTATTGTGTTGCATGACGAGCTTCCAGCCGCCCAAAACCTATTATGCAAATTAGCTGAGGGCACATTGAATGTGCCCTCAGCTAATTTGCATAAGTAACTTTATGCCATGGTTTGACACCTTGTAGCTTCATGAAGATGGGATGAGGTGTTATTTCAATTAGTTGTGTGCTGTAAAAGATGACAATGCTGAGTGATGTTTATTACAATTCATTGCGGATAAAAATAATTTGGCTTCTCAGTCACTTTGTTTAGTAGCCTGCGTAGCTGGCGGTATTTTTCCTCGCGAAAGCAAAAACGAGCGCGAACAATATCGCATCCTACGCTTACTAATTTAATAGGCTAAGCTGGTAATAATGATTACGACAGAGCCATAATGTCGAAAAACATTTATTTTAATTTTTCGGGGTATTATTTGCCTTGCTCCAGCACCAAACACTACAAGCTAAGGCTTAGGCGAGATGACACAATACATTGCCTATTTAAGCCAGTTATTATCGCTCGATCGCTTTTGATTGCTGCAACGACAGAATAAGCCAAAGTGCGATGTTATACATTCCGCTTCCAGGTATCTGCTACCCAGGGAAGACAGAAGAAGTTAAAGCTCAATGTTAGACATTCCACTTCCAGGTATCTGCTACCCAAGGAAGACAGAATAAGCTAAAGCGCAATGTTAGACATTCCGCTTCCAGGTATCTGCTACCCAAGGAAGACAGAATAAAGATAAAGCGCGACGTTAGACATTCTGCTTCCAGGTATCTGCTACCCAAGGAAGACAGAATAAGCTAAAGCGCGATGTTAGACATTCCTCTTCCAGGTATATGCTACCCAAGGAAGACAGAATAAGATTAAGCACGATGTTAAACTTAACGCGTCCAGGTATATTCTACCCAAGGAAAACTGAATAAGCTAAAGCGCAATGATAGCGATCAAGTTTCCAGGTACGGCATATTATCTAAGGAAATCATAATAAAGAACGCGATGCTAATATTTCGTCTCAAGGTATGGACAAAATCGTAATTATGATTGCTACTTACCAAGGGCCTCTTGTCTCTTTTTATCTCGATTCCATAGCATCGTAGATCGGTCACGTCGTTAAGACGCAACGTTAAGACGCAACGATTTTCAAAAACACATATTTCCCGCCAGCATTGTGTTACACGCAAAACACAAATGCAATATCATGTTTTGAAGAAAACCTGGTATTACCCAAGATGTCGCTACAATAATTAGGTTGAAAACCTTCTATACTTGAAATACAGGAAGTAAAATATCAAAAGGAAAACTCAATAAAGCTGGGGAATGTTAATACATGATACCAGTGTAGCTCGAATAAATTATAATCGGAGTCATGAAAGCCCCACGTCCCATGCGTCCTCTAACATACATTTCTTCACATAAAAATCAATAGCCTTAGTCTAAAAACTGATCGATGTCGGGTTCTTTGCTCGACCTACATACAAATCAACGCACCTTAGTAAAGCAAATTAATATGCGCAGCTTTCTAAGAGGCATCGAGGAGAATTTGCAGGCTTACGTAAATAAATAATAAATTCCCGCCAGATAATTCTCACACAAAATTATGATTCTGTTTTGACAGACTGCCCAGGAAAATCTACTAAAATCACCCGGTTTTGATTGCCAAAAAGGACTGTGGTGGCGGTCTAGCAAAGAAAATATATCATAAAACTGAAACGACGAACATCATTACAAACGGCGTGACAAGACTGAATAATTCTCCTGTTCTGTTTTGGGTCTCGTTTCCTGGCGTATGGTGACAAATCGTGCAACTTAAACCCTTTCTGTTGTTGGCATTCGACAGAGCCAGAAGAAGGTTAACCGAAAATCAGACTTACTAACCTTAAAATTCCCGCACTTGCGCTGACTGCGCTCGTTCTTTCCTGTAATAATTTTTGCTTTACGACGTGATCGCTTTTCTCATAATCTTAATGTATGTCACGCTGTTAAATAACCGCACGGACACATGCCGACCGCACGTGTTGATATAATTCTTTACATTGCTGACAGAAATGATTCGCGTCAAATATCGCTTTTAATGAATACATGCTGCGAATTTTTTTCATGGCCTAAGTTCCTCATGAAATAAGTTTCATCCCACTATCAATTTTACGGTTGAAATCTCAGAGAAAGAAATCACATCCCTTGACACGAACGTGTACAAAGGGCAGAGGTTTTATAAAGGATCATCGCTAGGCGTGCGAACGCATTACAAGCCTACTTAGTTTTCAGTACACGAATTTTTATTCGTGCCACCCACCAGGGGTTACAAAAGGTTACGTCAAAGAGGAAGCACTCAGGCTTCTTAGAACAAACTCCTCTAAAACTACGTTTAAGGCGAACATAAAGGACTTGTCTCACTTGATATCTTGAGGATACCCAGTTAGCCTGGTTAAAAGACATCTTGGCGAAGTTCAATTCATTGACAGGCACTCTGCTCTAACGCAGAAAAATCAAACCTCACGAAAGAAAATATTGCCGTTTGTAACGCAGTACTGCCCAGCACTACCTGGTCTCAAAAACATGCTAAGAGAGAAATGGCACCTTATACAAAAGGTTAAAAGAAATTTTTAAGGAGCTTCCTTTCTTATCGTAGAGAAGAGGAAAATCTCTCAAAAACATAAAGCTATAAAGGCTTAGGAAATACCATGTACAACTGTACAGGAGTCGTGTTGGCCCGTCAACACCTTTTAAAACGGTCAAGTCCGACCAATGGAGTCCCAAGGGACCCAAGGGGATCGTCGTCGACGTTAAATTACCCGTCCCCCACCCCTTGCCATCACGCAAGTTAAAAAAACAAAAAATCCATAAAATCACCCCCTCATCCATTTCTCCCTACTCCCAACATTTCATTTTCTCCCTCCTCCCTACATTTTCGCCCCGATTTCTCCCTCCTGCCTACTTTTTTTGGCCATTAACCCTCCTCCCTATTCCGTTCCTCCCCCGTCAGTTAGACTCTTGCAGTTGCTTGCCCTTCTTTAACTCGCGCCGGACGTATGACGTTAGCATGTGCGTATTAAACCTTAGACTGCGAGCAGTCTCTCTTTTGCTCTAAAATCCGTGCTGGATGAACGGCCGAAGTCACGAGGGTGATATTCGAGCGGCGAGCGGCGAAGCCGCGAGCCGCGAGTAGCGTGGGCGGGAGAGTGAGCGAAGAGCGAACTCGCTTTCTCGCCGCTCCTCCGGCAGGAATTTTAGAGCAAAAGAGAGACTGCTCGCAGTCTAATTAAACCTGGGACTGAAATGCGAGTGTCGGTCACATGACATGCCTCCCTGAGTCCCTGTTTCGCTTTTGTTTTTGCTTGCTAATCTTTTGCGGATTTAATAACTACTTTTCCGATGGTTTTGATGCAGATTTTCGATATGATTGCAATGGTAAGCACATTCTTAAGGTTTAGGTGTCTTGTTTGTTTAGTTTTGTAGCCGATAGTGTGGTATTTCAACCCTCTGTAAAAGAAATGGCATCTGTGAGACTCGGAGAAAGCTATGATGTTTTCTGCATGCATAATTCGACTCACGCGATATAAACTAAGAAAACCACAGTTTATTTCCTATTTTTTTTTTATAAATGTAGAATAACTATGTCGTTAAGGTGTAAATA
This sequence comes from Siderastrea radians, assembly GCA_964017195.1. Classification (NCBI taxonomy): domain Eukaryota; kingdom Metazoa; phylum Cnidaria; class Anthozoa; order Scleractinia; family Rhizangiidae; genus Siderastrea; species Siderastrea radians. The sequence goes on along the minus strand of OZ024889.1, from coordinate 50,680,057 downwards.
TGTCATTTTTGATAATATTTTGTTAAAATATCGTTCGATCGCGGTCGAATACATGTAAATTGAGCTTATAGATTTTTACAGATTACCATCCCGGAAGTGCAGTGGGCTTTGAATAGTATGTCTCACTCTAAGCTGCAGATATATTTTATACTGTAAAAATTGGAAACATCATTTGACCATTGCAAACAGTTATTGTTAGAGGAAGTGGAGTCTACTCATCACCAAAGTTTTGGATGGTAAAATTAAGAAACCAGCAATGGAATTTCCTCATACAGAGCCATAATGCACTTTTTTGCATGACAATTGTCTCTTGTGATCTGCCCCTTTCTGCAATGAGTTCCGACACATGTAATTGAGGTGGACCAACGTGGCCCCGTATTCTGTTGTTGCTCCTTAGGAGTTGTTTCTTCCAAATTGTTGTCTTCTATAATAGGCTATTAAAGCAGTTATGTCTGTGATTCTAACAGTATGTACTAGCTGTATTAATTTATCATGCTATGATTTTCACAAATTACTCAGGTGCTGTTCCCAATGATTTAGATGAAATGGACATGTAGTTTTTCACCACAAATTATAGGAATGGCAGCAGCCTCAGTCGGGTAAGTATTAGGTAATTAGATAAGGAAGCACTATTTGGGTGCAACACAAATAACTTGTTGTTATAAGCATGAGGTATCTAATCAAACCAAATTTAATGTTTGATCAACCAAACTCGATCAAAGAAGAACATGTACATTAGGGTCTGACAGTTGAGCTGGCATAATTTCGATCATAATACTATATCTGGAGCATCAAGCATAACGTCGGCATAATGAGGGTATCAATGGCCAGCCCGGGGGGTAGATCCCCGGGCAATCCCAAGGGAACCCACAGGCTTGGTAGGGGGATTTGTAGCAAAAATGTTCCCCGGAGACAGGGGCATTAGTGCGCTTTCGCGGTTTTTGGCAAACCTCCCCGGGGAACTACCCACAGGATTTGCTAATGGTCTGCTAACACGACGTTTAGCAATAATTTTAATATCCCGTGGCATGGCAAAACTCCCCAGGGATCTACACACAGGATTTGCACATCATCTGCTGTCACGAGGCTCAGTGGTAATTCATGGTTGCTCTCGATGCATCTTTCGAAGTCTTCGCTCTTCTGAGGTGTAAACTGCAGCTCTAACGCTTATATTGTACTACAAATCGAAGTAAAGGAATAGCATTTTGCTTTCCATCATATTACATATTTTATGTCTATCTTAACTCTTAAAGTCCCAAGAGTGCTGTATGTATATGACACATTACGCCATTATTGGTCAATATTTGTTCTAATCAATTTATTTCCAATGCTTCCACCAAAATCAGCTTCCCTGGTAGAAATCCTATACAGGATCCTACAGGATCCTACAGGATCCTGTAAGTTCACACAGGATCCTACCCAGGATCCTAAATGGCACCATGTTGTTTAGGATCCTACTCAGGATCCTGTAAAGTCTTTCAGGATCCTGCTTAGGATTGTCCAGGATCCTGTTTAGGATCCTGTAGGATCTTGTTTAGGATCCTGTAGGATCCTATAGGATCCTATAGGATCCTGCTTAGGATCCTGTAGGATCCTACAGGATCCTGTAGGATCCTATAGGATCTTAAACAGGATCCTATAGGATCCTATAGGATCCTATAGGATCCTACAGGATCTTATATAGGATCTTATCAGGATCCTGGTTAAGATCCTACAGGATCCTGTTAGGATCCTATTAGGATCTTATTAGGATCCTGGGCAGAATTTTTACCAGGGTTGCAGAAATATCCCCATTAAAAGCGAGAAAATATATAACAAGCTGTGATTTTGTTGAACCATCCCTACAACTTTTGAAACCTTCTTCCTCATACATTTAGTTACAATGTAAATTTGTAATGGAACATTACGCTAAAGGTTAGGGGTATACCTAATATCAGACTCTTTATGTTTTATCTTCCTTCTTATTTGTTAAATATAAATGTAATCTACGAAATTTTACACTGATCAAAAATGTTTCAAATGGTATACTTATCAAAATATAGCCATTGCAGGTTATTCAGTGTGGGACTTTAAAGTGCATATGACAGATTTTTTTTTATTTGCCTGATCGAATCTAAATGACATCCTGATATGAATATCAAAAATTATTTTTCGATTTCGATTTTCCTTCCCGGCGCTTTTGCCGTTTAAAAATGTGAAATTTGACTTCCGGTCATGTCAAAAACCGCTCAAAGGGAGACCTGGGCCTAGTCTCGTTGTGACGTCATACCAGGAACGGAGTCAATGCCAAAACAAGCTACATGGGCCGCATTGCGGAGATCTAATTCATTTTATTTTTCGTTATTCCGCAACTGCCAAATTAAGCACGAAATTGTGTGAAACTGCTGATGTTACAAGTAATCTGGGCAGTGATTTGGAGCTTTTAGAGTCCATCGAATGCGAATCGCTAACTTCTGAAGTTGAAAGCGAAACAGAACTCGAGATCGAGAAAGAAGCTATTCAGAACCAAAAGGTCCTTACATAGACAATCCTCTTGCCGATGAAAATTGACTTAGAGAATACTATCAAGAGGTACGTAGAGGAGACAGAGCGAAGAAAACAGAATCTAGAAAAACCTATTTGATGGTACCGTAGCGCTCGAGACGTAGTAAGAAGTGCCACGATTTCTCATCTCCCGGTGTAAATATTATAATTGTGTTCTGCTAAATAAACCTTGTTCGCGCTCGGCTAAATAAACGCCTGTTATGCAGGTTATACTTTCATACTTTTACAGGTGTAGATGTGGTAACTGTGCTTTAAACCATCTGCAAAACGTCGTAGATTGTCTTTGCTTCAAAGAAATTCAGAAATGTGTCGAATCTCTCGAAGCGCCGTTGTATGTTTCGCGCGAAGCCGCAAACTAAAAGTAACACAACAACAGGATGTGTAACAACCTACCCGGCACTGTTCAGTGTTGTCTGACTTTAAAACTGATGGTCGCTACGATCAGATGTAGAAAATATAATACGATAGATGGAAGAAAGTATCATTCAGTAGATTGGTTCGGAAGAGAAGTGCGTAATTCTCTGCGTTCTTGTGGACTCTTTGAAACGTTGTTGTTTTATGTCTATGTAAATTGTGCAATAGCAAATCTGATTGATATTTCAGGTCTTTCAATAAGAATAAGCTGCAGTAAGATTATTAAATGAAGATTAGAGTTTGCTCATTCCTTTCAAAGCTTAGTCAGCCATGTTTTCATCATAATTTTATAATTATCCGTAGTCCAGTTGTGAAAAAATGAGGGATGTTATAATCTTTACCTCAGTTATGAATCAACACTGGTCAGTATATCAGAAGTAAACAGTGCAGAAATTTCGAGTGTCAATTTGCCTAGACGTATTAAATGCATCACGAATGTTTCAGAGAGTCCACAAGAACGCAGACAAATTCTCACTTCCCTTCCGAACTAATCTGACAACAATTTCTTCCGTCTATTGCATTATATTTTGCTGCATCTGATCGTAGCGACCATCTGTTCAGACAACACTAAATCCCGGGTGCATTGTTTTACATCCTGTTGTTGTGTTAGTTCGCGGCTTCGCGCGAGACAACAGTGCTTCGGGAGATTCGACACATTTCTGAACTTCTTTGCAGCAAAGACAATCTGATCTACGGCGTTTTACAGATGGTTTAAGGCACAGTTTCTAGATTCTGTTTTCTTCGTTCTGCCTCCTCTATCTCTTGATAGTATTATCTTAGTCAATTTTAATCGGTAAGCGGCTTGTCTATGTAAGGACCCTCTGTTTCTGAATAGTCTTCCTTCTCGTTCCCGAGTTCTGTTTCGCTTTAATATTTACACCTAGAGATGAGAAATCGTTGCATTTCTTGCCATGTCTCCAGCGCTTCGGTGCCATCAAAGAGATTTTCTAGCGAGTGAATTATTCGTTCTACCTCCTTTTTCTCTTGATAGCATTCTCTAAGTCAATATTCATCGGCAAGTGCCTTGTCTATGTAAGGATCTTCTGGTTCTGAATAGCTTCTTTCTCGATCCCGAGTTCTGTTTCGCTTTCAACTTCAGAGGTTGGCGATTCGCATTTTATGGACTCTAAAACCTCCAAATCACTGCCGAGATTACTTGTAACATTAGCAGTTTCACATAATTTCGTGCTTGATTCGGCAGTTGCGGAATAACGAAAAATAAAATGAATTAGATCTCCGCAATGCGGCCCATGTAGCTTGTTTTGGCATTGACTCCGTTCCTGGTATGACGTCACAACGAGACTAGGCCCAGGTCTCCCTTTGCGCGGTTTTTGACATGACCGGAAGTCAAATTTCACATTTTTAAACGGCAAAAGCGCCGGGAAGGAAAATCGAAATCGAAAAATAATTTTTGATATTCATATCAGGATGTCATTTAGATTCGATCAGGCAAATAAAAAAAAATCTGTCATATGCACTTTAAAGTCCCACACTGAATAACCTGCAATGGCTATATTTTGATAAGTAATGCGGCCCATGTAGCTTGTTTTGGCATCGACTCCGTTCCTGGTATGACGTCACAACGTGACTATGCCCAGGTCTCCCTTTGCGCGGTTTTTGACATGACCGGAAGTCAAATTTCACGTTTTTAAACGGCAAAAGCGCGGGGAAGGAAAATCGAAATCGAAAAATAATTTTTGATATTCATATCAGGATGTCATTTAGATTCGATCAGGCAAATAAAAAAAAATCTGTCATATGCACTTTAAGGGTTAAGGGAACTTATAAAGAATAAAGGTACTTTTTTCCACTTGAAATTTGAAATCGTTTTGCCATTAAGTACATGTAGTTCCACTACAAACCTAACTAGTCAGAGCTATACCACTTTTGAAAACAAATTATTTTGGAGAAACTAATCAAACGTTTGATATTTTGCCGTTAAATCTTAAGTTGTATTTAAGACGTTCACATATCTGGGACCCAAATAATATTGTGAAAATGGGCCCTCAAAAAGTTCTGCAGGGGCCCCAGTGGCCCCTCATATGCTCCTCATTGAATAAAATATCTCAACGGGATTAATCAAGAAAGGATTCAGATAAGCAGAAAAAGGGATACCTCTTGCTTCTCTTTCTAATTTGTCAGTTGGGTATCATTTTGACATTTTCAAGCACTTTAAATTGATTTCACATACAAGAATGTTGTCTTCGTTTGCAAAATTTTGTGCGCCTTGTTTGACATGTTTTTAGTGGTGGAAATCCCATATATTAATGCCTTACTCCAAAAAAAAAAAACCCTGTGTTTACATTGCAATGATGAAATAAACTGCTGGTTAAACTTTATTTTTAGTGTGTTACTGACTAATTCCCGAGTACTGTGTTTTCTTCTTAGAGGATGCTCAGAGGAAAATATTAAAACTTTTGAAAACCTTCTCTGCTTGTATAGTCCGGTCCGTTAAGGGAAAAATCGTGACAAATCGCGTAAAAGCGTCAAATTTGGCACACAAGTTCTTGAGGCTATATAAAACAAATTGAGAAGGGGTGCCACGAGATCCGAGCATCCGGGGGGCCGTGGAACGCAAATCTATTGTCAATAACTTGGTCACAGGACAACCAGGCTCACTAACAAATCGCTAATAACAAAATATAATTATTGTAGGGAACTTTTTAACTGATTTCATCAGCGAACGGAACAAATGATAATAAACAGCCATTAGAGTTACTTGCCACATCAAATCCACATACTCTATGTATATATTTCTACCAAGAAATCTGCTCATGAGCCTGGGCATCCTGTGGTTAAATAGATTACTGGCCATGACTGGTGGACATAAGCCGGACTAATGGAAAATAAGCTTATCCCAAACGGGTAATAAGCAGCTTATCTAAGTCTTATATTAGTTCAAGCTTTCTCTTGACAAAGACATCTATATATATGTGGGAGAGAAATTTCTTTTCTAATTAAAAAATGTTACAAATAAACCAACACATTCAATAATTCAATTTGTGATCACTCAGCCACGCATACTGTAGATCTCGAGATCGATCGACATAAGAGATAAAGGCCGACAAAACATGACGATAAAACATCAAAACGCATCAGTTAGTTACAATGACCTGGCGAACTTGAGAATTTTTTCACCAAACTGGAGAAGGGGATTTTTATGGGTTAATCTGTCATTCTCTCTGGTGTAAATAGGAGCCTGCGCGCACGACAGGCATTAATTCAAAACACCTATTCTGATTCTGGCCTATTACAATAACCATCCCCTCTGATCTCATGTTATTCAAAAGACCAACACTGAAACTCTAAGACGTTAATTATTTACGTCCCTCGCTATTCTAGGGCGAAAGATTGAGCTCGTCGCCGTATCTTGGCCTTTTCGCTCTCCGTTTCTGCGTTGTATTCAGAATCTAATAGTCGCAAGTAATTTAGCGTGATTAATGTTTTACGCGTTTTTCAGGCGAACGCTCGCCTGAAACATACAATAAAATCCTGTTCTGCAGACCTCGGCGTCTTTTCTTAGCGGGGGGCACCCAAAGAGAAACTTTTAGCAAAATACTTGAAATATCATTTTCTGGTTTCTAAGATTGTTACCGAGGTTTTTAAGGGCATATTTGCGTAATGTTAGGAAAGGGAATCCCATCCGCCGAATTTCCGAGCTGCTAATGGCTTTCCGAAAATGCTAGCTGACCTTATTTTACACTCTAAACGACATATTTGTCCCTCCAAAAATAAAAGGAATTAATCAGTCTCCTTTTTAAGAAAATCCGTGAGGTGATGTTTCGCCATGGAAATCTATAGTTTTCACTGCAATTAAATCCGAATATCTCAGGCGACTTCGGTCTGCCAAACAGATATTCCCTCGAAAACGAACCGTTGTTTGCCCCTGTTTTCTCAGAGGGAGGGATTAGATTAATGTTACCGGTATAAGCAATGTCAAGTACCCGATGCGGTGTACTGAATTAAGAACTGCAAGACAAAAAAGAAAGAAAAACGTACGATGCTAGAAAAAGTGGTGACTAATCGTTGGAGCTGGTTGACTACCGCGAAAGAGAGCATAGCAAGCGTGCGTGCTTCTTATATATGGTACTCGCTGGTGACATACGACTCATGGCAGCTTGAACTAAACGTTACCAATTTCAGAATTATATGAAGTTCGTCGCAGTGAAGGTGTTTCAACTTAAGCAGTTGAAAGAAGAAACCTGAAAAAATTCAGTCTTGAACGGGAATCGAGCCCATAACCTCTGCGATACCCGTGCAGCGCTCTAACCAACTGAGGTATCAAGCCAACTGGGAGCTGGTGAATTGATAGTATTTATCCCGTAGATGGAGAAATGAACATTAATATATGAAATAATCATAGCGCTCTCGAGCGCTGCACCGGTATCGCAGAGGTCATGGGTTCGATTCCCGTTCAAGCCTGAATTCTTTCAGGTTTCTTCTTTTCAACTGTTTAAGTTGAAACACCTTCACTGCGATGATCTTCCTATAATTCTATCATTATCCGCAGTTCAAACATATGTTTATTTCATATATTAATGTTCGTTACCAATTTTGTTTCTTCAGTCATTGTACTGTGAATTAAACTAGCGTTTAAAGTAAAGGCAGATGTGTCAGTGACCTTAAAATGTCTCTTGCGATATGTCTTTCTCAACAGGAAACTTAAAACATCTGACATTTTTCAGATTTCTCGTCAACCCGACTTGCTTTTATTGTCTAGAGGAACTTAATGGGGGAGAGGCTGTAAAGAAACGTAATTCAAAACAATTAATAACGGAAGTCAGTTCTTTCAGTTATCCTTCTCCTCAATGGGTGGGCGTACATGTTCCTGAACGTATGGCGAAAATAACCCAAAATATGTAATATTTGAATAGCTGTAGCAGGCAATGGTTTCCCTTGTGATTTGAGCTGCTGTTTTGGGACTGTTTGTCGACTAATTCGAACTAATAATTATTCGTTCCCTTAACAATTATCGGAAGTGTAACGATTCAGTTTGTTAAGTCTATTTGACCACAGAGAACCCAGGCAAGCGAAAAGGGAACGGAAAATACAAGGATATGTGGCTCGGTAAACTTAAACGGCTGTTTGTTGTCATTTTCTGTCGTTCGCTGACAAGGCCAGTTAAAGAAGCCTATCAAATCCTTTTCAGTTTGCCAGTGAGTCGTGGGAGTCCTGTGACCATAAATGAAAATTAATTTGAGTGCTGTGGCCCCCCCGGATACTCAGATCACGTGGCACCCCTTCTAAGTTTGTTTTATATGCCCTCAAGGACATGTATGCCAAATTTGGTGCTTTTACGCGATTTGTCACGATTTTCGTAAATTTCGACGCTAACGGACTGGACTAGTAGTAACTGTTGGAACACGGCATTGCCCTGTTTAGCCTCGGGGGTGGTGATATTTGTTACGAAATTTTTAGCCCTAACCCAGGGGCTTCAACAAGCATTTGTTAGGGCAGTCTTAGCAAATGCCCGGGGTGCCCGGGGATTGACCCCCCCAGGATGGCCGCTGATAACCGCATAATACTCATATTTTGCAGCATTATTCTGTTACATTGCAGTTCTGAAAACCTTTGAATTGCCATTGATAATAACTGTATGCTAATTTTTCCAGCATTATGAATGTAAAAAGTTGATAAAAATGCAGAAAATTTAGTAGCTGAGCACTCTAGACTCGTACCCAGGGCATTTTGATATAGTCACTTTTGTCAGAGGCCAGTGATATAGCTTTTTGTTGGTTTTAGTTTCTGACAGCTTTGATTCATTAAATATTTTATCGAATGGGTTATATTAGTTGTATCTAACATTTCCTTTCTTTTTAACTGTATGCTAATTTTTCCAGCATTATGATTGTAAAAAGTTGATAAAAATGCAGAAAATTTAGGAACTGAGCACTCAAGACTCGTACCCAGGGCATTTTGATATAGTCACTATTGTCAGAGGCCTGATATAGCTTTTTGTTGCTTTTAGTTTCTGACAGCTTTGTTTCATTAAATATTAATTTTTATCGAATGGTTTATATTAGTTGTATCTAACATTTCCTTTCTTGTCTTTTCTTCCAAAAGACGTGGTAGGAGTGAAAAGCATCATTTCAGTCCAGCATAATTGGAGTATAAAACCTCTGGCCGAGCATAACTTTGAGCAGAATACTCTGGCTTTGTGGGTGATGCCCACAAGCAAAATACTCGGTTTTATGAGTATAATCCATTATACCCTAATTAATGTACATGTGTACAGCTGCCAACTCTCCTCAAGGAAAAAGTCAGAGGAGGCATCTTTGATTTGTTGCTGTTAATCATGTTTCAGTATCCTGCTAACTGTTCTCCATTAATTTATCATGACAATTATTGTCACGATAGCATTAAGTAACAAAATTATGAAATTGACTCATGCTGTGTGCAACTGCTATTGATCCTTTGTTTGTCTGTCACTGTGCTTAAGTGCTTGGAAGACTTGATGCTCTTAAATCAAACCCTCTGTGCATGATGTGGTGGTGAATAATACTGTAAGAGCCACGATCAGATCACAACACACATTGCAGGAAAAAACAAACCCCCTATGAACGTCATTATCTTGTAATGCTTGATCGCTATTGCCTTCTCTTGCCAGCTCGAAAATGTTTATCTGTCATGTTTCCTGCAAGGATCTATCAGAAACTTTAGATTTCATGATGCATCTCTTTTTTTCTGCTTCCGTCCTTCCATGTTCCCTCTCTTCTGGTTCCCTCTCCTCTGGTTCCCTCTCCTCTGGTTCCCTCTTTTCTGGTTCCCTCTCTTCTGGTTCCCTCGCTTCTGGTTCCCTCTCTTCTGATTCCCTCTCGTCTGGTTCCCTCTCGTCTGGTTCCCTCTCTTCTGGTTCCCTCTCTTCTGGTTCCGGTCCCTTGCTTCTGGTTCCCTCTCTTCTGATTCCCTCTCTTCTGATTCCCTCTTCTCTGGTTCCCTCTCCTCTGGTTCTCTCTCTATTGGTTCCCTAACCTCTGTTCCTTCTCCCCTTGTTCCTTCTCCCTTGATGATGCATCTTTTTTTTTCTGCTTCCCTCCTTCCTTGTTCCCTCTCCTCTGGTTCCCTCTCCTCTGGTTCCCTCCTCTCTGGTTCCCTCTCCTCTGATTCCCTCTCCTCTGGTTCCCTCCTCTCTGATTCCCTCTCCTCTGGTTCCCTCTCCTCTGGTTCCCTCTCCCCTGGTTCCCTCCTCTCTGGTTCCCTCTCCTCTGGTTCCCTCTCCTCTGGTTCCCTCCTCTCTGGTTCTCTCTCCTCTGGTTCCCTGTCCTCTGGTTCCCTCTCCTCTGGTTCCCTCTCCTCTGGTTCCCTGTCCTCTGGTTCCCTCTCCCCTGGTTCCCTCCTCTCTGGTTCCCTCTCCTCTGGTTCCCTCTCCTCTGGTTCCCTCCTCTCTGGTTCTCTCTCCTCTGGTTCCCTGTCCTCTGGTTCCCTCTCCTCTGGTTCCCTGTCCTCTGGTTCCCTCCTTTCTGGTTCCCTCTCCTCTGATTCCCTCTCCTCTGGTTCCCTGTCCTCTGGTTCCCTCTCCTCTGGTTCCCTGTCCTCTGGTTCCCTCCTTTCTGGTTCCCTCTCCTCTGATTCCCTCTCCTCTGGTTCCCTCTCCTCTGGTTCCCTTTCTTCTGGTTCCCTCTCCTCTGGTTCTCTCTCCTCTGGTTCCCTCCTCTCCGGTTCCCTCTCCTCTGATTCCCTCTCCTCTGGTTCCCTCTCCTCTGGTTCCCTGTCCTCTGGTTCCCTCTCCTCTGGTTCCCTTTCTTCTGGTTCCCTCTCCTCTGGTTCTCTCTCCTCTGGTTCCCTCCTCTCCGGTTCCCTCTCCTCTGATTCCCTCTCCTCTGGTTCCCTCTCCTCTGGTTCCCTGTCCTCTGGTTCCCTCCTCTCTGGTTCCCTGTCCTCTGGTTCCCTGTCCTCTGGTCCCCGTCCTCTGGTTCCCTGTCCTCTGGTTCCCTCCTCTCTGGTTCCATGTCCTCTGGTTCCCTCCTTTCTGGTTCCCTCTCCTCTGGTTCCCTCTCCTCTGGTTCCCTTTCTTCTGGTTCCCTCTCCTCTGGTTCCCTTTCTTCTGGTTCCCTCTCCTCTGGTTTTCTCTCCTCTGGTTCCCTCCTCTCCGGTTCCCTCTCCTCTGGTTCCCTCTCCTCTGGTTCCCTCTTTTCTGGTTCCCTCTCCTCTGGTTCTCTCTCTATTGATTCCCTATCCTCTGTTCCTTCTCCCCTTGTTCCTTCTCCCTTGGTACCCTCTCACCTGGATCCTTCCCCCTGGTTCCGTCTTTCTTGGAGTCACCCCAACTTTCCAGTCATTTTCTTAGTTCAGGTTGGATGCCTTAAGATGCAAAGTATCATCCAGTACTTGCTAGATCCCGAAATGAGTTTGCCGTGCTACAACTGTCTCAGTGATTAATTGACATGAATTATATTTGGCAGGAAGTAGTTCCATGTGTGGATGTCTATCTTTCTTACATGGGTGCCATGAAAAGAAGCTGGCTGCATTTTAAGGAAGTTCATGCATTGAGCCTGCATGCTCTATGCATATCTATGCACAAATTTAACCCAGTTTTTCGCTTGATGGATTGTGAACTTTCCCTATCATTTATCTTCACTTTACGAAAAACCAAAAAAAAACTATCGGTTGTGAAAGTTTGAAACTTTTCAATTTTCTTGACGACATGCCATCAAACTCCGCTACTATTTTAGTTGTATGTTTGCTAATGCCCATCATAAAGGTTGAGTTTAACTGAAAGAAGCACACCGGTTAGAATTTTTCACTCGAAAGACCCATGACTTCAGTGAAAGTTGACGTACAAAGTGGGCCTCCAGTAAATATTTTTTATTAATAGTTTATCTACTTTTAGACCAACTATCAAGAAGGTTTTTGCACAAATGTTAGGATTAAAGGCGTAAAATTTTTCTTGTTTCATTGTCCTTCAGGTCAAGCCATTTTGGTGTGACAGACAATCAGAAACGATGGCTTGTGGTTGGAGTAGCTCTCAGCAAGATCCTCGTACCACAGATCCGGCCTTTTGTGGAACAAGAAGTCATGAAGGAATACAACAATCTCAAGACAAGCCATAATATTCACGTACAAACAACATCTGGTCGTCTTCAAAGGTGGCCACCAAGAAAGTTTTTGAAGTATGAAAACATTAATGGAAATGATGCTCATCCCAAGCTTCCTGGTGGAAGATATAATTATTCCTTGTTTGACTGTCGGGTGTTGTCCCACATTGACTTTGCCAGGCTGTATGTTGACAACTACATGGCCAAGTTCAATGCCTTTGATGAGCATTGTGATGCATCTGCTGTGCTTTTGTTGCTGGGTGGGGTGCCTGTGTTCTCAGCTGTTGTACAGGCTTCTGCAGCTGATGTCAGAATGGCAAGGAATGACTGGGCTCACTGTGTCTTTAGTAAGTGGGACCAAGCCAAGTTTCAGCAAAGCTTTATTGAGATGGAAGACTTGGTGAGAGCCATGGCTTTACCCGCTGCAGATGAGGGAAAAATTCTCGGAGAACTTAACGACTGGGAAACTAAAGGTCATTATATTAACTAAGTTTGTTTTTCACCTGCTGCAGTGCAACCCTTGTTTTATTTCTCCTCTATATAGGTCTTCACTTTATTGTCTTTTTATTGCCTCGGCCCTGACTGTGTCTTCCCTAGGGTCGTGTTTACATCATGTATTAATATTTGTCCAGCGAATTTCCATCCCCTTACGTTACTGCTTTATTCACTATCTAGTGTAGTTTCATCCACTGACCTCCTGGTCAGCCCTGAGCTATATTTTATTTGTTGCCTCTAATCTCACCCTTTTTATCCTGAGTGAGGTGCCACAGAATCTACCAAGAATCAAGCTACTACCAACTATACCATTAGGTTACTCTGAGTCAGCGTGAATAAGTTTTGTAATTAGCTGTATTTACGGTACTATCAGAGTGCATTTTCAACACATTTATCTCACCAAGGTATGTAAAAGGATTGGATGCATCCCCATGCAAATACACTGTATTCTGAAATTATGAATATATGAAATTCATATATTTGAACTGCGGAATGAAGAAATAAATGTAAAGAAGATCCTCGCAGTTATTAGCGCAACTTATGCAGTTGCGAAAAGAAAGCCTGAAAAAAAATCAGCCTTGCCGGGATTCGAACCCTGACCTCTGCGATACCGGTGCAGCGCTCTAACCAATTGAGCTAACAAGCCAACTGGGAGCTGGTTATTAAATTGGTTCGTAATATACCCGGGAAAGATGAAGATGAAATTATGAATATATGAAATTCATATATTTGAACTGCGGAAAGAAGAAATAAATGTAAAGAAGATCCTCGCAGTTATTAACGCAACTTATGCAGTTGCGAAAAGAAAGCCTGAAAAAATCAGGCTTGCCGGGATTCGAACCCTGACCTCTGCGATACCGGTGCAGCGCTTTAACCAATTGAGCTAACAAGCCAACTGGGAGCTGGTTATTAAATTGGTTCGTAATATACCCGGGAAAGATGAAGATGAAATTATGAATATATGAAATTCATATATTTGAACTGCGGAATGAAGAAATAAATGTAAAGAAGATCCTCGCAGTTATTAACGCAACTTATGCAGTTGCGAAAAGAAAGCCTGAAAAAATCAGGCTTGCCGGGATTCGAACCCTGACCTCTGCGATACCGGTGCAGCGCTCTAACCAATTGAGCTAACAAGCCAACTGGGAGCTGGTCATTAAATTGGTTCGTAATATACCCGGGAAAGCCCAGTTGGCTTGTTAGCTCAATTGGTTAGAGCGCTGCACCGGTATCGCAGAGGTCAGGGTTCGAATCCCGGCAAGCCAGATTTTTTTCAGGCTTTCTTTTCGCAACTGCATAAGTTGCGTTAATAACTGCGAGGATCTTCTTTACATTTATTACACTGTATTCTGCTGTGCTCAGGGTTTGTTCTAGAAATTGGCCAGTTGGAGCCCACTTGTGAAATGTTAGGGGGGGCCCTTTTTCAAGAAAGGAGGCCCAGGGTATTTTTAATTAACCTTTTCGTAACATCTATGCACTCAGTCACTCAGGAGTGCGTGTCTAACATGAACTTTTATTAACAAGTTGTCGTCCAAACTTTTGAATGGCAAAGAAAAACATCTGAATTTTGTCAAGTTCTTAATTGTTACTGACCACTGCCCTTAAACATCTACATTTAACATTGCAGTCGTCACTCATGGTTTTTATAGAAGGTTCTCTTGTGACTTCATGGTGGCCGTGTTGGAGGTATAAAACAACAAAATTTTGGAAAAAATAGCTTCCGTTTTTATGCAAAACATTTTAAATTGTTTTATACCTTTAAATAACTTTAGGCCGTGAAAACCCTCTATTATTTGTCTCAATTTTCTGGCTATCAGATCAGAGCGAGATTGCATTCGACATTATTGATGTGGTTCGATTACCTCATGAAAAAAGAAAACTAACTCGGAAGCAACTCAATCAAGATGCAGAGGAAGACAGAGACAAATGAAGAAAAGGAAGACAAGTTAAAATGCCATCGGCTTTACATGTAATCCCAAACATAGCAGCGATTAATGGGGCTTTATTTCATATGTAACGACTTTACAAGAATGCTTCGAGAAATTTTGCGCTCCTTGTGTGACGCACTTGCATAAATTTTGTGCGCCACTGTTTTTCGAATTACGGAAATCGAACAGTGCTGCACTCTAGAATAAACCCTACACGCTGCGATTTTATTGAATTCCTTTAAAGGATACACTACACGTGTTACGCTTTTTAAACACTGGTGACAATTACTGTATCAATCAACTAATTTGTTTGCAGGAACGCAACTCTGCATGAATTCCCCAGTAGACCCAGCATTACTACAACTTGTCCAACAAGAAATAAAGTCACTTGAAGATAACTTGGATAATTTGTCAGTAGAATTTGAAGAAGAAAGAGCAAAAGTAAGACAAGAGGTACTAAAGGTTGCGGCAGATCTGGAAGAGATGAAACAGAGTGTACTAAGATTAAAAAATGGTCAGCGGATTCTTGAATGTCGTACATTTGAAGCTGAGGGAAGAGTGAACGACATCGAAGAAAGGATAAATGCCTTTGAAGGTAAGTTTGTTTACAAGGAATAAAGAGGAACACACATTCTAGATATGGATAAAAATGAGAATTTTTGAAAGAAGGGGCATCGTAATATATTGGGTTTGGCCTTACAGTCCAACTTTTCACCTACAGTTGTCCTCACGCGTAGATATGATGTACGGGGTATCAAATTAAGTACTGAATGGTTTAAAGGTAAGAACAGAAAAAGAAACAAACAAAAGATTACAGAACCAGCAAAAGCATGGTAGAGAGGTAGTTATTTCTATGTTTGTCCCACAGACTGAAAAGGTATTTGGTACACTGTACCTTTGTAGCCACCCCTTCCCTTATCTGGGTCAAGCTATGTTATGTAGATGTTTCGCTTTATTCTCGAATTGCATTACTTGTGAAAATTGAATACTCCAGACTACATTGTTAAACCCCCTTTTCCTTCTACCCCTGATCACAGCTCATATCAGTGTGAAGAAAGAGAAAGTGTTACAAGTGAAACTAAGGTTATTTATGCCAGAGGATAGTATTCATTTATTAAGGTAGTATAGACATAGTGAAGATAAATACAGTTTTGTCATTGTAGTGATGTAATCAGCCAGTTCAATGGTGCATACTGACCTTGAAAAAGGAAATCGTTATGGTCAGAATGCGATATTATTTTCCCGCAAATTTGCTTCGAAAGGTGCATAGTGGTCAGCAGAAGACATAGTCGCACTGCGCTAGGCGGAATGAACGGCATCATGAAGGCATTCTTAACAGGATGGATGATATTTATAGAAAATTACTGGAAAACAGCCGTGAATACAAAACAACATTGAAAATAGGATGGAGGATTCTTTAGGTATTGTTTATAGGGAATTTTAAGATCAAGACCGGACAAAAAAGTCTTTTTTAAGACAGTACCTTTGGACGAAATTTGTCACCTAATTTTTACATTTTGTTCAAAGGGTTGTTTTCATTTGTAAGGTCTTATTAGCAAAGCTCCGTGTACACTAGCAAATCTTTATGACGGTTTCTTTACTAGAAAACAGCTGTGAATACAAAACAACATTGAAAATAGGATGGAGGATTCTCTAGGTATTATTTACAGGGAATTTCAAGATCAGGACGTCAAAACCCCTTAAGCATTGTCTTTGTGTACATCCCGTGTACATGTGCACCACTTTCAGAAACAATTTTGATTCACATTTTGTTGCAAGAACTCTTTTCATTTGTGAGTTGCTGTATTTTATATACAGTGGGTATGTGTATTTGCAGGGGATGCAAATCAGAGGATTGGAAACCTAGAGAGTTTTCAACAGACCACAGAGAGTCGTTCTGGACAAGTCGTAAGCAGAATGGACAACATTGAAAATAGGATGGAAGATTTTCAAGGTACATACATGTACATGTACGTAGTTAACTGGAAAAAACCTTTTTGGTGCGGTCCTTTTTAAGACAGTACCGTTGGACGAAATTTGTTATCAGATTTTTATATTTTGTTCAAAGGTTTCTTTTCATTTGTAAAGCCTCGTGCACACTAGCAAATGTTTATGACGTTTTCTTTTACAAACTTGTTCTTTCTGTTGTAACTAGATGAGAAAATTTGTCAACTTTTTCGGACAAATGCCGTTTTCCGGTTTTCTCTTGTCAAATAAAATTTGCCATGTATAACATTTGCTCGCGTAGATGGGTAAGAAAAGATTTTTTAGGAAACTGCTGTCGTGGTCAAAAATCTTGGGACACTTTCACACAGCCTTACTCTGGAGGCAAGAGGTCCCCTCGCCCCATACAATGTTTGTGTCAAGCTTCGTTGACAACGTACACCATCGCTGCCAACATTGGCCAGGGGAGAGGGGGAAGGAGGCCAATGAGTTCCGCTGTCACCATTTTGACAGGTAAGGGGGAGGGGGTACAAAAGGCAGAACTTACTCGGATTGCTTCTATATGATGATGATACAATTTTGAATGATTGGTGCGGTTTTGTAAGGTGGCCCAAGAATTATCGGCCTCGATTGTATTCCATATACCCTTCTTTCGTACGTTATTGCAGCTTTTAGGACTCTTAACCGATTGGTTTCAAACATTTTCTATCCTTTTAGAAGCATTTTAACCACAAACGCTGTGTACTTATCTCCATTATCCATGGCCCAAGTGAACCCAATATCTGTTTCTGCTCTGCATTTACGGCTACTCGTCGCAATAAACGTACTGCTGCTGCCGTAGACTACGAACAGTCCCTCTTTCTGCCTAGGGCTAGTCCGGCGGACAAAAAGAAGAACGAGTGAGCGCAAAACGCGCCTGCCTCATATGGCGCGTTATCAGGGTCAAAATTAAATATACAAACTTTTTCCAGTTTGAATTTCGAAACAAGTCTTTTTGCGTGCAATTACTTTCTAATTGCAGCTCTTTTCCCAGTTTGAATTTCGAAACAGGTCTCTTTGCTTACAATTACTTTCTAATTGCAGCTCTTGCTGCATACTTAAAATTGTGAATGAAGTTTATCTTGACATTACCTGCTAAGAAGTACTTCTTTTTGCGCGTTTGTTCAGATGAGGAGAGTATCCCTACATTAAAAATTACTTGTGAAATGTTTGTCAGAAACTACGTTTAAAACTGCAGTTTCAAACTTTAAAACACATCTCAAGGAAAGAGGGTACCCCGAAACTTTGATTTCAACAACCCTCGCTGAGATTAAATTTGAGGACAGAAAACTTGCCCTTCAACAAAGGCGTAAACAAAACACGCGAATCTTGCCTTTCGTCACACAATATCGTCTATCAGTGCCTAATTTAAAGCAAATACTTATGCAAAAATGGCATTTAATTCAGCAGCAACCTTTGCTTAACAAGATATTTAAAGATCCCCCTATGGTCGCATATAAAAGGGGCAGATCCCTAAAAGACATACTCGTTCGAGCCAAACTGTGAACTGGTTATTACACGTGGATAGGAGTTGTGTAGGCCTGTCAACCTATTGTTATCAATTGTGTGACAATTTAGGATTGAACCGCATCATGGGAGAGTTTCAATCACGTGTCTTCCTCAAACCACGTGGTCTGGCCTTTGGAACGCCTGGTTGATTTTTCGCAGAAAATTTGTCGAGGAAGACTTTTCGCAGAAAATTTGTCGAGGAAAACTTCTTTTAAAAGTAATTGCATGTTGATAAACAGGAAATTGGCAAAGTCAGCGTGATTTCGATCGCACCGGAGCAAGACGTACGGCGCCTGGTGAGTGATGCACTGCAAACAGAGCTTTATCAAAAGAATTTGTTCTAAGAGTTTTAGATATTTACAAAATGAATTTGCTTGCAAAGCGACTATCGTAGGGTGTTTTGCAAACATCACACAGACAAACATTTCAAAAGTAATTTTTAATGTAGGGATACTCTCCTCATCTGAGCAAACGCGCAAAAAGAAGTACTTTTTAGCGGGTAATGTCAAGATAAACTTCATTCACAATTAAGCATGCAGCAAGAGCTGCAATTAGAAAGTAATTGCACGCAAAAAGACTTGTTTCGAAATTCAAACTGGAAAAAGTTTGTATATTTAATTTTGACCCTGATAACGCGCCATAGCCTCATGGAAACGTGATACGGGCGTGATGAGGGGCTGGTCACGCGCTCGTTTTGTTTCCATGCGGCTGGCAATTTTCGCGCTCGCTTGACTATCGCGTCTACTGCTTGTGGTCTACTTCTGCCGATCCACATATTATAATTAAACTTGCCTTTACTTGAGAAACGAGCCTTTTTTTGGATAGATTTTACCGCATACTTAAGTCAGTTTTCTCTCTGGCCATTTGAGGCTACAAAGACCGCATGTTGCACATATATTTTGTGCATTTTTTATGCTTTGAGGTGGCCCGATACTATTTATTTACGTGAGGGGCAACTGTTTGCTGAAAAAGGAATGCTTGAAGTTTATCAAACTGCTCTGAAGCCGCTTTGTTGAAAAAACAAATCAATATCACACATGCTGTTTTGGAATTCTGCACGGGACGATTTGTCACATCTGCCCCTTGCGGAATAATGTGAATAAAGGGATGAATTAAATTTGTCCCTTTATTCAAATTATTCCTCAAGGTGGACTCCCAAGGGGCAGATGTGACAAATCGTCCCGTGCAGAATTCCAAACAGCATGTGTGATATTGATTTCTTTTTTCAACAAAAGGGTTTTCGGAGCAGTGTGGTTGAGCAGCTCGCGAGTGACCCGAATTTACTGCCTTATTTCTGAAATGCGTATAGTCAGAATAAGGCAAAATCTGGTCAGGAGCTTTGTTATCGACTGTTTTATGGGTGCTCACGACGGTTTTACGAAATAAGACAAAAAGAGCAAAAAATTGAGCGAAACCTGGAAAATAACATGGTTGCCATGATTTTTATCAGCAAGGCGTGCTCTCGTTTCACCGTATAATGTCGACAAAACCGTTCCTTATCGCTTTGACTCTGATATAAGTTACAAGACCTATTTACCTTTGTTCTAGTAAGTGCAATTCATTGTTGCTTTAATCCTTTGCGTAGTAATTATGGCTAAATGTGCGTACATAACATTCTGGTAACTATTTTAATCTCCGTTTGCTATAAAGGTTGTGTGGAGCCGATTTATCTGAAACTTGGTCCCTGAAATCTTTGAGGTACCAGCACCTGTTCAGAGTAATATGAAGGAAAAACGTCTTTTTATCTTCCCGACAATACGCATTTTCTTTGAAAACCACGTTCAAGAAAATTGCTGAAAATATTCGTATATTCGTATCGATCTCAATAAAAGTACGCTTTTGATAAACGTCAAGCATTCCTTTTTCAGTGTCTTAAATATCTCAGCAATCGAATGCTGTTGAGCAGCTAAAAATCTGATTTCAAAACAGTTACCCCTCACGCAAATAAATAGTATCGGGCCACCTTAATTCCAGAATACCCTGTAGTACTAAATTTTTGCGGGAGTTTAATTTTGCGAATGGGCGATTTTTTTGATTTTTTTGGCAGGAACTAATTTTTGCAATTGGGAAAAACTAGTTTTTCTTGCTGGGAATTAATTTTTTGCGATTTTCAGGAAGTGGCCTTCTATTTGGAATTATAATGTGTCGTTTTTTGAGTAAAATAATCGAATACATGTGAACAACCTGTAGATGTATAACACGTTAATGAGGTGACGGAGTACCTTCAGACGATCCGCTTCTTTAAAGCTTTGCCAATAGTTAAATTCTTTGTACTGTACCAACTGCAGTTTCGTTTTTTTTCTGAATGTTTTGTTTCTAATTTCGTTTTGTTTCTGAACGAAAGAGATCGTTTAAGTAAATGAGCACCAACGTGCATGATTTTACAATACATATAAAAGAAGATGTTTGTATATAATTTCGACAGTGGAGCAAATTTTTGCGGGAATTTTTTTTGCGGGAACTTTTTTTTGCACCCTGCTAGCAGTGGTTCCCGGCGAACGTGAACCACTGCTAGCAGGGTATTTTTATTGCGGATCGTGAAATAAACTGCAAAAATCGCAAAAACTAGAACCCGTGAAAATTTAATGCCACACGGTAGCAACAGGTGTTTGGCAAAGATTTAAATAGGTTCGTTTGCTAAAGAAAGTTAAAGCTGTCCCTATTTAGTCTTCAGTTATTTTGCATACTGCACACATGTATACACTTTCATCTCACCCGAGTGCTACCACTCCGCAGAATTGTTGTCGTCTCTTGAAGATTTTCTCTTTTCTTTTTGCCTTTATCAGAAAAATTTCAAAGTTTGACTTTGAGAGAGAGCGAATCTACGTTAACCTCATCACCCCAAAACATGCCGGCAGGTAGGTTTGTGATTCAGTGAAACACAAGGGTAAATTAGAGTAATTTACATTGAAATGGGTTGAAATCTGCGCGGTTTGTGTTGTACATGCCTTCAGAATCGTTCGTTAAGTTGTGTAAGACGGAAAGCGCAGGGTGCAGCAAGTAAACCATTTCTGCCAGCTGAAAGTGAAAACGGATAACACCATGTTGTAGGCAAGCTATGTTTTGGATCCAAAGGAGAACGGGATTCAATTTTTGAGTAATTTCGTGGCACTAACGTTTACCTGTGGCAATACAGGAGTTCGACAGTGTTATTTTGCAAATAACTCATTCAGGTACTGTAATTGTAAACAATTGTAAAACAATTATAGTACCTGAATGAGTTATTTGCAAAATAACACTGTCGAACTCCTGTATTGCCACAATTTATCTTTGTGACCAAAGTAAAGCCAGGAGCAAACAAAAACAGAGTCAACAGGAGTTATTATTAATCTCTTTTCTTTGCTAATAAGGTAAGCGACAGTTGCTGAAAGTTACTCAAGATAATGAGTTTAATCTCTTACGGAAATCTCAAGTGCCAGAGCAGCAAGCAGAGAACTCTCAGAAGTTATGTACACGTAATTTCTTGAACTGAATTTGAGGAGTTCTTGGCGTTAATAAGTATGCGGTCAAATAAGTTAATGAGGAAAAGCTCATTGTATTAAGGTCGATTACAGTATACGGTTATGATTGCTTTTTAGCCATGCCAGAAAAACTTGTGGAGCTCATTAGACGAGAGTACAAAGGTGCCGTGCTGTGTCCGTTTCCATGGTGTGAAGATGAACTTCAACTTGAACTGTCCAACGTCTTTACACGGTTGCAGATAGTGAGCAAGAAAAAAGAACGAGCGAAGCTAACAGATGACAACGTCAATATGACAGACGTGTTCAGACCACACGCAGAGTGTGCCAAGCCAAGAGTGGTGCTGATTGAGGGGGATCCTGGAATGGGCAAAACAACGTACTGTCAGAAGCTTGCATATGATTGGTCCATGGGAGAAATTCCACCTGAGGCTTCGTTTCCTAAAGTAGAGATGTTGCTTTTGCTGAAGTGTCGTGACATGAACACTGCTTACATCGAGGACGCTATTGGTGATCAGCTTCTACCACAAGATGTAGACGAGAAGGAAAAGGAAAACCTCTTCCACTTCATTCGCTCTAATCAGTCCAGAGTCTTACTGGTTCTTGATGGTCTGGATGAACTGCGGCAAGATCTGTTTCAGGGTTTCTTGCCCTTGATTCAAGGCAGAGTCTTTTTTAACATTTATGTCATGTTAACGACTCGACATGAGGTAGGGATGAAAGTGCGGCGATACTGTGACACCCTTCTTGAAATCGTTGGCTACACACACAATGATGCTGGTAGTTACATTAAAAAGTACTTCAGCAATCACGAAGATCCAAGTCTTGCTGAGAAAATGATTAAAAAGTTACAATCAGACGAGCAGCTCAGAGAATTGACGGCTAATCCACTGAATACATCACTGTTATGTCTTATATGTGAAGAAACAGGTGGAATGTTTGCTTCCAAAAGAACCAAGATGTACGATGCCCTTGTCGAATGCGCACTCAGAAGGTACTTTGCTAAGAGAGGTGTCCCTCTAGATGAAGACAATCCCATGGAGAGTTTTGCAGACCAGCTGAATCAATTGGGAAAGATGGCGTTTGAGGCTTTGCTGAAGAACCAGTTGTATTTTAGTGCCGACGAGATGAAATGCCAGACAACCGATTTCTTGCGGCTATGTTTTCTTTCCCGCGAGCCAAGTGCGAGAAAAATCAGGCCAACACCGTGCTATGCATTTACGCACAAAACCTTTCAGGAGTATTTTGCGGCTTTGTACTTGGCCCATCAGGTGTTAACTGGTGACCAAGGGGCACAATCTCTTCTAGCTCGCCTTAGTCCTGTTGACAATTGGCAGGTGTGGGAATTTCTCTTTTCAATGGTAACGAGCAAAAATAGCGAAAAGGCAGTTTTCGTTTTGTCACGTCTTTGTTCTTTCTTCTACCACAGGAGAACTCAAAAGGTAATTGACACCACCGCAGAGGCCGACGCTGATTCGGATGACATCATTTGTGGAGATAAACCTTACGACTTCAAAATGTATTTCAGAAAAACTTGTAGCGAGGATGAAAAGAAATTGAATGATGTCGTGACTAAGACGCTTCATCTTATTGCTGAATGTGAAGAAGATGAAAGCGAACTAAAGGATTACCAGAAGAAACTGGTGCATGTAATGGCGCGCTGCTTTCCAATATATACATTAGAACTCAGACCTAGTTCCCGCTATTGTTCCATTTACTCTGAATATTTGAAAACGAACTGCACACTGACTTATTTGCATTTGCTCAGCGCCTTGAATGAGTCACTTTTAACAACAATTAGTGGTGCTTTTCGTACCGGAAACAAACTGTTGCATTTAAGTTTGTTTAATAATGAAGCGTCTGCTGATTCTCTTATTGGTGTTGTGGTTCCACCACATCAACAGATCAGCGCTTTTTTAAGTTTAGGTGGACGTATCAACTGGGCCATGTGTTTCGTTTTCCCAGCGCTCGCAGAAGTTCTTAAGTCTGGCCGTCTTTTAACGCATTTAAATCTAGAAAGTGTCTGGTTATGTAACGAAGGAGTCCAAACTCTCACAGAGGCTCTTCAGGCGAATCACGCACTGACACATTTAAATCTAGAGAAGGCCAAGATCTTTGATCCAGGAGCCATAGTGCTAGGATGCTTTCTTCAGTCGAATTGCACTTTGACACTTTTGAACCTTCCGGAAAACTGGATCAGTGGTGTTGGAGCAGGAGCTTTAGCAGATGGTCTTCAATCCAACCGTGCGTTAAAGTATTTGAATTTAAGTCAGAATCTTGGTGGTGATTCAGTTGCCGTGGCGCTGGCTCGAGCTGTGGAATCTGAATGTACTCTTACCTACTTGGATCTAAGTCAGTGGTTAGTTTCCACTGACAAAAATGTTCCTTTCCCAGATGATGAGGACGTCCACGTTGAATTGATCGGTCCCTCAGGGGCATCAGCACTCGCAAGAGCTCTTCGATTGAATTATACATTGACTTACTTAGATCTTCGGCACAACGCAATCAGCGATACAGGCGCAGCAGCTGTTGCAGAGGCTCTCAAATCAAACTGCATTCTGGCTGAGTTATATCTCAAGGACAATGAGATTGGTGAAACAGGAGCAGAAGCTTTGGGAAAGGCACTGCAGTCAAATCATACCTTGACGCATTTGAATCTACGACTCAACTGCATAGGAGATTTAGGAGCAAAAGCCATAGCAAAGGCACTTCAATCAAGTGGCATACAATTGACCCGTTTAGATCTGAGTTTTAATGAGATCGGTTGTTCGGGTGCAACAGCAATCGCGGACTCTCTCCAGTGCAATCGTTCCCTTACACGTTTAGGTTTGAACGACAATAAGATCGGATCTTCTGGCGCAGTCGCCGTCGCAAAGGCACTTCAGTCAAATTTTACTTTGACTCATTTGCACATGGCATGCAATGATGTTAATGAATCAGGTGCCACAGAATTGGCACAGGCTCTTCTGTATCACAATAACACCTTAATCTATTTAGTCTTGGGAAGTATTCCAATTGGTTCGTTGGGAGCAGAAATCCTCGGAGCAGTCAGTGAGCAGTCGAATTGTGTTGTAAAGTACAACAGGCCATAAGACTAAAGGGTTTTTATAGCTTATAGATAGAAGCTTGAAAACAAGTTGAAGTAGAAAATTTTCTTGATAAAGACAGAAAAAAAAAACAATTTTTACTTTCACTCAGTCCATCGTTTTATCCTTCGTGTAGTGTTGTATTTACATTTACACTTAACTTACCTAAGTTAAGCCGGTAAAAATTCTACGACATCACACCGACTGGTAAAAAATGTAAATGATGGTGGATCCTATTAATAAGAATTTAAAACTTACCAAAACAGTAGGGTGAATTACTAAAAAGAATAGATAACTTCAACTTTAAAGAATCTAGAGAACTTGCGCTGCCAATGTCCTCAGGGAGACAGGTCCACTCATCAAGGTTGTATGAAGTATTGTATTAGTAACAGCAAGAGCCACAATATGGTTCGCACTTTTGATTTATTGGACGGTGGTACCTTTGCGTGTGTGACGGGGCAGAGTTAGGAGAGAGAAGGTACCAACCATTTTGGTGTCCAACTGCTTTCAATGATCTTCAATGCTTAGGTTTTCGATTGAAGTCCAAAAGAGTTTTTCAAATCCAGAAGTGATCAGCTACAATCAGCTTAGCAGTCAGCTCGTGTTTATGTGCAATGCTGAAAACTAATGATTGTACTTTACAAGTGTTAGGTCAAGTCAAACAATAAAATTTTGGATTTATCAACTGAGTTGATAAGGTAAATTGGCCACCGTAAAGAGATTGAAAGCTGACGTTTCGAGCGTTAGCCCTTCGTCAGAGCAAATCATTTGCTCTGACGAAGGGCTAACGCCTCTCCGCCTCTTCTCGTTTTTTTCTCCTCGCTCCAGTTTTTCGCTCGGCTATTTCGCGGGCTCTCTAGACTATCCAGAAAGGGACTGCTAGCAGTCTATTATCACCACAGTATCTAAAACAATTAAGGAGGCTCGAAACAGTTTTGTCGGGCGCGCGCAGACTGGGTTCCAATTTACCCGTGAGACTCAAAAATTAAAACGAACAAACAAAAATGGCGTCGCGCTCTCGTCTGGATTTAATATTTTGCGCCGGTCTTTTAAAAGCTGCGTGTAGGCAAGGTTGAAAACGACTGGAACTTAGGTGACAATCCACTTGAATCATGTCCTTTTCAATGTTATCAAAGCGATCGTCAACTCAGCCGCATATGAAGCGCAGTAAGCTTATATTCAGAGGCTGTGCAACTGAACTATGCTAGAGAGGACGGTGGCTTCAAAACTCTCTCATCTGCAGTGAAATCGTATAAAGGCACTAGAATACTCGCCTTTTTCCCATTAGTTTCTTTCACTGGCTGTTTTGACCTCGGAAGCCTTTTCTACGTCCAGGTCGCAGGAAAAAAGTCTGGCACCGTTTCCGTGCCAGGGCAAATTTTTCGCGAACTCCGATTCGTGTTTCTGAGAAACCATTCCCATTTAAAAAAAGACCAAAAAAAAAAAAAAACCGGCACGCACACAAGTTTACGGTGTTGTTAGCAAAAACAATGTAGACTACAGTAAAAGGTTTTTATTGTCTTCACATCATGAAATAACAGGGCAAGAATTTAAAAGAAAAAAGTAGAGTAACAAAATTAAACTTGCAGTGAGCGAAAGAAATACCCTGTGAAACAGACAGATTTTGACTCAATAAAGTTACTTATTCATGCCGAAATGTTGACAAACCAGCCGCCACAAAGAAAATATTACAAACAATCAGGTGAAAGATTCGCTTTCTATTTTGCTGAAGTGGTAGTTTCAATCTCAGTTTCACCGTAAATCTGTTTACTTGCGAAACAAAACAATTCATCGCGCGCTATATTTTTATCAGCAGTCGGCTCGCTAAAAACAAGTTATTTTTTTCAAGTTAGTTTTCTGGGAAATACTCCACATTTCCGGATAAAAGAAGTGCTCTCTTATTTGCTTAATTAAGCGATAGTGCGATAGTTTGGTGGTAATACGTTTTTTTTCCGTAATGCAATAAGAAAAACCGACCTGTAGAATAATTTCAAAACATTACCGCGCGCTATCTTTGTAAATTCGTTTGGTACGAAATACTCCAAATGTTTGGATAAAAGAAATGGTTTCTATCTTGCCGAAGTGGTAATATTGATAATTTGACTGTTATTGGTTTTTCCTGGGGCGAAAACAATTCTTCAAACCTTCAAAGCGGTTCTTTAAATTGAGTTTTGATCAATCAATCGAACAAGTTTCATCAAAAGAAAATTCTTGACAACATTGACACGTATCAAAGATCATCAAAGGCAGTTTTGTCCCCGTTTGAATACATACCTCTACGTAAGGGACTTCTTCAATGTATTGTTTTTATAGCCTGAAATGTCTTTTAGTTAATTCTGTCCTTGTGCTCCTGTAAGACATATAATCCCTAAGTGGTGTCCATGTACGCGTTGCTCAATCCTGAACTCCGTTTGAAGGACAACCTTGCCTGATTGCAGTATTTTCGAAACTCCGTTGTTTTTAAGATTTTCTAGCACATTCCACTTTGGTAGAAGTATTTGCTCTCCATCGCATACGTTTCCAATCTGAATCCTCGTTTAGGTTAAGAATCGTTGACATGTAAATAATTGTACAGTGGTAGAAACAGTAAGCTAAAGTCCACCACCGCTTTCGAAAACATGATATTTGTGAACGAACGCTGCGAACGTTTGCAAACATTTGGAGATAAGTTCAGTTTTCACGGAGTTCAAATAGGCTCTTCAGGCAGAAGATAAATCAAAACAAGTACAGAAAGCAGCCTGTCTTGCGAGGATTAAGACAATCTTTGTTCCCAAGGTGTAAAAGAAGCATTAGTCGCCATTCTGAGCGAGGTGCCGATGAATTCACTTGAGATAGAATCAATCTGCATGAGCAGGAAAACATTCCGCTATATTTGGTGCCAAGGATCCAATGATTTGAAAACAAATGATGTTATGTTCTTCGACAAGCACCGATCCACCCAAAACGTCACCTTTTCAAACGTAAAGAAAGTCATCAGGGCGAAAGAAACGCCCAACGAAATAAATCTGGAATAAACAGACTTGAAACCGTGCGCCGAGAGTGGCGTGACAATTTCTGCGCATGCGCAAATGCCTATCTTGTCGTGTCGAAATTTTCAAAATTTTGTAACTTAGAAACAACATAATTTCGCTTCCGCTCGGTAAATTTCTTTGATTTTTTGCATTTTAACTCTTATATGCCCAAATAGTTTTTCAAGCGAGATTAAAAAAATTCTGTCGTACAGGAGAAAAGTTAAAGGTAAATTCGTAAAAAAGTGTTTTTTGCTGAAAGTTTTCGACAGAATTTTCCTTAACTTAATCCTTAGGTAGCTTACTAGAATCAAAGGCCGTATGCAAAATTTAAAGAAATCTCACCGTCAAATTTTCAAGCAAACTTAGGATTTCTCTATTTTATGGTCATACTTCGAAACCCAACTGCGTTGCCATGGCAACAAATTTTTTAAGGAATCTACCAAAAATTGTCACTTTGATATTATCATTATTTTGTAGCAAAATTTGATCATGATTGGCCAACTCTAACCTAACTATTTTAACTCCCAAATATAATGCATCGAAAAAAACAAGAACCCTTTCGAGCCACCTTAAATCCCAAATGGACTCAATATACTCGTTTTACGCGTGTGGCTATTCAAGCGAAAAAGAAAAGCTTCTGAGCAGTCGGTCGGAAAGCAAATAAGGAAAGGAAATAGGAGACGTTTGCGTGCTCTGCGTGAAAGAAATAAAATAGGAGTTGTTTGCGCGCAGGCTACCAGCAGACTAATGCTGACATGCTGCAGCACGGCATTGAAATTGTCCGGTCCTTCGCATAGTTATCCCATTTGGGGAGGGGGGGGGGGGCAATAATCAAAATAGGGTTGAGCAAGGGCATTAAAATGTGTTTGCAGCTAGTCAGTTGGTGTAACTGGTTTAATCCGCCTGAAAGCGCCCAAGCCAGCCCTGGCCTGATATGATTAATATGCTTTTCCCAGGATAATTTCTCGTCGAGTACAACACCTAAACATTGGTGTGAGTCAGTTCGGAAAATTTCGACATCACTCGTATAAACAGGAGGATCACAAATCTTGCTATTGAGGTTATAGCCAGAGCCAAAGAACACAAGTTTGTTTTATGTCGGATGTGCCTGTAGTTTATTTGCCTAGCAGACTAGTAAGCACAGGTATTATCGAGGTCAGTTTTCAAATAACACTCTTCTTTTGTACTGTTCGTTGTGCTGTTCAAAGTAATTCTAACTTTTGAGCCTGTGGGTGAAGCTCTAACATGTGACTATGAAGCGAATAAGCTATCGAGCAGCACTTTCCTTAATTTGGTGCGGTTCATTATGCTGTGTAGGGTGGTTCTAACTTTGGTTGAAACCCTGTGTGGCTATTCAAAAGAAAAGCTACTGAGCAGTTGAATTCTTTGGTACTGTTTATTATGCCGTGCTAGGTGGTTTCAACGTTTGAGTCTGTGCGTGACCATTCAAATGAAAGCTACTGAGCAGTACCGTCCCGTGGTGTTGTTTATTGTGCTGTACAAGGTGGTTCTAACTTTTGCTATAGTTTACTATACTATGCAGGGTGGTTCTCACTTTTGTCGGTCTGTGGATGAAATCCTAGTGTGACCAATCAGATGAAAGCTATTGAGCAGTACTTTCCTGTGGTGCTGTTTATTATGCTGTACAAGGTGGTTCTAACTTTTGAGTCTATGGATGAAATCCTAAAGTGTGACCATTCAAATGAAAGCTACTGAGCAGTACTTTACTGTGGTGCTGTTTATTATGCTGAACAAGATGGTTCTAACTTTTGAGTCTGTGGTTGAAATGAAATCCTAGCTTAATATTGACCAGTGCAGAACAAAGCTGCTGAGTGGTACTTTCCTTTGGTACTGTTTAATATGCTATGCAGTTAATTTTTTTTCATGTTCCTCGTTTATGCGTTCATGAGAGTGAAAAGGTCCGCTTAAAATGTTTAGTTGGTGTGAAATGAAGCAATTAATTTCAATACTTTCCCGTGTACAAACCGTCCTCCAAATTGCGCATCCCGATCGATTTAACTTAAGATCTATCCCGCATCCTACCAAAGCGTTTTTGGCTGACCCTTCAGCCGTTGATGCACGCGTCCTGTGCTCTGTTGAGGGAAGATACGCCATAAAAGAAGGCAGGCACAAGAAAACTCGACGGGCGGAGAAAGCCGTGCACGAACTGGTGAGGGCAAGTGGGGACGGAGCGCGTCGCCACCCCCCCTCACCCTCGCAAAGACTCTTGCAGCTTGTTCCACTCGCAGATTTTTCTTGCACTCGTTTACACTCTGACTGAGGGGTCTTACGGTAGGCTAAGGGGAAATGACACTCGCGTTTTCCCCCGTTTGTTTAAGCTTCAGGCGGCGATCAATAATAAGGTGGAAACTAACTGCCTGAAATAACCTTGTTTTTAGCCAACGTTTGAGAAGGTTTTAACATTTTTACTTGACGAGATCACTACCAACGTTTATGCGAGATCTAAGGAAAATCAAACAAACGAATGGACTGCGGGTCGATTTTTCTTTACCCAGTGCAGGGTAGGAAGCTCTATACAAATAAAGTTGACGGAAGAAGCCTGAGAAGAGGACTCATCGCATTCTATCGACCAATGGAAGTCTGGGGGAATGAGCCGAAACATTTCATACTGACGATCATATTGTGGATCATTCAGAGGCAGTAGCAAGATTGGTAAAGCGGGGTAAAGCGCGCTAACCGCATGAAGGGCAATTTTAAGTCTGAGCTTTCCGGCGCTGGAAATCGCCCTGGTTTACCGGTAAAGGTTTTGGATGCTTATTATTTTTGAACATGTGCAGTCTAAGGTGAGTAAGGCCTGGTTTAAACGTCAAACATTACAGGTGCCGCCGAACCTAACGCAAATGAGCTAAAGCTATCGTTTTTGCTAATTTGCATTAGGTTCGACTCACGTGAAGTTCGACGTTTGAATCGGGCCTAAGGTGTTTAGCTAAGTCTAAAAGTTCCACAGTTAAATTTTAAAAACTATGCTTTGTTTTGCCGAGTGTTATACATTGCATCAAGTTTTGCAGGTGAGGTACTCAGTTGTTTCCTTTGTTAGGTTGGAGGTTCAATTAAACAGGAGATAAAAGGAATGGATCGGACAAGCCCTAAAGAGGGCAACAAATGACGCCTGCCTCCATACTCTGATCGGAAATCCTTCAAGGAAGAAATAAGGTGGCTGCCCCCAAAACAACTGGTGCCATGATACTGATACTGAGATCAAGAAATGAGAAAGAACACTGAATGCCAGTTTGTGAGGACAGGTCAAGTTTGCGAATACAGCACTGTCAGTGGAGTAAATTGTTGCTCCTAACGTGATGAGTCAATGTTTCTGAGCATGTTAAGAATTGAGGACAACCACGTTTGAGAGTGACGCGTTGTGAATGGCTTATGTTCCAGTGGGCTACCAGGCCTAAAAGTGTGCCATTACAGTGTGCCATTTTCAGGCACACAAGGATCTTGAAGACGAGGTACACAGGCGAGTTTGAGGATAAGACATTGACAATGGCCTGAGCTCCTCACTGACTGCCAGGCCTCCGTTAAGGTTACAGTTGCCATTTCTAGGCACCTTGAAGAACTGATGGCTAGCTCAACTTTGAGGGGAAGCAACCATCAATGCTCTGAACTACTTCTTGAGTGATGGGCTGAATTGATCATCACAGTTTGCTATTCCGTGAAGCTAGACATGGATTCCCAATGCGTTGCCTTTGCTATAACTGGTCTCAAGGCAGACATAGAGACCAGTATCGCTTCTTCAGTCCTTATTGTCCCACTGCCTTGACCAGGGCAAGTGTTCACATAATGGTCGAAAACAAGAGATGGATCATTTGCTGTCAATTTCTCATCAGATTCCAAACTGGCCTCTAGTCCTTTCAGTCCACCAAATACCACCAGCAAATGTCTGTGGAGAGAAATTTCATCTATTGTTTTACCCTTCATAGGGGGGTTACATACCGTAATTATTATTATAAGACACACTTCTTTATTTAGGCCTGCTTTTGCCAGTGCGCATACAGATGGAATGTCACTTTCTTATCATGGTGAACTTAAGTGTCATCATCACACCCCAAGAGCCGTGAATACCAGCTCGCTGTGGATTCGGTCAGTTTCAGGTTTAACCTTCTGGACTGGACAAGGGGAAGAGGCCTGGCAAAGAACACCCTTGGTCCCCAGATTTCGGGTCACACGTACATGTGGATGGACATGAGGTTAAATCCCCCCACTCTGTAACTATATCTGTTTTTCAGAATACAGCATATTATACATGTACTTGAATATGTCCACTCTCACCATTGAAGTGAACTATTGATATGTACACCATAATTTTCAAAACATCTTGTGATCACTTTTCACCTTGGAATGAAAATATCCTGGTATACAGACCACACAAATTCAATGGTTTGAGAGGATCCTTTTCACATTTTTCTTTGAGTACACCACCCCAAATTCCAAAACCTCAAGCTAACAAGTCAACTGCCAACAGGAAAATAAGTAACACCTTCAAGGTAACAGGTTGCATTCAGAATACTGTAAACTGTACCTAAAGTTTGGCAGTGTTAGCTCATCTACTAATGTCCCTCTCTCTGAAGTTCCTATTGTGACATCATAACCATCTTTATATGGACTCTGCGTAAACACTGCTCCAAAACATGGTGCCAGCCTGACATTGTAGCCCCAGTACAGTCCCTGCTCTGTTCTGGGTGCACTGGGAGAGACTACTGTACCATGGTAGAATTTTGCACCTGTTAGAAAAAAAAATGGTTACAGTGGAAATACACGTAGTTCTGTAGTTTGTTTTACTGCTTTAAAACAAACACTTTTGTAGGGTTGCAACAGGGTAAAAAAAACAGACAAATAAATAAATAAATAAATTCATAAATAAATAAATAAATAAATAAATGAGTAAGTAGATAAAAACAGATTTGACCATTAACCATAAACCAGTTTTTCTTTGACAATGCACGATGAATATATAATCCTATGATATAAAAACCACAAAGGAATAAAATAATATAATTGACAGGGATCCACATGGAACAAGCTATGGAAGTGAATTGAAAATTGCTGCTTGTCCTTGTTTAGTTTCACCCTGCTTTGAACAACTGGGCCCTGATCCTCTGGCCCTGATCCTCACTGATTTCAAACCCCAAGATGAATAACCACCGACATATTTTATGACATGCTGAAAGTTACTGAACAGCATATACCCTAGTTCTGCAATACATTCAACAATTAAAATTAATTCAGCAAGCTGAATGACCCATTTCAACATGGTATCATCAACATAACATTTGTCTCAAGCACAGACATGCCGACAAGGGAAAAAGATTATTAAACCTTGCTGCAAGCTGAAAATAATTCCCCTGACTATTTGAATGGATCTTGACACAGAATTTAGAATAACAGTATATTCCCTGATTTGTATACTGTAATTTTCCTCAACTTTCCACTCATACAAAACACCGTGTTGATTTTAATTTCTTCCAGTTGGTTTTTTCCATGGCTTTGATTAAAAGGATTATTTCATGACTTCTCAGCAAGGCTCACATTGTTCTTTCTCTGTTCCTTCAATCATTAAGTTACATGTAGAAATCCAATCTCAGATTCTTATAGTAGCATGATAAACACACCTGGATTAGAAGTGTCCCCCATCTTGACAGTAACTCTGACACCCGGCTTAAGAGTCTTGTCTATTCTTACTTCTTTTCTCATGCCAACATTCACAAAAGAGCCACTCCCTTTCTTTACCGGTCTGTCAACGACCACCCCTTCCCTGTAGGGCACATTGTCATCCACTTTCATGTGATGTGGGGTATCCAGAGGATTCAACAGCCCTGAGAAAATACAGAAAATTAACTAACACGGTACCCTGCCTAACATAAAGAAAATAACATAACATAATGCAGAGTATTCTGATCTTCCGATAAAAAGATTAGCCATTACTACTCCACTGCCACCTCCCTCAGTATCGACGAACACATACAGTTTGGGATGATAATGATGATGGAAATGATGATGCTGATGATGATGACGACGATGAGGAGGAGGATGATGATTATGATGATGACCATGATGATGATGATGATGGCTAAGATGATGAGGAAGATGATGACTATGATGACAAAGATAATGACGACGACGACGATGATAATGATGACATGTGATGAAGATGATGATGATGACGATGATAACATGAGCAGCACTGATTTATAACTACACTGACTGTACCTGCATATTGCAAATCACTGTGTTTTGGGAAAAAGTTCTTCCTTAGGTACTGAGGGCACTCTAAATATTGAAGAATTCTTGCCAGCAAGATATTAGGATCTGAGTTCCGCTTCAGTCCACTGTTAGTTTCACTCTGAGATTTCCCAGACTCATCAAAGATTACAACTTCATCTATACTGAAAACTGCAAGGGCACGTGCAATCTGCAAAACAGTACAATGAGTGGAGGAATGAACCCCAAATGAATGAAATAACAAATGAAAGAATGAATGATAGAATTACTGAATGACTGCCTGCCTGAATGATTATGATTGGCTGCTTAATAATGATGGTTATTCAAAGTAATTAGAATAGAACTGAAATTGATAATGGATGATAATGAAAATGACCTGATAATTCTGTGATTGCCTGTAGTTAAAAATATGCATGTATGTCAAAATGATTTCATTGTTTTCAGGACATTGCTGATTGGATAGCATTAATGTCTAAAAAAGCCTTCATTGTTCACCGTTGAGTGTCCACACTGATTTGAAATCCTCCCTCTCTCCCCTGCTACTTACCTGGCCAGCCAAGTAAGTTCTTAGTTCTGGAGACTGTGCATTGTCAAGGATGGAACCGGGAAGGGCCAGGCTGACAGTAAATTGACGACCTTCATGTAAAGGACAAAGCCAATTCCAAATTATTACAATTGGCCACATTATGTTTTTCATCCTCAATTTTCATTTTGCTACTTAAGCATGTAAAGAAAGTGTTGTCTCAAGGCCTAAGAGCAAGTGGAGTCTGCTTAGCTAGGAAGTAGATTTTATAAGTCATGTGCCCAATGACAAGTACACAATTATACCAGCAACACCTCAGTCATAATCTTTTGGCTAGGAGATATACACTGTAGCTGGTAATATACAAAACGTACGGTATGTAAGACTCACGACAAAGGCCTTTGGGCTAGCTGGTACATGGTTTCAGCTAGCTGAGACGACAAGCTTGAAAATGTTTATTTTTTCGCACTTCGTTAACTTTATTAGCTCAATAAAAAAACTTTCATGCAGAAAGAAAAAAAAGTTATAGTTATAGTTTTAAGTTATAGATGATGCATGGCATTACAGAAAAAAAAAACCTTTTGGCTTACACCAGAGCCAAGTTCACACTTTGTGCTCAATACTGACTGTAATGACCAGTCCCATCACAAAAATAAATTCACAATTTTTGCCCCTTCGTTTTGAGGTTGAGGCTCTGTGCCTTTGGATGAAACCAACCTGAACTCTATTAAACATGGAGTGTTCCTGTAAGTTGAGACTGAGGGTCTCAGCCTGTCAATGACAATCCCAACTGGTGCCAAATAAGGCCATCAACTTTTTATTGGCTCACCAACCAGACAGGAAGCCCTCAAGGTATGCTCTGAAGAGTGTTGATAGATCTCTACTCTAACAACACTGTAAATAAGTCAGCTAGCAAATAGGTGGGTGACAAATTTCAGGTCATTGTTAGATTTAAAAATAAGGTCTTCATTCTTATGCTTGGATTTTTACGTTCAGAAGTTTTGAGAGAAGAAAATAATTCCTGAGAACTGAAGCTGCTCAGTAAAAATAACTTAAGGTTACTCTGGACCTTCGTGGGTGTCCTTCCGTGTCCTCCGGAAAAAAATTCGTATGCGCACCATTTTAAAGGAAAGCACAGCATACTATATATCGTTGGAAAGCTTAATAGAATATGTAGATTTCGCAAAAAAAATATAACTTGTCAGTTTTTTTAATTCTACAAAAGAAAATTGCAAAAATGACCACGAAAATGACCATGCATCATTCAATCAAACAAATGAATTAATAGGGTACCAGAATTTGGCAGATTTCTGTGAAATTTGCCCTGAATATTCCTTAGATGTTGGGAAACAAAAGTGTGTCGGGGATTTTTGAAATTTATAATATTGCACCCATGATGATCTTCAATGCAATGCCCATCATGTATTCCTTGCTCCTCGAACTTGACAGATTAATTAAAAAATAACCAGTCAGAATATCGAAAAATGCTGACAAACTTTTGATGATTGATGCTTTGTGATTAACATTGTGCAGTTATTTTGCCAATGCGCTTGGATTTAATTCAATTGAATGACACATGGTCATTTTCGTGGTTCTTTGCGATTTTCTTTTGCGGAACTGAAGAAACTGGCAATTTATATTTTTTTCCGAAATCTAAATTTACTAGGCTTTCCAACGATATATAGTTTGCCGTGCTTTCCTTTAAAATGGCATGCAAATGAATTTTTTCACCGAGGACACCCGCGACGGTCCGGAGTAACCTTGAGTACAATGAAGGTGACACACTATCGCAATTGGTGATAAGCATTCCCGTAATTTTAGGGCATTGTCTTTTATCATTTCCAACCTTTTAAACCACTAAATCGGCAGCTATGATCCAGGGGTAGGATTGGTGTAACTTGTGCAACATAGAAGTTATGAGTATGTCATTCAGGAATTTTATTTTCTACAGTACAGACCTCTTGTGCTAATGCCATCATTAGTTTTTCTAAACTTTGGCAGTGCGACATCCTCTTCTTTTGTTGGAAACAATTCTTTCTTTCTTTTCTTGAGTTGGTGTTTCACTACGAAAAATTACATGCACACACAAAAAAAAAACATATGAAATAATGTACTGGTAAAACTGAAGCTTAAACATCCACCCCCCCGGGCATACCCCGGGCATTTGACTGTGCGTTGTGCCCGGGAGGGGGGAATTTAAACGTTGCCTTGGAAGGGTGGGGAATTTGAACTGGATTTATCTCTTGTTCTAGCGTAATGCTCCGGTGAGTTTTTTCACTTTTTGCAAGGCTTGACGGATTTAGAAGATAGAATTTCGCCTTTCTTAGTGAATAACTCTTTCAAAAGGGTCTTCAAAAGAAGTCTGAAGGTGTCATCATGGCATATCTCTCTCTGAAAAGTGTGAACAGTGTTTGATTGAAGACGAAATTTGTCTTTGAGGAGAGGTATTTCAGAACTAGTTGGTGGGGCATTTGAAAATGCCCCATGAGATTTTTCGTATCCATATTACCCGAATTTCTGAAAAATTTCCGATGACTTCCGAACATTGCCAAAATGTACCGATGGCTTCCTAACATTACCGAAGATATTCTGATGACTTCCGAAGGTTGCAGAATGTCGCGGTGCGAAGCTCGAAAGCTCGGCGTGATCTTGATCGCTTGTTACTTAGGACTCAAACTCGACATTAAGCGCCGTTTATTGGAATATTTTCGGGGGAATTGAATGAGATTTTTGTTGTTACTGTGTTAAAGAGCAAGTCCTCCGGATTTGTGAGTCAGACGCAATGATCCATCTACAAATTTAGGTCAATGAGTCCTGGGACTCATCAAGCCATTAACCTGTGAGTCCCAAACCTTTTCAGTGAGTCCAATACCAATATTGGCGAGTCTTCAGCTGGTATTGATTCATTCATCACTGAATCAGGAATTTGGAACAATGACGCAAAAGAGAAGTTTTCTGATCAAGCTATTGTCATCACATTTGTTTAACAATACTCACAGTAAATGTATTGAATCAATTGTTATAAGCAAACAGAACCAGTAGTAGCCAATACAAAACTACAAACTAGAGTTAAAGTTACTGATCATTTAAGTCAGAAGATGAAGTTAAAGTTTTGGGTTCGTCTTCTTCAGTTCATAGATGTGTCTGTCTTTCAAAGCTCTCCACTTCAAAAGTGCTGCTTGGAAATTGAAACTTGCTCTTTCTGGGCCAAGTTTAACCCGAATCAACTTCTGTTGAACAACTGGTGTGAGCCTGTTTCTAGAAGAGGTTAAAACGTTGTTTTGCACTGAAAAACCCCTTTCACACCCAGCAGTGTGCACTGCCAAAGTTAACCCCAGTTGTGCAAGTGTTACAAGAAACTCCTATTTTATGGAACTCTGACATTATTTAGTTCGCTATCCCCACTCCTGTTGAATCGGTACACTCGATGTTGGTAACGTAATGTGTGCTTGGTTTCATTTCTTCCGAAATTATCTGCGTGTAGATATCAAGCCTTTTAACATTGGCGATGTCGGTGCTTTCATCCGCAAGAACCGTGACAACAGAAGATTTTGATAACCTTTCTTTGAGTTCATCTTCTAACAAGTCGGAAAGGCAGTCTAAAATGTCATTACAAGTTGTGTAGGATTCGTAGTGGATGTTAGCAGATTGTTTTAAAATTGCAATATCCTCCAATCCTAAATCATGCAAGAGTTCCAGAAGGGATTTGAACTGAACAAGAGGCAAGCCTTCGACACAAAGCCAGTGAACACACTTAAGAAGTACCATGACGGCTTTGTTTTGCTGTGATTCGGCGTTTTCTTTAATAGCTTCAAACTGCTTTGGTATCTGCGGTTTCTGCAAAGCCATTTGGTGATCGCCGAGTGCAGCATGTCTGACGAGCGTTGTGTTTTGGAAATTTTTACAGCGCGCCACTTTGCACATTCCATTTTTTCTTCTTGTGATCTGTGCAAACTTTGCAGTACATATAGTCTTCCTTTTCGTCATAAGCCAACCAAGAATATGTTTTCATCCAACGGCTGAAAAATTTTCTTGATTTTGTTTGGTTTGATGCAGTTGATGAATTGTTAGAACTGGGAGCGCTGTCAATAGCGCTAGCTTGGGCAGCTTCCGCGGCCAGAGGGACAGAATCGCCTGCACTTACTCTCCTGTGATGCTCATTCGAATTTGAAAAAGCCGAAAAGGTCAGCTTTGTTGTCCCTCGAGGGTCTTGGCTTTCTTTTTTGGCGGCATATTAAACTTCGGCCGAGTTCGACCATGCGTGTGCTGCGTGAAACAGGTGAAAAATCTAAACATGAAAACGAGTCATTTTTTAAATAAACCGCTGATCATTCCCACGCGCTTTGCCACGAACATCGAGCGTGAACCCAAGAGGTTTTTGCTTTTATCATGGTGAAGAGCGGCTGCAACAAACACATACACTGAAAACACAATGCTGGCAGTGTTGCGTCCAGATGGACGCAGCTGGAAATCAACGTTGCGTCTTTAGGAAATTTTACGCATCGGAGACGCGGGACGCGCAGGTAGATGGATCACTGCAGACGTGAGAAATTGTCCTTGATACGTGAGATCGATGTCTTTGATCCACAGGCGTGAGAATCACGTATAATGCGTGAGAGTTGGCAGGTATCCAATCTTCAAAAGTTCAAATGCCCGGGGGATGGATGTTGAAGCTTCGATTTGACTGGTACATAAGGCATCAGGTAATTTAGTGTCGAGCAATCGAAAACATGAAGGTAATTCATGCTACGGAATCAGTAATAAAAATTACTACGCACAGAATCATAACTTGAAAGAAACACTCCTTTTACGAGAGGTCTTAAGATCATTTTGCTTTAGTAAGCTTAAGCTTACCTTTCTTTTTCTTTTTGTGCTTTCCCTCCACCTGTTGACAACAAAAACAACAGGTTTTAATGCTGGGACCAAAAAAGGCTAGATCAATTCAATTAGATAACAATACAGATTAAATTATTGTGCGTTAGGTTTAGAAATTTGATTAGAGCCACAGTAAGTTGGAACTAGAAACAAGCTGATGAAAGCTCACCTCGTCCGCCATCTTGAGAGTTTCGCATCTCGATGGATTGTGGGTAATGCTCATGCACGCCGACATTCACCGCAGGTGTTGATATCGCGGGCTCAGATTGAGTGAATTTTTTTCACGTGTGAAGAAGGGAAGATAACCGCGTTTTGACTAAAACTTTGTGGTGTTTTCACGAATCAGCAACGAACGAATGCCAGTTCTCGATAAGGAAACCGAGTAAGTGGTCCTTTGACCTTGTTTTGATGGTTTGATATCCATCTTTTGGCCTATATTTCTACTGGAACCTTCACTAAAGCCGGTTTAATCATCAAAGATGGCGGCGAACTGTTACTCATCTGTTTGGGAGATGTACCATTGTACTCTATATAATTATGTAATTCGGTTATTATAAAACTTATTAGAAATTATTGTTCAATCGATAGAATTCTTGTGTTTTCCCTTAGAGTATTACTAATGAGCCTTTCACCAGTGAATAACGAATGCTTTCGTCCTTAAGCTTATTATTTTGTCTTAAAGTCCCTTTAAGCTTAATACTTTAAGTAATGGTGCTAGTAAGAACTAGGCAACCCAACGGCAAGGAATGCAGAAAGGTGTTAATTGTGATATTGTTGAAACGGTCCACCTCATTGGCTAAAACATGAAAATCTACTATCACTTCATCAGGTAGCGCATTTATTTCTCTCTAGTTTATTTATTGATTCCCTTTTGGTTAAAACTATTCTGGGTTTTAATGCAGCAAAATTTCTATGTGGGAAACATGGAAAATTAGAAGCCTTTCTTGGCCATTGTTTTGGAGTCTCGTGATTGGATAAAATCTTGTAACACAAAAGAAATATCGCTTTAAAATAAAGTTTCAGTACATTTTATTTCAAAAACGTGTTGTCCATAGGTTGATGTATTCTCAGTAAGAAAATCTAAACAATCTTATGTGGGGAAAGCGAAATGCCGCAGAACAATAGAGGATTGCCTAGTTCTTACACGCATTGTTACTTAACTTGGTTCATGAAAATCCCACATTTTTTTCTTGCCAGTGAGAAGCCAAGTTGGGCGGACCTAGTCGAAGAAGGAGAAGAAGGTACAGCTAAGAACTCTTCGTGAAATCAATAACAAGCCACAGGTTTTCAGTC
This sequence comes from Siderastrea radians, assembly GCA_964017195.1. NCBI lineage: Eukaryota > Metazoa > Cnidaria > Anthozoa > Scleractinia > Rhizangiidae > Siderastrea > Siderastrea radians. Next base: position 50,639,663 of record OZ024889.1, on the reverse strand, counting down.
TGACAAAATAATTTCAACCCAACTCAAACTCTGTTGAATTCGATTGAGTTCAGTATTAAACTAACTGCGATCAAGCTTTCAAACACCGTTTTTTCTTGCTCAATGGTGAACCCTAAACAATTGACACACTCAAGGAAATGTTGGGTCTTCAAGGTTGAGTAAGCTTACATCAAAGCACCAAAGTTTGAGTGAGGTCCATTATAATATCCTGTAAGCCTTGGTTTATATACAAAGGAAAAATCCAAAATGGGTTGGGATTTGTTTTTCAGTAACCCTTGACATTCTTAACATAAGAAAACATGGGGTTGAGGATAGCCAGGGGTAAGCAAGAAACCAGGTGACCTTGTTTGAAAGCATTTTTTTCTACTGTTTATATTAATAAGGCTGGTTTTCACTAACGATGGAATTGGAGTCGGAGTTGTGATCAGAAGCGTAGAGCGTTACGATCAGAAGCAGAGTTTCCTATTACACTTACGCTTCCGTCGCTTACGATCTAGTAAAAACCAGTTTGTTGGAGTCGTAAGCAGAAGCAAAAGAACATAACCAATCACAAAGCGTGGGAATGAGCACTGTGATTGGTTTATCCTTCCGCTTCTGCTTCCGACTCTGACAATCTGGTTTTCACTATCGTAAGTGACGGAATCGTAAGCGGAGTCAGAAGAAAATGGAAACGTTCTGGTTCTTCCGACTCCGATTCCGTCAAGCTTATGACTCCGCTTACGACTCCAATTTTTGTTTTTCACTAGATCATAAGCACTGTTACGACTCCGCTTACGACTCCGACTCTGACTCTGTCACTAGTGAAAACCAGCCTTTAGGCAACAGTCTGAGGGCAGCCAAAGTCAAATTGCTGAGCCTAAATAATTTGCAAGGATCCACGTCATTAGGCTATTAAACTGGATCCAAAATTGATGCTAATCCTGAATCAACTTAATCCAGCTTTAAACCAGTCAAATGGTAAGGTGCACTGAAGTTTAATTTGTGCTATTTTCAGTAACAAAATGGCAGGAAATTCAAAATTCAATGTGCCATTGGTTCAACGTATTTGAGAATTTTTGTCAGTTCTTAGTTCCCCTCGACAGTTGTAGTGACAATCAGGATGTTAGAATGACGAGTTGTTTGTTATCTTTGCTTGATGCAAGGAGCACCATGCTACAAAAGTTGCATAATTATGACAGTCTTAAGCAAAAATCATGCCCTTAATCGGCCCTTACATAATACTTTGCAGAAACCATTTGTAGCAGTTTTCACACACACCACTAACTAAGTACATTCACTTAACATGGTACATGTAGATGTCAATTAAGAAAAGCTATCAAATTTATGTTACACTGAGAGACGGTCAGTGCCCTTGTATTGGACACCTGTTGAAGGAACAGCACAGTGATTTGTGTTAAGTCATTGTTTTTTTTTTCAGACCATATACCCCCTGTATCAGAGGTCATCAATGGGGACACAAAAATTGTAACCGAGTTTAAAAGGAACGAGGAAGGAAAACTGCTCAAGGTTGTATGGTGTAGCTGTGTACATCTCGATGTACATTTATGTGTGATGCTTATATCCAGATATAAAGTCTAACTCTAAATTGTTGACATCAGTATGTCATGAAAGTTTGCTCAGCTGATTTGTCATTTGTGTTACTCATCTCAATTGTCTTTCGGCCAATAATTATATATCATTGTGTAGATTAACTTCAATCCTTCCCTCGAAGTTGTAAGATAAAAACATACACACTTGTTTCTGGTTACTGTGGATTTCTCTTGATGTTTTTTGTAGTGAGAGTTTGGTTAACCATTTTACATAATTATCATTATTCTCAGTACTGAACATGTCTCTCTACAGGTTAACAATGTTGATTTTATGTGGTTGCCTATGGACCAACAGCCATCCCAAACGAGTAAATAATTAATATGCACTATAATATAATGCTTACGCATATTTTTTATTTTGTTAACAGATTGTGCGGACTTTCAAAATTGAAACAAAAAGGGTTTCAAAGACAATAGCTAAAAGAAAGGTAAACCTTGAAGAATTGCTCTTTACAACAAATGAAAATATTGTTGTAGTTATTAATTTCTAAATATATGACTATACTACATGTACACACTTACTGCTAAGGAAATTTGGTAACCTATGAAGCCAAGAAATTTTGGTAGTGACGTAATGGTCACATGCCCGTCTGTCCGTACGTCCGTACATCCCTACATCCGTACGTCCGTACGTCCGTCCGTCTGCAACATAGGGTTACCAATACACTTGATACACTGGATATAACCCTGTGCTGAATCCCGTGTGTTTTTGGCGCGAAATCGCATGTTGACCTGCGTTGTAGCAAAACAAGCAAAGACAGCAAAAGTCAAAAACAAATTTGTTAATGGGAGAAAAAAGTTCAAAAGAATACTCAGTTGTCTTTTTATGGAAGGGGAAAAGTTCAATTTAGGCGAAAAAAATTAGGCGATAAAGTTCAGGTGAAAAGTTCAAATTTGCCTCGTCGGTTCTGTTCGAACTCAGTCGGCACACCGCTTGAGCTCGCAGCTTTTCGCAGTGGTTTCGACGCAAAATATAGCAGAGCTAGTGCTTTTTGGTTTTTTTTTCTGTCCACAGCCATGGTTTTTACAGCGTTCCGAAAACATTTTGCCAGGAAAAACACCAGCATTTTCATGCTGATAGGCAGCTTGTCATGAAGAAAGAAATAAGTATTAAAATTAACTTCCAAAATGACAGTAAACGCTCATGGCCTAGTGGTCTAATCTCCGGCTTCTCACGCCAACGAGTGATGGCGTGATAGTGATGGCGTAAAGAGAAGTTTCATTTTTGTCACTAGCAGGGCTTTAAAGGGTTAAGCAAACTCTGGCATACATACGCTTCACACTGATCTTCACTTCCAGCAGGGAAGCTACATGTAGAGCCTACCACTACAAAACAGTTTTAAAAGGCTGCTTTTGATACTACATAGGCCAGGTAAAATCAACAGAATTTAACAACTTTAGTTTCCAACCTGGTTGAGTTCATTTATCCTTCAAGGTTGTAAAATATTTGTTAAGCTCAACAGCATTTTTAAAAATTATCAATATATAATGCTTCATTTTCAGTTATGGAGAAAGTTTGGAGATGCCAAGAATGATGGTCCTGGTCCAAACCCATCCACAACAACAGTCACTGATGATGTGTTCCTTATTCTCACCACAAATAAGGAGGTAAACATGCTGTATTTCAAATTCTCCTTGCTGAGTTGTTTTTGTAACATGTTTACTATTCAATTGGCAGAATGTACCCTGGAGTTTGCATGTTTTCTTCTAAAATAGATAATTATTTTTATGGTTAAATTTTGACCAGTTTTCAATTGAGTGTGAAATGTAATTAATAATTGTTATTTTGCATTAATTTCCTTTGGTTTTTTTAAATAATGCTCTATTAAGGATGGTGCCTCCTTTTGTTACTGTGCATACGTTCAGCACATTTTGGGATATTGGGCAATTCCAGAAAATATCCATACACCACGATGGACGGCTTCAATATTTTAACCCCCCCTTGCCTTCGGAAATTCCAAAATGCATTACCCCCCCATGCCCTCAGAATTCCATAATCGTTAACCCCCCCTCCCCCTCGGAATTTCCCTTTTTTCCTCAAACCCTTCGGAATTACCAAATGTGTTCACAAAATGCCCAACTTGGGCTATTTTACGTCAATCGGTTTCACATCACTCCACTTTTGTGGGAAAAAATTGGAAAAAAAAATGATTTCTGCTTACCTTTGTGCAACAGCTACAACCTACAGAAATTTTACATTATACCAAACTGCTACAGAACATTAAAATAAAAATATTGTGTGATATAAGTTTGTACACTCGGAAGATATTACGATCGAAGGCGATCGCGTGCTCTGACACATCCGCCATATTGAATTTGAGCCTGCAGGGCCAGCAGTCTCTCTCAAAGTACAAAATCAAGCAGGCGTTCCTAAATAAAGAAGCAAGGGACTGGTGCGAGTTTTCGCCGTCCAGCCGACGAGAGCGATGTTTACAGTACATACGCGAACAAAGATCTGTTCGTATTTTATTAATCTGAAATTCATCATCAAGAAATTCATGAATTTGATGTACAACCCAAGTTTTATCGGCTTTCTTCAACACATGCCAGATCTTTGGATGCTTCTCTTGTATCCTGCACTTTCGCGGTCGTCATCAGTGTCGCGTCGTTCGGTCGTGCTTCATTTACGAACTGGTAACGTCCACAACATTTAAAGTTTTAAGCCTTCAGAATTCCAAATGTAAGTACCCCCCCATGCCTTCAGAATTCCAAATGTAAGTACCCCCCCCATGCCTTCAGAATTCCAGTTCAAAGAACCCCCCCTTGCCCTCGGAATTCCAAAAAGCCGTCCGTCGTGGTGTATGGATATTTTCTGGAATTGCCCATTCGGGTTTCTTAAGGAATTTGCCCTCCTAATACAACAATATTTTGGTGCGGTTTATGACTTTGTGGAAAAAGCAGATGATAGCAAGGGCTATCAGAATCCCAAAAGAAAATTGGGGGAAACCACGTATTTTTCAGAGATACAGTGTGTAATTGAGCTTAAATTTGGAAAGAAATCACCATACATTCTTTGTATTTTAACGCTTTGTTAGAATTATGGTTGCTCAATTATCTCTGAAAAATGCGTGGTTACCCACATTTTTCTTTTTGGACTCCAGTTACTCTTGCTAAGATCTGCTTTTTCCCCGTTGTCATAACCTTTGCAAAAATACATCTCCATTAGTAGGCACCATCCTTAAGGTACGCAGAAAGTTTACAAAAAAGACAGTAACAAACAGCAAAATAAAAGAAAACAACAATTACAAGCTGCTAAAAAAGGATCACACAAGCTACATTATGTAAGAAAAAAGGGCAAAGTGAAAAAAAAAACGCAGTATACAAAAAAGGTGCTAGGCAAACAGAATCAGTGAATAAATTAATACATTGTTTAAATACAGCAAGTAGCAGAACTTGCAAGGCTTGTAACACACTGGCAAGACCTTTGGTTTTGTTTACATGACTATGCCCTGTGATTGTTTTAGAAAGCTGGCATCATTTTCTTAACCAGTTAGAAGTAAAACGAAAACCTATCGTGACTTGCGTGGATTTGTTTTAAGCTGTTCCCTTGCTTGTTGCCAGTTACATGTTTTTTTGTTGTAATTTTCATGTTCAGTCCACCGTGTTGCTTTCTCTTTTGCTTTTGTGACTGGTCAGAAGTATTGGTTTTCGCTTTATGAAACTCAAATTGAAATCCACTCTAAATAAACGGTTATTAGATTTTCAGTGTAGGCCAGGTTTCAGCTCTAGATGTTGGCAATTTATTAATAGCAATTCTAACCTCTTCATATTAATTCTGAGAAGAAAGAAGAAAAAATAATATTCCCTAAATTATTATTTCCTATATTCTCATTTCCTTTCTGCTTGAAAACATTGCATGGTTTTATTATTTGACTGCAAGGAGAAATTAGTTGTTTATCACTCAATCCATGTTCTCAGGACCTGCAACAAGAAGACGACCCCCTCAAGAAGCTGAGTCAAAGTACTCAGAAGATTGTTCAGTGTCGTCACTGCAAGGGAGACCATTGGACCACAAAATGCCCCTACAAAGATCAACTGGAAGTCATACAAAGCACAGTCAATGAATCTAAGCTCTCTACTGGTAATGTACATCCCTATTCAGTGCTGAAATAAGAAAATAATGCAGTGGTACATGTAGGAACCTGGGGGGGGGGAGGTATTCCAGATTTCTAGTGATGGGGATGATTGAATGGGTGCAAAACTCAAAACCCAAAAAAATCCCTAGGGCTTGCAACAAAACCCAAAAAATCCCCGGACCAAAAGATCCCATGCCGAATTTCCAAGCCCTGAAAAATTTCCAGAAAGGATTACTTGATATAACATGAACTACGTAGTCAGCACTACCAAGAGTATTGAGATTGTTTTAAATACCCCCAAAATTTCCTAGTTAAATTGAGCCACACACACACACAAAAATACTTGCCAAATTCTCCTACCCAAAAAAATCCCAGAATTGAACATTTCAAACCCCAAAAAATCCTTTGATCATCCCTGGCACTTGAAATCTGGAGTACCCCCCCTGAGACTACTTGGGGGTGGGAAGCACGTGAAATACACGTACATTTTCTCTTTATGGTTATGAGACAGTTTTAAATTATTGGTAGACTAGTAGATGTAGTTATAACAAAACATGCACAACTAGCACTAGTTGTGTTGTAGATATGTAGATGTACTTACAAGACAACTAAGAGTAAGAAAATTTGGGCCAATTCAGCAGGGCTCTCATTAATTTTTGGGAAGGAGGGAATGTACGCGTATAAGAAAAACTATGTTGAGATGCTCAGAGCAGATGGGCAAAATCGTGCTCACAGCTGGTCAATTTACTCGCCTGCCCAGTCTTAATGAAATCCTTGATTTAGTTTAGCATTTGGCTGATCTTGGGCTCTGTTGCACATTAAATTTACAGTTAGATACCATAATTATTTTCAAGGTTTTCTTACTCTTAGAAAATTGCTATTTTTATACAATGTTCATGCAGTTCAAGCAGTCTTCCCTAATAGCAAAGCATACTGATATAGAGTCATGAATCAAATCGTTGAGATTAATTAGATCAACATATTATTAATTAAGTCCAAAAGCAGCTGGTAGTGGCACTGTTATAACCTGACGTCCACTTTTGTTGTGATTACTGTCTGTGAAGCACCATCAACTACATGTGATAATCATAAATAAACGGGAGGAGGAGGGTCAGGCCATTCGTGGGAACCAACAGACCCAGATAAATTAACCTGGCCAGTAGCCCATTCAGCCAGGGTTCATGCTCTTGGCGTTTGTCTTTGTTAGTATGGCGTATGAAATTCCCCAGACAAGACTACTTAGTTGGTACTGTATATCACATTTTTTTAGGTCTTGGGGTTCATAGTTACCATTTCATAGTTACAAAAAAAATATGGCATTTCCCAAGGGACTGATAAGGTTAACCTTTTAAGTCCTAACAGTGACAAGCATCTAATTTCTCTTCACAATATCACTACATGGTCAAGCATACAGGTCATAAGAATAAAGAAAATGATAACGAAACATAAAATGTCTTGATGTTTGTGCAAATTCTCCCAACTAGAACCATAAAAAAATGTATGGAGAACACTAAGGAGAATACAAAAGTTTTGCTTGCATCCATTTGTAGGAACAGGGGCAGGAGCTGTGGAACAGCCAGCAGCATCAAAGACTGGAAAGTACATTGCACCAGGACTGCGGGAGGGAGCAGCCAACAGACGAGGAGAAACCATGCCCCGCTCACAAAGAGGTACCATCTAAGGTCTTGATTGCTGCAACTTGTGTGATGTGCCCCATTAAAATTGTTAGCCATTGCACATAGGATGCTGTTGCCTGTTATAAACCACATTGTAACACACACAACACATGTCCAGGGCTCAAGACTAATGGTAGCCATAGGCCCCATAAGTCGTACAATCTTTTACTTCCACCATGTTTAAAGGAGCGACATGTACGTCACAGATAACACAACTTGAATAAATTGGCAAATTTTTTTAAGCTTGTCATTCATATTTATCCGTCTTAATCTCCCTCAGTCGTAACCATCCTTGTTTAGTTTTGGTTTATTATTACTTCTTTGGTGTTTTTCTACCTTAGGAAACTATTATTTTGAGGTTTCCTTCAATGTGAAAGTAATTTTGGCAGATCAGAAAAGTGAATGAAAGTACCATACTGTAGCTCCTTTAAATAAAAGATGTTGTTGTTGTTGTTGTTGTTGTTGGCAAGAAGAGCTTGCATTTCCACTACCCATTTGGGCTACTGAGAAACGGAAAATGCTAGAACTTAGTGGTTTTCCATCAAACTACATTGTATGAGTTTCGTGAATGCCAGAAGAACAGAAAGATGAATGGTAAGGCAACACCAAAGGAAAGAAAATGCTAACTTAGGATGTTACTTAGCTGTACTGTCATGAACAGGTTTGAGAACAGGTCATTTTTATTTTAGATTAAGTAATATATCAAACACGAGAAAGAGTGTTTCATCAGGATATCCAAACCCCGAGAAGTGGGTTGAAAAAACGAGGCGCAGCCGAGTTTTTTTGACCGACTTCGAGGTGTTTGGATACCTGATGAAACACTCTTTCGAGTTTTCGATATTCGAAGTTCGCAAAATTTTATGCTAATTAAGATCCGGTATCCAAACCACCGTCACGGTAGTGATTTCCTTTGTTTTCTCTTTATGAATTATTAATGAGTTTGAGAAGGATATGGCAAGCTTTTGTCTGTCTTGATCAGTGAGAGTTAATCTTTCCTGTGTAACACCAAATTGCAATATAACTTGGCTTTTATGTTCATGATGATAAAGCTAATGACATCTCTAGCCACTATGTTGACAAGTTCAAAAAGTTCGGCACGTACATTTGTAGAAAAAAAAAGAGATGTTGACCTCATGTACTTTTAACACTACTTCCTCTAAATTGTGGCTTGTCTACACTAACAGTAGAAGCAGTTTTGATTTAAAGGGTACATTAACAATAATTGTTATTGTAGCATAGCGTTATTTTAACTACTGTGATTGTGCCTTATCTTCTGTTTTGTGATTCCTGCACCAAGAGATTGCCATTCCTTTGTGTAACACTAATGTTGGTTTTGTTATTGTTCGTTAGATGAGTCAGCCACTATTCGAGTGACTAACTTGTCAGAGGACACTAGAGAGTCTGATCTGCAGGAACTCTTCCGCCCATTTGGACCCATTTCAAGAATCTTCCTCGCCAAAGACAAGCAAACCAACCAGTCAAAGGTTATTAATTTTACATTGCACAGACTAAATTTACTGTATCTAAAGTACCTCAACCATTACAATGAACAGACAGATTCCGGCCACGTGCTCATTTTTGCATCTTTTTTGTACACTGTGCCTGGAGTCCAACAGTTGTGTTCACTGGTGCATACATTTGTTTTTACGGGATGCCAAGAATTGCTGTTACTTAAAAAGGCGCTGTGTTGACCAAGTCACCATTTGGATTGTAAAAAAAAAAACCAAAAACAAAAACAAAAACAAAAAACAAAAGTGGTCAGACAGCACATTATCGTTAAGATGACTTCCTAGAATTGCGGTCAGCACAACATTGACAATTAACTTGTGTTGAAAGTGAATTGTCATTCATCTACAAAGTGGTAGTCTTATCATTATTTGCTGTCCTGAAAAAAGGAAAGATTTTGGAACAATGTCCACTTCCGCAAAAAATAAATAAATGAACAAGAAAACCTGTGGTTTATCAAAGACGGGCCCTTACAAGCTGGAGTTATAAAGTTGTGGGTACCCAGATTCACGGATTTTTTCTATTGGGTATCAGAGATAAATAAATTTTGCGTAATCTGTTTTGGAAATTGCAGAAAACAAACAAACAAACAAAACAACAAACAACATAAAACATATCGCAAAAATGAAAACCCTCTTCAAAAATTTTATACCAATCCGTGTATGCTAGAATTAAACCTTCGAGCTCTTTCGTTTTGAGTATTTTTCAATACAGTAATAAATGGCATGCATTTTAAAAAATTGCGTTACCTGTAAATTCGCGTGACTGTATATCATAAACATACCAATCAATCGTCCAGGTAATAGTAAAAATCAAGAAAAGAAAGGTTTGATCCACATTGTGACTTTCAGTTTATCCGCAGAAGGAAAAATAGCCGGATTTGCGGGCACCGAATGGCAAGAGAGGGGGATTAGCAAGCGCGAGATGCGCTGGTGAATCCCTGTCTACCTCACCTTTTGGCTCCTTCCACGCAGGCTAATGGAAAAAGTAATAAACTTTTCATTTGCCGTATTTGCAGGGTTTTGCCTTCATCAACTTCGTTCATCGCGAGGACGCTTTGCGAGCTATTCAGGGTCTTCAGGGATTTGGTTATGATCATCTCATCCTGAATGTGGAATGGGCGAAGTAAGTTGAAGTTGTTCGCATTACTTGTATTCTTGTTTTGTATTGCTTTATTTTGCTTTGGGTTTGTCCCTTATTTCCCGCTATCTTGCGAAACTGGTCGTTAAAATTTTTGCAGCTAAAGTGTTCTTAACCCTTTCACTGCTAAAGTGGCCAAAGCCAAAAATTCAACAAAAATTCCAAATTTCGTTTCGTAAAATCCTAAGAAATAAATAGTCCTAAGCAAAAGTTCTGCCAAAGAGGTTTCATTTGAGTGGTAACACGATAGGATTTTGTCAACAGATTAAAAAGTTCGCGTGACAAATCATCTCACCATAACTTGGTCGAGGAGTGAAAGGGTAATATTAATTATTCAATAAGCCACGAATAAGCCAGTAAGTTTTTTATTCAGTAACACTCGTACTAAGTTTAATGATTATAAAAGCAAATGACCTTTTCGGTTACCATGATTCTCAGTGAAGTGAGTTATACATACATGTTAAGGTGAAGGATTAAAAAGAAAAAGAAATTGAAAAAGGAAGAAAGGAACGTTGAAGACAGTTTATGTAACCCCCCTCACTCAGTATTTGTTATTATTTATTGAATGTATTCGTGATGAATTTTACCGTGTTTGAAGAAAATTGAATTGAACTGTATACGAACTTCATAGCAAGGAAAGCTTTCTTTTTTTTTTTCGACCGCCATACTGTGTTCACCGCCATACTTGTGTTCAATCACACAAACTGATACCATTTTAATTTTAATTGAATTTGCTGGTGTTTCTTTTACTCCACAGACCATCAACAAACCAGCAGTAGAAGAACGGCTGAAGTTACGCTTGTTACACGACAAAAAGTGCAACCCAATAAAAACATAGCGATTAGATGTCACTTAATCTTGCTGTTTTCTAGAGTAGTGTGGCTATCATGGTTGTTTACCATTTACATGGGGGAACCGGTGGGTCTACGGTTTGTACAAATGGAAAGCAAAACCTCCTGATCATGAATAGGAAATTCCGTTCGAGATTAGCGTGTTCCCAATGTGCAATTCATTCTGTCTAGTTTACATAGGGTCTGGAACTAGTTTGATTATTGGCGCAGGGCCTGGATCTGGTAGAAAAAAGTAAATGGAACACAATTTTCCTTTTGGATATTCTGGTTGGGAATTTTGGACTACCTCTCAAGACGTTCCGTTTATGTTGAAAATTTTCCGGTCGGGCAAACCAAGATAGCCTTACCGTTTACAGACCAACCGAAATTTCCGGATTTTTTTGTAAATAGTTAACACTCCACGTAACTGAGAGATCGTAGACCTTCCCATCTTTAATACTCTTACCAGAATTTTGGCAACTCGGGTTCCAAGAGCTCCCAAAATAAAATAAGTAAATCAAATCAGTGACAGGGTGCATGAAATGTTATCCACGTAGCACTGGTTATGGAACTGAGAAATCAGAAAATTAAGTGCTGAAAGGAAACTACTTATTTCCTACTGAGCTTAGCCCTTGTAAAGAGTCGTGGTCCACGCGAGGTAAAGAAAAACTTTTTGACCCCGGTGAGCTTCAAACCTACGACCCTGTATTTTGATCACGGATGTTCTCGCGACTGAGCCGCGAGGCCAGACAGAAACAGGTCGTGGGTAATTCACAGTAGATGGTAATCCGCGCGTTGAAGATGGGAAGGGTACATTATATTCCATTATGTCCGAAGCCAATCGCACCCAGTCATGCGACTATTTTCGATTGGTTCGATTACTAACGTCCTTACTACGAGGCAGAGATTTAATGAGAGAATACACATGTAGTCGACGAGGTGCAGCCGAGGCTATCGATCAGAAAATGCGGGCGAATAGTGTGATTGTTTTAGTAGTCAACTAAATGACTGCAGTTGGAAGACGATGCAAACGATGCAGTAACTCTCTCCCGTGACACCCGACCAGTGTTACGGGAGGTCATGGGTTCGATTCCCGTCGAGGACTCAGACTTTTTGTTTGTCCCACGCTCTTTATTATTATCGCACACACTGCTTTCGACATTGCTGATCCTATAGCAGCTGCTGGACGCGTGTCACAACGAACTCAGTAAATATGACCTCGCTCGCCACGAGTCTCCCAGTAGCTCAGTGGTTAGAGCGACCGGACGTACGGAAGGTTATGGGTTCGATTCCCGTCGGGGACTTGGATTTTTGCTGTCCCACGCTCTTGACAACTGAATATTCCATCTTTCTTAGTTACGTCGCATTTCCAACAAAGAAAGGGTTTTCTTTTCAACGACAGGGTATGGTTTCTATCAGCCAATGGGCAAGGATGAATCAGATTGGCATACGCTCTTTTTTTACCCTCCTTGTTCTATATTTACTAAACAGTCGCAGAGCCGCGATAAAATACACCTATCTCCTATTAGGTACAAAGTGGGATGACGAACCCCGGAGTCACCGAGCCACTTGATTAGCTACGGTGACCTTCCTTCTATAATATACGACTTCGTTCTATAAGCCACTGAGTGCATTGACGAACCGTGGAGCCGTGACAAAACATACCTATCTCGTCCTCTAACCTTTCAGTCAGGCATGTACCAAGTCCTAAATCTGTGCCATTGACATCAGACTTCAACTGAAGAGCTGCCGAGCCACCTTAGTAACACTACTTCAAGAAACAGAACAAACCACCGACCTATATTATTATTATAAATTATTAGAATGGCCCTGTATTCTTTAGTTGCTACCAAAAATCACCTACGTAAAACAAATGGTCTTATTAAATCTCCCAAACAAAATTACATGCTCAGGGGAATTGCGTAAAATGCAAATGAAGTGGCATTTTTGCTTGTTGGTGCACGTACGCTTTGGTTGGTGACATTTTGTCAAAATCTCGTCTCTATCTTTAAGAGTGGATACTTCCAGTTCCCAGTACGGTGTCAAACCTTGCCACTTTTTTCGTGAATTGAAGAATGGGGATCGGGGCTGCGCTTATTATGAAGTAGCATTTATTCCTCAACCTATATTGCGCTTCGGGGAACCTTCTGGAGAACAAACCACAGACCTATAACACTACAAGTGCTAGACCTGACCATGTATTTCCCTGAAGTTTGGGTTGCATTGCTTTTGCTGCACGAGTGTGTGCAATGTAAACGGTTACTTCCTTTTAATATCTTACATCTTTGAGTTTATTGTCTTGAAAGGGAGTTTGTTTTTATAGGAAAATATTCAATGTCCCCCCCGAATAACGAACGCCAGTTTACTGGCAACTTTATGGTCCAAGCAGGCGGGAAGAAGGGTATGAGAGTCCTCTAGATGTTAGATTATATGCCAGGGTAGACTGCGAGTAGTCTCTAATTTTGGCGATGGCGGTTGTGGGACGGGCGAAATACACACACGTGCCCGCAGAATTTCGAGGAGACGCGAGGGGATATTTCTTCTTATAACTTTGAACTTAACATCTGGAAAGGCAGTTGTTTGTACACGAAAATATCCACTGAAATGTTGATACCACACGCCAAAATGATGAGTGAGAGTGCAATAGCAACTATGTGGTCCAAGAACCACAAGTGCGCAATTTGATCTAAAAGCAGTGCACTTACAGCGAGTCCAAACAAAAGTCCACTGGTTACAGCGTCATCAATGCACAATGAGAAAAGTACAGAGCTCTTGAATCGCTTGAATATCCAGTACTCTGTAGCGGCAAGAATGCAGTAGACAAAGCTGAATGCCATCAGTGCTGGCCACATTATATCAGAGTGCTTCGGCGCGTTTTCATCCACCAAGTGAAAACTGGACACTGTTATTGTGATAACACTGTTTGTAATAAAGGCAATGCCAAACGCAATCGATCCATATTTCTCTCTCTTGGGTCCAATTTTGCCGCCTTTGTTGTCGTTGAAACGCCAGATAACGACGGAAGCACTGAACATGGCCAAAAACGTGTCCAGAGCCGAAGCGAGGACGGCGGAGCTATCCATCGTGGCCGAAGCGAAAAACGATGCTGCGCAGAAAATCAACGAAGCGATTAAACTTGCTATTGCAACAGTCAGCGTAGCTCTTCTCCATTTGCGTCTTTCATTCACTTCGGGTACCGTTTCCTGTTTGTTTTCTTCTGTTTCATTCGTGGTAAAAGAAACACAGGGTGATTTTTCGAACACACTGTCGTTGATCGCGGGATTGAATTCTGCCCTAAACGCAGCCGCCAACTTAGGTGAGAGCGGTGGTGAGTCTCCCTGGACACCGCGGTAAAGGGTGTTAGGTGAAGAATGCGGATCCTTTTCGGAGAACTGTTTTTTCATCGCTGATTTACCACTACCCTAATCTAACTCTCCTAACAATTCTCGCACGTTTTACTCCTGAGATGATAGCCTTGTACAGTGTGCTTCTGTGCGCCTTTCAGTGTTGGTCTCTTTGTCTTTTAGAACTTCTTTTAAATCCCTGCTGCTCATTTCCATTTCATGGATGGGTTCCCTTTTAGAATATTAAGTGTAAGCCACTCAAAGCCGCCATACACTTTCGCATTGACCCTTTTACCACGGAATCTGTAGCAGGGAGATAACCAGTTAGATTACCTCAGAGTTTGATCTAGTTTGTGGAAAAGGTGCTACCATTCATTTAATTAAGTCAGAGTTTGAGTTACTACAGACCCCATTATCCACTCGAATAATTGAATAAGCGGAGACGTCTATTGTGTTTTTCATTCTTGCAAAATAAGCTTGCTTGAGAACAGCTAACAGCAATAAGCAGCAAACAAAAGGCAATTGCATGAATTCTTTTAGATGTTCTCGTTTTTCGTTTAGTCTGATCCTAACTCAGTGGACAGTGTTTTTTCGCGCCCTCTGATTGGCTACTCAAACTTATCACTTCCCGGCATTGTTCTGGATTTCGCGCGCGAATTTTTCCTTATTTTCTATCCACTTGTTTGGTATAAACTAAAACAATTATTCACCTCAGTGTCGGTAAAGCGTGGTATATATTTACCACTATTGACCTCCCGGCTTCGGTGAACAATTGTTAAATATCACTTACATTAGAGCCGTTTTCAGTTGAGTGCAGGACGTATCCGTGTTGCTTTTATTTTGCTTTTTGATACTCTGTGAATGAAGAACACACGTGCACACCTCTTTTTCGAGCAATTAGACGTCAGTAACTTGAAACGTGTAAAAACATGACTTTCTTGCTCTTGGCGCCAGTCTAGGTCTTTGTTTCGAGATCCTGCTCGGTCTCGCTGTGTTGTTTCAATACGGGTTGTAGGTGTCTGTAGTGATTGACCAGTGTGGTTACTTTGGTCGTAGTTTTCAAGCACTCAGTAGAAAACGTCTCTGTTCAATCGCATCACTGGTTATTCGCTTTTTCGTTTTGGTGAGTCACCCGCTACCCCGGGCCCACCAGTGAACAAGAGTTCTTTGCGGCAAGGAAAATTGTTGCTCACCCGGCGAGGTGCATTGAGGTGCATTAATGCGCGTAGAACGGTAACTGGTTGGAACCCTGCGCGTTCTAAATTTTCAGTTGAATTTTGCACTCAGGATCGATGGAAGAGCCTTTGAATAAGGGATAAGCCTTTGAAAAAAGTGATAAAAACAGAACCAAAAACAACAACAACAACAACAACCAAAACATTCTACACTGACAATAATATGAAATTAAAATAATCTGCAATTGACCTAAAGGTATACTTAAACATTTTAATTGTGAAAAGAGAGAGACGGCGTATGAACATTTTGGGTCCTTGAATACGCAGAACGACATGGACAATGTCAAATTTTATTTCGAAAAATATTAAGAGCAAAACAAACAGCAACACATTTCAGCTTGGTTTTCACAATACCCTGACGGACAAGCGGCGGGAGTCACATCGCTTGGAAGTGCTCCGCACGGGTCTCATTTTAATGTCACAATAAAAGTATTACTGTCAACCCTCATGCCTTAAAATGAATTTTCCTGCCACCAAACTTCTCCTGATGAAACCTCAGTCCTTGCAAACAACAATGAGTTAGGGGAGGGGGGAGGGAAAGCATTTCTGCGATCTTGTCGGTGTTTCCATACAGAGAAATTGAGAAATACGCGCGCTAATTGCGTTTGTCTCAACTAGTTTTGTCTTAGATTGTAGCTAATCCGTTATTGCCAGCACATAGGCGGTATTGTTAAGCTCGTTAGCCCCCTAATAAGCTTGATAACGAGGCCTTAAGGAAAGCTAATGGACATGTCCGTTCATTTCTGTTGTTGGTCCTTTAGGCCTGATCGCGCTACAGTGTATTTAAATATGTGAAAATGAGAGCTATTGATGGTATTCTAATATTTAAATGCCTTTAGGCGGAGAATTGACGCATGAAGTTCATTGCCTTTTAATTTGCGGGAAATACCGTGACCATTCATGCATTCCGCTTGAGCTGTTCTGAGTTCAAAAAGGCGGGATACATTTACCTCCCTCTAATCTAACATATGCTGCGCAATTAAATTATGGCTTGTAAAGCCGGGACAGGTCTGCTGCATAATTGCCGAGACAAGTTGAGTTTTTTTGAGTTAGATCATTCTGTGATGCCCCACTAATCAACCTTAGGTTGGAATAAAAGCAGGACAAAGTTGAAAATTTTTCAGTCTGACAATCATGAATAAAAACTAGAAAACCTTTCCTTTGATACCGGGTTTCGCCCTTGTTCCGAAGGAGCAGTCGGACCTCTCGTCAGGAGCCGGATTACTTTTGTAAGCGATCATCTCTCGTAAATATTCAATACTAACATCGGAACTAATTCAAACCGGATATGAGAGATGAACCCACGAGTGTGGACACTCAAAAAGACTCGTGAGTCTTATGATTAGTAGGCTGTTCCAGACGTTAAGATAGTGTGTGCGAACAAAAAGTATTGAGATCGGAGGAAAAAAATTAGAAGAGACTTCTCGTTCTCTTCTATTTTTTTTCTCCGCTCTCAATATTATTCTTTCGTGCACTACTATGATGTATCTGAGCGCCTGGAACAGGCTATTTGGTTAGCAAAGTTAAGTATAAGCGACCACTGATGCATTCTAACTCTGTCGTTTTACATGGGAGCTCATCGGGTCACTTGTGACTGAATGCCCTCAGAGATTTGACTGTAGCAAACAGAAAACATGGTTTGTAAGCGTTGTGTTTTCAATATTATTACGGTTGAATCCAATTCTACGCGTTGAGCTTCTTTGTATCCATGTCTGTTTCTGCATTTTAATCAAAATACGATGAGTCTCTGAGTAGCACGTCTTACGTAGAAAAGTCTTCTATTCATTTTACGCCATTTTTTCCAGTCCTTTTTGATTTATTGTGCCCTTTCCACTGCATATATCCTTCTAAATGATATCAGGTGAAAATCTGGAACGGGAGTCTCTTGTACACGAAGATTTCCACCAGAATTTTGATGCCACAAAATAAAATTATCAGCGATATTCCGATGGCAACGGAATGGTCCAAATACCACAAGTATGGGAGCTGATTCACTATAAATTCGTCCACCGCAAGGCCGAACATAAGACCTCCCGTTAGCGCGTCGTCTATACAGAGCGCTATAAGTACAGAACTTTTGAGCTGTCCTGATATATAGAATTCCAACCCAGCCAGCACGTAATAAACGAAGGAGAATCCTAAGAGAGAAGGCCACATTATTTCGGAATGGTTCGGCCTCGTCTCATCTATTAAATGTACCATAGCAATAGCGATAGCTGTTAAAGCGTCAACGATGAACGCGATACCAAACGCGATCGATCCTCTCTTTTCTCTTTCTGGGCCAACTTTCCCGTTTGTATTATCGCGAAATCTCCAGATGACAATACCGGCACTAAAAATCGCCAGGAAAGTGTCGAGAGCTGAGGCAAGAACTGAAGAGCTGTTCATTGTCGCCGAAGCAAAGAATGAAGCTGCGCTGAAAAGCAGTGAAGCGACTAAACTGGCTATCGTGACTATAACCGCAGCCTTTCTCCATTTGTGTCTTTGTCGCGCTTGCAATATTGTCTCTGGTTTGTCTTCTTCCTTTTCTTCTTCCGTAAACGACACGCAAGGCGATTTTTCAGAAACGCTGTCGTTTTGCCCTGGGTTAAGTTCCGCCTGAAACTGCGCCGCCAACTTTGGCGAGGCCGGCGGTGAGAAGCGCCGAGCGGAAGAAATCGCCAGGTTTGGCGACGTACATGTACTAGATAATTCTCTGTATTGCTCGTCCAAGGGATCACTCAAATCCATCACTAAGTTCGTTGTTTTGCTTGATTTTCTGGGTTTGGAAACAACAGCTCAACGTTTTAGAAGTGATTAAATTCATGCAGAGGATTTGTTGAAAAATGCGTCTATTCAAAAGATCATCAAATCGTAGTCGTTTTAAACAAAGGGAGTCACAACCGTGACCAAGGCCTTTAAAGGCACAGTCTTTAATTAGCATAGCTTTCATTTCATGCTTTTATTTCGCTTAATCATGCAGCATATCCTTGCAATATCTCCAATTTCGTCCAGTTTCCTTAATAAGCATTTTCTTCTACAAGCAGTTTTTGTTTTACTCTTTACGTGTCCGTCTGTGAGACAGAGTTTCCCGTGATTGGTTCAAGTGTGTTATATTTGTTTCATGCACTGTTCTACTTTAGGTATTATAATGGAAGCACCTTCGTCACTTGCATTTACGATTAATAACTAACTTTGATCATAAACTTTGAACAAAAAGAGCATGGCACGTTTGATTCCATCAGAAAACCACTGAGTGTTTGTTTCATCATTGTGATGGTCTATAATGGCTGCAAAGCCCTTTTTTCTTAGAGCCTTTGAGTTCTATCGGTCCTTGGCAACATTGAAAACATGGCTCTTTTAAAAGAATAGAATAACTGGAGCATGAATGGAGTGTTGACAGTGTTGTTTTTCAGAACGCTAGCTAATGTTGAAGAATTTAAGATTACCGAGCACTGTCTCTGTTTGAAAGATCATTAACTTTTATATAAACCAAGAGTACATGAACATTAACCAGCGTGCGTTCGTTGCCGTTTGCCTTGATAACTAAATCTCTAAATCTGCGGATCACTACCGAACAAAAAATGGCCACTGAGTACACTGGCCCTGTACAGTATCACCACAGGATGTTTATTCGAGTCTTTTTCGAGTTGATCCTGCGGCTTTTGAAGCAGAAATTTGTTTACCCTGCTCGAATCGCTGGGGTGTACCGATCACAATGGCAAAGTAGACAACTCAATTTCATTCCAGAACAGGACAAAAGTACAAAAACTGTTGAAGGCAAATACCTAAAGCGTATATTCAGTACATAGGAAAGTAACGAATCGCTCATTCTCTATACAGTGTTATCTTGTTTAAGTTGTTTAAGCTACTTTTTCAGTTTAATTCAGTGAGCAAAAAGTCGTCTAAAATAACTGGCGTAACACGTCGGAAATGTGCCTTAAAACGTTTGTTTTCCGATGTTTTCGGTCGCTGAAAGAAAAAGATCCAAACATTTTCCAGGTTAAAGTATTGAAGACATTTTCCTTGTGAACGATGCATATGATAGGACTTTTAATATGAAAACAACTCGAAATCCGAAAATTTTCAAAGGCATTGCTATTATCACACTGGAGTGAACACTTTCTGACCTCGCTCGGCCACCAGTATTTACCAATCAGTGTCTGACTTGGGCGTAAGATTCTAAAGAAAGCTGAGTGCATAGGTACTACATGTCAATTCTTGAATTGCATTAATTCATTGCATTTTGAGCTTAGAGTATACAACAAATTAGTTGGAGATTCCTATCACCTGTGTGCTTTGTAATGTATCAGTGAATAACATTGGTGTTTACAAGCACTTTGGGCCGATTACATGACGAATTTCAACCCGGTTATTTTAGCCGGGCTGAGATATCATCTCGGCTTTCTGAAATTTGAATGCGATTACATGAAAAGAGTCTCAGCCCGGGTTATGAAAACGGGCTGAAAATTTTCAGCCCGGTGAAAGGGGCTGAAAAACCATATGTAGTCGTATTCAAATTTCAGCCCGAGCTGAAATATGAACTTGGGCATGCGCACCGCTTGAGTTGTGGATGTAAAACGCTCTATTTCCTGCAAACTTTTCCCGCCCAATTTTAAGCATTGCGCCCGGGCTGAAATTCGCCATGTAATTACAACAAAATTTTAGCCTGGTGGGTGGACCGAAATTTCAGCCCAGGCTGAAATTCGCCGTGTAGTCGGCCCTCAAGTGCTGTGCGAGATAAAGTTGAACACAAGACCACCCGGCAACGGGCCTTCGAAATGTGATTGTATCAGCACATTGATTGGATTAACGGGCGGTTTTCATAAGATATCCTTAAAGCCATAAATAAGTTATGGTATTAGGCGGTGATAGACCTTGAGGTGTTACTGAAAGTCGTATACTTAAGACAGACACAATTTCATTCGAAAGTAATGCTCATTAGCTTTCGGGGAATAGCGGGTATACTTAAGGTTTTCATCCAACGAAGTTAAAAGTCTGAGCCCTACTATACATGAACGGAGGTTTAGCTTTTGGAGAGAAGGGTTGATTAATGAGACCGGCTGCCTTTTTTACAACCCTCAAACATTGCTGAAGGGCTCCAATAGTTTTACATTACAAGCGACGCAATTACGGACGATCACTGAAGCGCTTTATTCGCAGTATTTTGCTGAATGCTGAGCGGTATTTGTGGTTCCTCATGCAGTAAATAAAAGGATTGAGTGCAGAGTTACAAGCCAACAGAGTTTGAACCCAAAAAAACCCTCTTCTAAACTCAATCGGTTTCGAAGAGGGGTTGACAACCGCTGGAAGTAGAAGCGTTGGTAGCCAACATATGGCGTAGATCCCAACCACCGTAAAAATAGTTTTTGCCACTTTTTTCTCCACAGCGGAGCCATCAGATATCCGCGTTATGTCCTGAATTCTATTCTCTTGGCGTTTTGCCGAAACGAAGATGTAGACGTACATTGTTATGGTGCTAAATAACAGAATGACGCTGTAAAATGCAATGTGGAGACTCGAGATGAGCTGTCTCGTGTACAGAACGCCAAATGTAAGGGAAATAATCCATACAACCGCGATCTCAACTAGAGCATGCGCTGTTGTCATGGTAGCAATGTACTTGAAAGGAAATCTTATCGCAAAGACGCGATCAACTGTCACTGCGAACATGTTGGTTGCCGAAGCGACCATGGAGGTGTGACCAAGGAATATTTTGGCCAAATAAAATGACATGTTTTCATCTTTGGCATCTGGGTGATGGAGATGGTAAATGGACATCGGCAAAAACAGCGCGCAAACTGTAAAGTCCGAGAATGCCAAACTGCTGATGAACAGATCGGGTATCTTGCGAAGGGTTTCATTTTTTAAGACTGCAAGAAGGACCAAGGCGTTGCCAATACTTCCTATGAGGCTGGCAAAGGCTGAAATCACGGAGAGGACTACCATTGATTCTTTTGATAAAACGTGGGTGGTGGAAGAATAATCCTCTGACGTACCAGTTTGGATGTCTGTGCAGTTCCAACATGTCTGGTTTAAAGGGTTGAATGGATTTTGAGCCATGGTGTTGATCGATGTCCTTGATCTATGTACAAGCAGATACAAACAATATCAAGAGTTATTCGCATTATGGAAACAACCTAGAATGGATTCTATGGCTCTTGATTGGTCTTTGCTAGCATTTGAGAGCATGTGAGCACAGCGGTCGTCTTCGCGAGAACGCTCATTGAGCAAGATCGGCCACGCCTTGCAATACTAGCAAATGCAACGCACTTTTAAGAGAAAAAATTGCCAATGGCACATGCTGGGTTGCCTATTCCGAGTGACGCCTCCGCATTCTACGCCACAGCTGGCTACACCGCAATCGTAGTATTGCATTTCGCACAGGAAAAGTCTCATTTTGGTGACTTTTCTCCAAAAACCGTTCACAATAGTGGGAGAATGTGAGCAATTGCAAAATTATGCGAACATGACCAAACGAGCACCTTTCGAAATTTTCCGGGTTTTTCATGCAGAAGTCCAATTTTGCCAGCAGTTAAAACTTTTAAGGGACAATTCAATACACCGGATTCTATCAGGGGGTTCATAATTGGTGGATGACGCCAATATCCTGCCTTATGAACGTGTTGTTTTATGAATACAAAGAAACTAATGATAGGTCCTGCCCGAAACGTTAGTGCGATCTTGAGCGACTTGTGACAATTCTAATCAGATTTTTTTTAAATGTTTGCTTCCTCAGTAACATGAGTCACGCATCACAAGGACTGAAGGAATCAGGAAGGTATCCCTTATTGGATGGAAACAATAGACTGATGCGAGATCAAACTAAAAGAAAACTCGCACAATTTAATTCTAACCCAAAGCGAATAAACGTCTTTGTATCTTATATGTCAGGAGTACAATAAAACAGGAAATACCGGTAAACATATATATTAATCAGTGGGAAGCTTCTATCAGAAGTAGTTGTCATTTATTAACTAGACAAAAGTCCTATTTTGTATGCCCTATCATAAACGGGTATTGCAGTCATCAGTGGTGATGTATTGGGCTTATTTTAAGGTCGAAGATTACTTGGCAGGATCAGGGTTTCCCCCAGGGTTGATTTCGTTTTGGAAAAGGCAGCCTCTAGAGATTAAATCAGAACAGAGTTTAATTCAGTTCTTAGTGAGAGAAGAGAGATCTGTATTGACATGTCATGTATTTAATTCATGATCTCGGTGTTGTGCTGGCTGGATGCATTTATGATCATTTGTAACGAGTTTATGCCGTGGTCCAATTTCTATTTGACCCGGCGATCAGCATGTGTAACGTGTATACTATTGCGCACTTCGGTGTTACTCTTTCTGTGTCGAGATTTTATCGATCAAGCGTATTTCGACTTTTCAAACCCACTGTAGACATGTGCTGACATTCGTTGCTTAGCTTTACCGACAGATTATTAAAGAAATTTTTGCTGCCTTGAATCGTTCATACCACGGTTAAGCTTTTTATTAGTTAGTGCCCTTTTACGTAAGAAAGTTCTTTTAGCTCACTAACCTTCCCGTGTATTGATCAAAATACCCTTATCTCCTTTTGCAATCGATAAATGGCTGAAGATGCCTAGTGGAAATAAAACAAAAACAAAATGAACAAAAGTATAATAGCCATCCATATTCATCCATTGTTGCTATTTCTTGTTTCCTTTTCCAGTTATCGGTTAATTGAAGATCACCACGCAAATTTCTGTTTTTCCGGTTTGGGAACGTAAATTGAAAATCACCTGCGATAGTCATAAAGATGGCTAGCTAATACGTGCCCTGAACTTGTGTGTTCCTGTTATTGTACATGTGTATTGCAGCCAAGTCAAGTGCCACAAGGCTCTTGATTTGGATTCGCAGTGCTGTTTAGTGTAAACTTCGAGTTGTACGATGTGACAAATGCGATGATCTCTTCTACATGTGGCAATGGCAAATTTTCCACGGTTACCATGACCTCCAGTATTAGCTGCAAAATCTTTCATATACATATGAATGAGATTGGAGAATTTGGAAGTAAACAGCTGAGTTAATAGTTTTATTTGAAAGTTTTTTCAACAGAAGCAATTAAGGTAAAACGAAACTATACTTTCTAAAATTATTAGGCCTCTTAAGCAAAAAATGTCTAACATCCAAAACTGATATTCAGCGACTGGCTGAAAAGAAGTTAAATCCCAAAACAGTCACCCTTAAATAAGACATACCCCTGCGCTTATGATGCGTTTGCTCCTGAGATGATTGCAACTTAGGAGACCAAAATGTGCGATTCTTGTACACATTGTCGCAGGTTTTGCGTTTTTAGGGAGCATTTGTTCTTGAAGGTTTTGTCTTTCCAGGTTATTATGTCTACTAAAAGTAAAACGTGTTTATTGTTATTATTACCTATTTAAAATTCTGCAAAATGAAACAAAAGACTGGATTAGCAAAGCATAGCCGGAGGCAAATGTATGTTAAACTTAAAAAGAAGTTTTGCATTTTAAAATTTGTTGTAGGTAGAAGTCGTGTCTTACTATTAGTAGTCAAAAATTTTCCAAATTTACATTTTTCTTGACGAAGAGGATCGAATCTGACCAGCCAGTTATGAGTTCTTGAGATACTCCAAACTAATTTTTTTTCATTATTGCGATAGAAATAGTGGATGCTACTTGTTAATTTTTCAGGAAGTTACATATGGCTGATATGGTCGCGTGTCTTATTGTTGTTGAAATGTTACAAATTTTACATTTTTTTTCTTGGTGTAGACGAAATGAGTAGCCAGTTAAAACTTCCTGGGGTACGTTTTCCGAAACTGCTTTTTTCATCATTGCGGTAGAAATAATTAGGTGCTGCTTTTTAAATTTTCAAGGAAATTACAAAGATCCTGTTTCTGAGTATTCGAATTTTGTTTTCTAGCATTTCTGTTGTTGCGATTCAAAAAACCACAAAAAATAAGTGACGCGACAATGAAGTAACTTTGAATGGCAAAACATCGACACATCGTCCTTTGGCGGGTATCGCAAGGATGAAAATCTCTAATCTTGGAACTTTCTTGTAACTTCTGAGTTTGCGTACCAAATCCTCAGAGTACGATCATTTATACGAAAGGCGGTAAGTTCTTTTGGCGCTGTTTTCTTAAAGAATTTTTTTTAAACGATTCTAACCTTGCAATTAGGTATTGATGTACAGCACGCTGACGAAGAACGCTGAAATATAGCTGCCTGTGGCTTTAACTATTTCCAGTGTGGAAGTGCTGACGACTTTAGTCCAATGAATCCATAATGCATTTTACATAGAGTTAGTGCCATCAATTTACCTTGGCACACGACTTGCACCATTTCTAGTTACATCGGCAGGCGGGCTAAAAAATGCCATTAGCACTTTTGATCACTGATTTAATCGATAGTTTAATTCGTGTTCACTTTTCAAAGTCTCGTGCCGTAGAATGCCCGATTATGCTAGCACGGCACACTCCTTTTAAGCTCAAAATAATTAAAATCATTGTAAGTTTTGTGACGCGAATATATTTGACTGACAGGGACAATTTAATCACACTCATTGGCCAGTTTTTCTCATCAATAAGAAAGACACGAGGAAGAGGCTTGCTCAGGTGTTTTGATTACGTTGTTGTTTTCATTTGTTATTACACCACTTAGTTACCACCGCAATCAACCAATCCGATTGCTCTGTTGCCGGTCCAATATTTTGTAGGTATATATCAGACCGGGTAAAGCGAGTATTCGGATAAAAGAAAAACAACAAAAACAAGATGTTAGTGATTGCATATGAAAATACATCGAAAACCTTTAAAATTGTAGATCCTGTTAGTTAATTAAAATACTGGCCTGTTCTCAGTTTTCTGGCTTCTTAGAGCCTCGGCTTCTCATGCAGCTTTTTAGCTGTATCCATTATGAACAGTATAAGCTGCACGTTTAAATGAAAATATACACGGGATTTCGTGCCCTCGGCCTGCTTCGTATCAGACCAATAATTATTGCGTTTGTGTTCAAAGAAAAAACGGTTAAATTGAAACGCAAATTTAAATTCGGAAAATTAAAATTATAAAGTTTGGAAAAAAAGTTTTATTTTTGTGACACAGTTTGCTTGGGTGGGTTGAGTTCAATTGATAGTCTCTGACTCGAATTGGGAAGAAAGAGTGACTATATAACGAAATAATGAAGTCGATCTGGCCAATCATAAAACCCACAAATTCCTTATTACTTAAAACAAAATTTGTCGTACAAAAAGCAGAACTGGAACAATGATAAACTGTTTTCTTTTCCTCATAAATTGAATACTCTGCCGGTTATTTCATATATTTATGCAATCTCTGGCTATGTTTTGTCTTTTGAGTAATGCTTTACAATAACAGCCTTCTTGTTATGCTGCATTCTCTGGTACAGATTTCATTAGCGGGTGGTCGTCTTTTAAAAAAGGAAGTGACGCCTGCATCCAATATTTAGGAAGAAATTCAGTTTTTCTTTATTGTGAAGACTCAAACGCGCAATTTGGCTTTAAATTTGATGGCAAACCCGACCAATTTTCCTTCAATTCCAGGTGGTTGTTTTTAAAAGTCTTTAGAAACTTATTTCAGTCACCTGCAGGGCTGCTTTGCTTTTAATTTTTTGTTGCTAGGAGTGAATTGAAGCAGCCTGGCCAGTTTTTCAGAATTCATTGATTGTTTATAAGTCCTCGATATTTGCTAAGTTCCAAGAATATACAATTAATAATTAACACACTTTGAATATGCGTGGAAATTGAAATTTGAAGGGTCTGTCATGCTACGAGTCATGCGGTTTGTGACGAATTGTGAACCCAGGTTATAAACGTTGCAAAATGGCCGCAGTAACCATTGAGATTGCTATGGCAATACTGTTATTGTGCTTGTTGTTGTTTGACTTAGTTTGCCAAGAAATCAACAAGAACGCCAGAAAATGATTCAATTCCCCTATAGCCTTTTTGACGAAAATAAGTTTCCTGTTTCGGTTTTTCAAATTCAAGAACATCACGTGAAAAAGCTTTAAATTAAAGTAATGCCCTTCCTGGGTGTTTTAAGTGAACAAGCAAATTTAAGGTATTTTTGGTAGTGTTTCTAACGTTTGCACCTTACTTGCAATAAATTTCTCTGTACCATCTAATCAGATCATTATGGTCTCAAAAATTCTATGCGATGACTTATTGTTAACTGACTGCCTTAACTTAGTTGTATAAATGAGTCTTACAGTTGATGAGAAAACTGGCGGCCACTTTTTAATATTAAAAAAGGGCGATTGCTATTGAAGAAAAAAAAAGCGTTCTCGAGCTTGAAAATAGAAACAAAATAAATAACCCCTTGTTTATTTGCTTCTTACTATTCTCTCATCTGCATAATTTTAGACCTACGGTGTTGCTATTAAAAGTTCTCAGGTTCCATCAGAAAACGATGTAGGTCACATGATAAGTTCGTGCAAAGATTTGCTGTAGTGATTTTTCTTGAAAGCCCGCGTCAACACTTTTGTATGAATGCTCCTACTTTTCACTGAAATATTTTTCGTATAATTGAAACAATTACTCGATAGAAAAGTAACAAATTTGGTTTGCAGATAAACAAAAGAATGAACTGTTAATTTGTCATTAGTGAGGGTATGCGTAGACGTTATCTATATCTTGAGAAAATTGGTTTTGTAAATATGCTAATCAACTGAAATTAGCTGTCTCTAGTTTGTTACTTGAGCATCTGTTATTAAGGAAGAGAAACGACTGAATGTCTGATGAGATTAGACTTTGCCAGATCTTTATGCGTTGCTCTAAGCGCTAAAATGATCATGCTTATATTCATGCAGTTTTCTGTTTTCTGTAAAAAGATAACCAGGGAGATGTACATGTTCAGTGAAACTTCACGCGAAAATTATTTGCTCAGCTATAATATACCCTACGATTTCTTGAGGTATTAAAGCGAGTAAACAATAACAAAAGCAAACCCGCTAGATAAAGTGGCTTTCTATTGAAATGAAAATTTGACAGAGACACGGGCAGTGCATTTTGTATTTTGAATTTCCCATTTTCAGTTTATTACACTGAATAGTATTGGACATAAAAGTACACCGTAGTATACACTAGGAAGAAAGAAAGATAAAAGGAAAGATGCTCTAACAGAAATGAAAGAAGTGTCAAATCAACTTATACATCATTCTCGAACATACAAACTGATAATTTCCAAGGAAAATATGGACACTTTTACCTACGTGAAAATTGTAACTAACGTTTGAACATTATGTTTTAACTAACCATGGATACGTCGTAACTTACGTTTTTACTTTGGCACGTGTTTTCCCACTCAGACTACACTAAATAGCGAGCAGTGAGTGACAGTAAACAACAGGCACTAAAAAACACCTGTATCGTTACCACGATCACCTATTAGATATCGTGAAGGAAAAATTCAATTCCCTCTTACGCACGCATAAATTAGTGACAGGCTTCAGTTCTGTTAATGTTCGATCAAAGCCAGCTGGAATATGGAATAATAATTGAAAAAACTCCTTTCTCTATGGCATGTAACGACACGAAATTTCACCAAACGTGCCAAGTTAGGCACAATGCGGCAATTGTAGGGCATAATTAGCCTACCACTGAGAAGAGGATCATGGTGATATGGTGAATATCTGTATTTGCATATAAAGTGGTAAAGAGCTAGCGAGCGGAAAATTGGTTGAATGATTTACTGATTACGAATTTTTTTCTGTAAACCCTCTGTAGGCACAAGCAGTTATCGTTCATTATTGTTTTCAAAATGGCGATTTTAGGATTTTTATCAATTCCGTGTAAGGAGTGATGTTTCTGCATCATCATCATCATCATCGTCGTCGTCGTCATCATCATCATCATCATCATCATCATCATCATCATCATTGTCGTCGTCGCCGTCATCATCATCACCATCATTATCTTCTTCTTGTCTTTTTCTTCGTCTGTGGGACATGTAGTGTTCTCAGGTGTTTTCCGATAAGACAAATACAGTTACGACAAATATCTCCAAGCATAATAATAGAACGACCTTTCAAATCAAAAAGCAATAAAAGGGCAATGCAGATACAGGCTATATTCTCTCACTTTTTACTTTTGTGTTGAAAAGTTACTAATACTGATCATAAAATGAAACATTCCTACACAGTTATATCGCAGTTTAGAAAGACAACAACACGTTTTAGTTTTGTGGAAGACATGTTTCGTGCGGTTTCGAATGTTCAACATCCATCATCGTTTCTGCAGAGCATAGCACAATTGTAAACGTCCGTTACCATCATATTGCAGTTAATTTTATTTTATGCTAAGTATAGTAATGACCAGTTACAATGAAATGAAAAATACAAATACAGTGAAACGGATGTTATCTAGAACGGTATCTTAAATGCCAAAAAATTATGAATTGACATATATTAATTCTTGTTTTGTTTTCTTCTTTGTAATGTAACAGTAACATATTCTCACTACCTACAATACACATGAATATACAATGAGATATGGAAGGGTGAAAATGGACCCTGTCCACAGGAGTGGACAGCGGTATACTCACATGCATTGAAGGTAGTGCAACGCGTCATGGCTGCGGGCTGGGGAGGGTGGGTCGCTGTCTTCACTCTGAGATGTTGTTAGACAAATGCACACAATACAAAGAAAAGTGGTAATATATACAACGCTAAGAATTGTGGGATATCTATTGTTATGGAAATATTCCTGTTTTATTTTCGGTACTGAGAATAGTAACATATTCTCACTACCTACAATACACATGAATATACAATGAGATATGGAAGGGTGAAAATGGTCCCCAAATCCACCAGCTCGACCGCTAAACAGTCGTATCTCCAAAGAAAGCCGGCCTAAGAGCAGACTATTCTCCCATTCTCCAAAGAAAAGACTAATGTGGAAAGGCTGGAGTGAAACGCCTGAGGTTATTGCACTGGTCATAGAAAATCCCCGGATCCTCAATGTTTACTGTCTGCCCAGTAAGGACAGAAGAAGGGGAACCAGCGGGCATGACTTGTGAAAGTTGTATGTAATACGCTGCGGTAGAACGATTGTGCCAACTAACATGGCCCATTATATCTTGAAGCTCTGTGCCTGAGAGAGCAAGGGTTATAGCACAGGCAGATCTGAAACTGTGGAGTGATACAGCTCTGCCAATCTCGCCCTCGCGCAAGTAATGCTTGAGACGGGCATCCGCAGCCGAGGAGAAAAAAGGTTTGTCAATAACGGTGCCATCTGAAGACGTAGGACGGAACAGAAAACCGCCCGTAAGGTCGATTCCAATTCGCTTCGCGAAGGCCACATAGAGATCAAATGTCTGGATACTTACTACGGCGTATGCCAAAAAGGTTGGACGAGCCATCACGGAGGGTTTTCCCCAAATGTGGGGGAACGGAGGATTTCCCGGAGTCTTCACCTGCCCCAGATCACCTGCTCTATCCCCACTGAAAAACAGAGTTTTTAAAGAGGCTTGGTCTCTCATGAGAACAAACATCTCGATTGAGGAAAGTTTATCAGACAAAAGCTTTTCATCCAAAAAGTGGCTTAGACGCACGAGATCATGAACGAAGACGGGAGTAGCCTGGGTAGGGGTAATTTGGGCTTGAAGTTGCTCCGCCGTAACAGCCTTTAAGTATTGCTACAAAGAAATATCGGTGGCTGAGTTACCGATGAGAAGCCTGGGGTCCCACTCTCCTCTCCTTCCTGACTCGTTAAACAAAGCCCGTAGCTTCCCTATCAGCGAGTCCACCGTCCCGTAGGCGAGGCGGGGGCAAAGACACGAGAACGACCCTTTTCGCCCGAAAAATTGGCAAGCGGATTTGTGTACCGTAGTCTTCCCCTTACGGTCTTTCCAAACGAGAAACTGTTCCAAAATAAAAGTCTCTAGATAAGTTATCGTGCTTATCCGAACAAACAGAAAAAATTAGATACCAAGCCTTCTGCGTGGACAAAGACGGAGAAATCCAAACTATAGTCATACTCTGAAGGCCCAGAGATCCCAAGGTAATTTAAACATGTCTAACCATGCTTAAAAGGCATTAAAATTGCTCCCAGCTCACCCTTACAAGAGAGTTTGAGCGAAAAACGAGCTGACTGGGAAAGGATAGGCCACCAATAGCGCCTAGGATGAACATCAGGAACCACAACAGTGCAAGGTAACTGCGTGGTACGCAGGTGTCTCAGAACTGGAACAATCAACAAAATAGGCGGGAAAATGTAGGGACTGCGAAGGAGAGGTTTGGAAACCGACTGGCTAAAATCCTGACCAAAGAAATCTACCCCTGACGAGAGAGGAGTCGGGTACGGAGTAAAATGGGGCAGAATAACCCCACCACCGTCAGACTGGGCATTAGATTCAAGGGCCATGAGGTCCACAGAGTGGCCGTCTGAACCACCAAAACACGGATGACTCTGAAGGCGAAGCCATAGGTGTCGAGCCAAGTTGCTATCAGCCGGAGAGAAACGTCGAGAAGGGTGGTCAGCAGGGTTCTCTCGGGAAGGGATATAAAAAACCGACAGGTGCAAAATAAGGCTCAAAACCGTGTTAGATAACTCCTTTAACGCGTCAGAGAAAGAACTAGACCGGGCTGCCTGGGACTGCCATGCTCGAACGAGGGCTTGGTTGTCAACATACGCATCCACTCGCGCGTCTCGAAGCGTATCTCCAAAGGAAAAAAGAGTATTAGAAAGGGCCTTAGTTTCCTTAACATTGATATCCAAATCAACGAGAGACGCCGGCCAATAATCGGAAATGCTAACGCGGCTCTCCTTGGAAAAGACCTCCCCACGCTAACAAGGATGCATCAGAGTAAATAACAAACTGATGGTGTCGTTCACTACGCCAGTTTCGAACCCTGGCAACAACCGACGGATCAGCCCAGTGCTGAATCTCAGCTCTCAACGGTGGGGTGATATGAATGAGTTTGGAAGTTTTTAAACCCCTACCAATAGCAAGGTTGATTTCATTTTGTAAAGAGGCGTGAATCCTGTACCGCAAGACGAAACGAGATACATTTTCCTGCGAGACGTTGAAGGGTGTGGACAGAGACAGTGTTACCTGGAAGGATCGAGTTAACCAACTCAAGAAATTTCTTCTGCTTGTCAACAGGTAAATAAAAGGCCTGTAGATCTGAGTCAGGGGTAAAACCGAGATATTTGAGCTTTTTGCGGATGAAAAACACACTTTTTAAGACCAAGAGTATAACCCAAACATGTTAGGGTATAAACAGCAAGGAATACAGCAGCTTTTGCAGCGTTGAGACGAAATTCAGAAGCCGAGGGGGGGGGGGGGGTGAGCAACGGCTGTTTCACGGCGTGAAAATTGCTAACCTGCAACTCGCCGTTATGTCTATAGTCAATGTATAAGGAACAAGGCACACCGATTGAGCGCACATAATGCGAAACTAACAACCAGTGGAATGGTAGATATAAGCTGAAATCTTCCATCCAAAAGGATTAGTATTAGAAACAAAAATACCATACTTTCCATTGAAGCCCGAAGAAGGTGCGGCTAGGCTCATCAAGGAGAATGTGGTCATAGCCGGATTTGTCATCTAAGGTCGTCTGGAAAGAGCCTTTCTCCAGATATCTGGGCAAATGTGACAAGTTGTCCAACTTAAAAGGACGATCCATAATCCACAGGTTGAGGAAACGGTTGTCGTGACAGAGACGGGGCTTTGTCGGTTCAACGGTCAAAGGAAGAACTAATTGTGGAGGTTTTACTGTAACAACCCGCCCCCAAACAGAAATTGCGCCGTTACAAACTCTTTCGAGTATAGTTTTGTCAATAAAGTCATGAAAACCATCACAGGACTTATTGTTTCCAAATTCCACGGCTGGGGGAATATCCGAGTCATAAGCAACGCCTTTAAAATTCCCCTTGAAAGGTTTAAAAAATTTCGCGAGGAAAACTTTATGCTTTAACCAATCCAAAACCTCATCGGCTCTGTCATACGAGCCAGAGGCGGCGACTTGCTCCCAGATCTCGGGAGGCTGATGAAGCTGGCCAGCGATGAACACGTCCGGATCACGAAAAGGGAATTTTTCAATATCGGGAAGAAACTTTCCAGCGCATATATCCTGAAGGAAAACGCGGTCAAAAACGGGGAGCTGTCATTCCTCCATCAAGTGGCCACATATCCATGGTTACCCAGCGGGAGACCCTTGTGTGCGAAACTTGAACGCATGGCGTCGGATCAAAAATGCATGGGGAACTAGGAGGAAGCACCCCTCGCTTCCTCTACAAAAGAAAACATAAAAAAGAAGGGAAATGAAACCCACCGAAAGGTAAAGAAAGAAAAGAAAAAACCACGGATACTATGGCCACCAGAAAAGGAGGAATGACAGCCTGACCCAGATAAACCGGGAGGAGAGTTTTACCCCTGTTTCAAGCCACATTCAACCTAAACTGGTACCAAAGAAAAACGAGAAACCGAAAGAGAGGTAGAAAACAAAACAATAATAACACAAAAATAGCTTTATTCATCCGAAAAGCACAAAAAATACAACAGCTTTGCTGCAGCGCGAAAACATTGCGCGCAACACTTACGCTGTCTTGTTACGCGCCCTAGCAGACTTCCTTTCCTGAAATTCAGTGCAATCTTTAATGAAATGTTGAGTTGACCCGCAAAAATAACACGGGGGAAAACGCATACGTCGACTGGCAAACGTAACCGAACGGCCTGCTGGGAAACTTAATTACGGTGACGGTTGTCACGGGAACCCCCTTGATAGCTGAACTGATTGCTATAACGCCTCCAACTTGGAGAAGCCGCTGGCTTACCCTCCGGGGTAACATGCTTCAGGAGCTTATTGGTCTTCTCGGGAACCTTGCTCTTTATCGGGTCACCAACAAGTGCGACCAGCAAATCTCGCAGAGACTTCTGATGCAAGGACTTGGCGTGTTTTTGCACCTCATCCAGAACACACTCATATTCCCGCGCTTTGGCGTGATTCTGATCTTCGCCACCTTTACCAAGGACTCCAGATCCAATACAGCATCCTCTGGGTCAAAATGCGTCTTATCAAGAGTCCTGTGCAGAGCCTGTAAGGCCAAACCCACGGAATCGGTCTCACTTTTGCCTTCCAATTTCTTAAGCCTTTCCTCAAGCGCTTGAACGTTCAAATTAGCCTGACCCTTTAAAGGAAGCAAAAACGCCTGGTCACCATAGATAAACACCAGTTAAAGGTGCACAAAAATATACTTAGCACAGCCCCAAGCTGTTGAAGTACGCAAAACGCTACTAATTCGAGGTGCAAGAAGTTAAGAAAACACCGCTGGGGCGAAAAAGAAAAAACGTTCACTCACAAAACAAAGCCATAACAACCCTTAATTAAACGCCGCGAAACTAAACGTTGAGGCGAGAAAACATTAAATTAGCATGCAAATGACAAAAATCACAACCAGAAAACAAAGAAAGAACTTTCCGACAAGTTCTCTAACGCCTAAAGAAAGTCTGTAATTGAAATCCAAAAACAAGAGAGTTAAATTCCTGAAAATTTGAGCGGTAATAGAAAAACGCCATAGTCGAAAATTAGTAACTATCACGTATAACCAGATTCTATCGAAAGTAGTGTCACAGCCGCGTCGTAAGCCAAATCACATTAGAATTGTACCGGAGCGACGCTATCGAACAGCGCCGAACCGAGCTCAACCCAAAACTAAAGCCCATCTAGTATAAATACAGCAAACTAACACAGCGATCGCACAAAACAGACAAGTTGGCGAGCAACAAATGGCAGGTGAAATTAAAATTACATGAGGACGCTGTGTAACCCATTAGCAAGCATATAACTCGGCAGTAACAACATTTAGTAGCGGTAAACAATACCGACTAATGCACATATCAGACATTTTGAAAGAACCTAGCGAAAAACTTTACTCACGGACATATCGTGAGAGTTACAAAAAACCCTTGTGAGGTGGCCGTGCCACTCACGCACATATTCTTCCATTTTGAAAACTCTGGTGCGGTGGCCGTACCACGCACGCACATATTCTTCCATTTTCAAACTCTGGTGCGGTGGCCGTACCACTCACGCACATATTATTCCATTTTCAAACTCTGGTGCGGTGGCCGTACCACTCACGCACATATTCTTCCATTTTCAAATTCTGGTGCGGTGGCCGTACCACTCACGCACATATTCTTCCATTTTCAAACTCTTGTGCGGTGGCCGTACCACTCACGCACATATTCTTCCATTTTCAAAACTCTTGTGCGGTGGCCGAACCACTCACGCACATATTCTTCCATTTTCAAAACTCTGGTGCGGTGGCCGTACCACTCACGCACATATTCTTCCATTTCAAAAACTCTGGTGCGGTGGCCGAACCACTCACGCACTAATTTTAAATTCAAAAGTCCAGTGCAGTGGCCGTACCACTCATGCACGTGTCCCAAAAGCATCAAGCCTACCTGGGCGCACATGAAAACCACGGAATGCAAAACCAGAACCAATGACTAAACAACAAAACAAGAAAACAGGGCAAATTATGTACCTCGAGCGGTGGAGCAACATGTGCAGCGCCAGGATTCTCTACGGGTGGAGCATTATTAGCGGCTGGGACGTCAGCAGGCGGAGGATTGTCAACTGGAACTACAGCGGGGGCATTCTGCAAAGGCATTTCTCTTCGGACTTCGTTTAAAGCGTCCTGGGGACGTACATTTAAGGGGCGTTGGGCAGGCGGTTGAGGTTCGGCCATGACGCGTGCACAACAGAGCCAAAAATTCGCTGTCTTCACTCTGAGATGTTGTTAGACAAATGCACACAATACAAAGAAAAGTGGTAATATATACAACGCTAAGAATTGTGGGATATCTATTGTTATGGAAATATTCCTGTTTTATTTTCGGTACTGAGAATAGTAGAAAAAGTTGAAGTCTCCGGGGTGCATTGGCAATGTTTTGTTCTTTTGATAGACATGGTCCCGGATGTGAGACATGTGAAATTTTTTCCGTTTCAAAAAAGGCTTATCAGTTTTAGTTGAAAATATTAGCTAAGAAATGCTACTATTGACTAGTGGGTGTCCTATAAATTAGCACTGTTTGTAGGAGTTCGAAAAAGTTTTCGTTTTCAGGATCTAAATACTTATTGAATCTCAGAAACTTTCGACTCATCGCGCAATCTTGAAGTGATTAGGTTTAAACTTTTGTCACATGATTTGAGATGATGAGAGCGACCCACGGAAAAGGTTATAAGCCATGTCAACCTCCCCTCGTTTCCAGGCTTCAACGCACTCAGCAAACGAAGACACATTCAAGGCGACAATATTTTTGATTTCACGCCATGGACGACTTGTTTTGATGTTCGTAAGGGTTGTGCAATCTTAACTCCATTAAAAAATTGAGGGGAATATGCCTAACTCAATAAAGGTTGCTTTGGGCATTGGGCAATTGCACATTGGAAGCTATTGTTTGGCGGTCACTCAAGCAAAGCATTGCAACGTGTTCTGTATGCCCAAATGCCCAATGCCCGATTGCCAATGACCAATTGCCAAAGCACCCTTTATCGAATTAGGTGTATCCTTCCTGATGATATTTCAGAGAATAAGTTCACGTCTTTCAATCCACTGGATTGGAAGAGACAGTGTTATGAGGTGACTGAGAGCATAACCAATCTCCCCTGGGAGGAATTTTCGTCCACCGCAGGGTCACCCCCTCCCTGGGCCCACCCAACGGTTTGCTGGTACGCATTTATACACCTGGGTAGAGAAGGAGAATGTGGATTAAAGTAACTTGTCTAAACGAAACAACGGAAAAGATGCGCTGACCCACTGACCCTGCATCTGCAGATCAAAACTCAAACTAGATGACCACTACACAAGCACCATATAAGAGGATGATAACGTTTTTTATCTTATTCAATTTAAGCATTAGTCTCCATTACCCCCCAAGGTTCTAAGTGGGAGAACTCCGTTTCACTTCTATCTGTACTACTCTATCACTTAATATTTTTCCTATGGTGTTAAGCGCATCAACCAAAATTTCGAAGACTTACATTTGATTTTGAGACTGACCTATCACACAAGTATGTTCATATCTCTTTTGGTCTCAAAAGGGATGAAACATTTTTAATAACTTTTGTTTATTTTATTCTTAATCATTGCTCATTTCGAGTCTTTACTGACACTAGCTACTGAACATGTTAATGCATGTTAATAAGCTTTGCTTAATCTCAGACTTTACATAACAGCTAAGTCTCTAAGCTTTCTCTCTTGCCCTGTCCGCCTGTCCACTAGGCTACTTACATAATATACCACTTCTTTTATTCAGGTAGCAAGGCTACTTCGATAATGAAGGGTTTTACCTACAGGCTCAAAACGTGGGGTCACATAACTTGATTCAGGGCTTTTCTTTGCGAGCGAAATGGTAAAATTCTAAGGTCTTTATCATTACTGAAACCTCAATAAGTTTATTAGTCAGCTTGTCGTATTTTAAACCATTCTCAATTTTCTCCAATCCTAGCAGTCCTTAAATTCCTTATTCCTTTGGCATTTTTTATCCTATAAAAACTTTATGTTTAAGCAAGAGAGGATATCCTCTCTTGGTTTAAGTTTATGATTGAGCTTTCTCGTTCATACAGTTTTGTACTTTTAAGTAAAAATGTACAGCTCTTCTACATTTTCACTTCCGCGAAGAAAGACAAAACTTGAGGGACAGCCAGGTTGAGAAAAGATTTGGCAAAGAGACATTCATTTGTCATTTTGGAGCACACGGTTCTTAGTGTGGGGAGTCTTAGCAGAATATGAGCAAAGCGGCTAGGCTTGTCGGGATACGAACACTTGATATAGTCGCGCAGAGCATCTAGGGAACGGTTTAGAATAAAGTCCACCATCTCTCGATTTTTCAATCCTGAAGTCGTCTCTGCGAAAAAATCAAATCACTAATCAGAAAAAATAATAATGATCATGGAATGGGAAAAAATTAGATCATGTTTACACGCAGGTTTCCTCCAACAATCTACGTAAACAGCTGCAGTGGCAGCAACAAACTGATAACGTTCATTATTGTTCGTCACAGAGATTGTTACGTTTCGACCGCTTGCCGCTGATAGCCATTAGGCGCCAAGGTCAAATGGAAAATCGAGTTTCCCTTTATATAATATAAGACTGTGGTTGTTTATGATTGGTGGATTTCAATCCTCACTGCTTCAAAAGAAAATTTTTCCTAATAGATCCGCTACCCCGCTTCTGTCAGTAAGCGAGACAAACGACACAGAAAAATTACCGTTACATGTAACCACGATGAACCACAGTCTCACCTTCTTTTAAGAATAAAACATTAAAATGATGGTGGATTTTCAATAGATGGACATAGACAGACAGACAGACAGACAGACAGACAGACAGACAGACAGACAGACAGACAAGCCAACAATTAGACAAACAGCTTTACTCGAGATGTCCGGCAGGGAAATGTAAACATGCAGTCATGTGATTAACTAGCTTTTCAAGTACTCTCAACATTCTTTTAAGTGGATCCTTAATTATTGAATTGACCAAAAAGATTACGCTAATAAGGCTTTCTTTTTACTGTTCGCGTGAAATAAAATAAATAAGTAAAAGTAAATAAAGGGAAAAAAGATAGATATCAATAAAAATAAATAAATAAATAGTTGGCACACCTTGCTCAAAAAGCATAATGGCATTTACACAAGCAAACTCCGCCATATCAAGTTGCAAGCTTTGCAGCTTATAAGCAAAACACGCCAACTGCGAAGACCATTGCTCCAGGACCATATTGAATGAGTGCTCCGGATTAAGAAGCACATCTTTGGCTACCATCACTGACCCCTGATGTGGACTGGACCGCTGGCACACACGGAGGACCAATAACTCCAGCAAAGCTATGTTCAAATAATGCGGTGTGAGTCAGAGCGTTATTTAAATTTTTTTTGTTAAATAGTAAGCCCTCTAATTGTTGAAACCCTCTATTTGACTGAAATTTGCACAATGTAATTCAATTTACTATTATATTATGTTGAAAAGAAAAAGAAAGCTTTCATTTTGGAAAACATTGATTAGCGAATAGTACCATGCACAAGAAAGTACTGCTCCGTAGCTTCTTCTAAATGTTCACCCCCTTACATGTAAGATTTTATTCACACAGGCAATAACTGCTCAATAACTTCCATTTAAATGATCACACACACAAGAGAATATACCTTCAAGGTTTAAGAGCCGTGTGTGATTCAAAAGCTTTCATCTTATATCATCCATTGACTTAAGTCTTAGAATTAACAACGGATTAATTCACTCAAATGGAATTAAAAATTTGTAATGACAACGTAAACTAGATTTTAATACACACTCCTTCATGTACTCATATGATAAAATTCCAAAAATACCTGAAGAAACGAGACTTGCTTGATCGTCTCGCTCCAGTTCTCTAAATCCGGGAACTTTGTATGCCCAGGCCACTATCAGGTCTACCTCCTGTAGCACTAACTCCATGACGATTTCCACCGGGTTCAAAGGGCAAATATCCACAAAACCAAGGTCCATGTAGTCTGGTCTGTTGACAAAACATTTGTACTCAGTGGAACCTTATACAATGTAAATCATTTTCGATGGGTAACTAGAGAGTATAAGAGTATATAGGTCTTTTAACACTCAAGCCACAACCCTAGGATATTTTCTGCCACTTGCATTTTTTTTTCAAAACAATGAACCCTCTGGATATGCGTAATGTGTATGGAATAGGTCAAAGCGGAAATATTGCCCGTATTTGACTAAAAGACCGTTAGAATGTTAGATGGGGAATGGTGGATTGTGTGGCTCATGGCTTCATGCTTGGAAGCTGTTAACGGTTGTCATGTGTTGGCCGGTTGGATCGCCGGGGAGGCCGTGGACCGCAAGCGGCCACACACGTCTTCAACCCTGCAGCCCTTTCGATTGCAGCTGCTGTGATTTGGTGGGTTAACTCAGAGCTGTAGACTCTTCCTCTTTGTAACTGAATGCTTTTTTCCGCCCCATTTTTCTTGGCGTTGGGTGCAGAGGGCAAACTGATCGATCAGGCCATCCTTGTCATGTCCGAGTTGGTATCCAAGCAATCTCAGTTAGCAGGACTGGATGGAAGGTATGTGAAAGGAGCTCCTGCTTGGACATTCGAAATTCTGTCTCGTATGGATATGTCTAGCAGGATGCTAAGGCAGGTTGTCTGAAACCTGTTAAGTTGTCACAGCAGGTCTAAGTCGTTCTTAGTCGTTCTTAGGTTTAATAGCTTAGATTTCTTAAGCCTCATGAGGTTTCTTTGTGCATAGGAAGGTGCAAAATGTACTCCGTATACCTGCCAACCGGAAAGATTAGCTATAAAAGGGGATTACCTCAACCGGTGATTCGTAAGTTCTGTAACGTCTCTGAACGGGATGGCTTGTACCATTTCATATTCCAGTCGGAATTTATCCGTCTGGTTTGCCGCTGAAATGAAGCTTTTCTCAGGGCTCGGTTCTGCAAACCCTATTGGCGTTAATGCGATATTAAAACTAAAACATTTCAAGTTCCAATTGGAATTTATCTCCTGGTTCAGTCGCCGTGTACGTAAATGAAAAATTTCTCAGGGTCCGGTTGTCGGAAAGCCAACTGATGTTATGATTAATTCAATATTAAAACTTAACTAAGGTTTCCAGTTACCAAAGTGAAAATGTAGGGCAGAGAGAATTAACTGGAATCCAAATTGGTTAATCCTGGATTAAAATTTGGCCCAGATCTATTATCGTTGTAAGTAAGAGCAAGCTAACCTCCTCTTTGGTACGGCGTCAGGGCGTGCTTGGATCAGCTGTGTGATTAACTCCGACGAGACAAACGTGTCAGCGTTCTCTTTCATTCCTATCAGTGACTTTATACGAGGTCTGCCACCAGGTGCCCTGTCCTCTCGTACAGCTGTGAAAAAGATAACATAAAATAAAAAAATAGCTGGTTATGATGATGCAATTTATGTAGCGAATTTTTCACCTTTCATGTCCGCTGCACAGGAAGAAAAGTGAAGATCAATTTGCCGTACGTTTTCTAACGAAGAGATCCTTAGACACAACAAGACAAGGAAGATAAGCGAGGACATGTGTTTTGAATCAATAACAAATTAATAATAGACAGCATCATGGGGCAACGTTGACGGCGAGTCCACAGGAGAAGGAAAGTTGGTCCACCCAAGAATTTAAGGAGAAGAAGCGTAGAGAAAGAACGGGTGACCTTTGGCTTGGGTTCGTGTGACGCTATAGTGCCACAGCGGCAAAGGATAGGGTGAATGGTGAAGGATTATTGTGGTCTTGTGTGGCCGAGGCACAAATCAGTCATAATGATTATTATACGTAATTTACGCATTGGTGGAGAAAGATGGTGTGGATTAACTTTCATTCTGAAAAAAACAACACGGCACGATGCAAACATCACTCACTGACGACCAACAGCTCTTCTGAATTAAAAGTCTACTTTCGATCACGCAATCGTGAGTCCACCGATTAACCAATTTACTCTACTTAGCCTCCTTCCCAGGAGGCCAAGGACTCTAGTTATGGATTTATAGTCTGTGAAAGCAAAACAAAAGATTGTTCCGATGGTTTCGTTGTTTTCAACATAAATTGCCGTATCTTCTCCTTCTTCTTGTTTCTTCAAAGCCCACCTCCTTCATATGAAGATTCTCGTGAGGGGTCATCCTAAGTCAGTGCCTTAGAAGTGTGTTAGGTTTCTTAAACAGTCTCTCAAATGACTATGAGCATTGATTGTCATCGGGCAGCGGATGTTTACTCACCCTCCTTCAGCATGCCCAGGGACAGACACTTCTGAAACCTGCAAAACTGGCACCGGATCCGGTTATTCTTGTCAATCTGGCATGACATGTTCTCTACGCATGTGTAGTGGAGTTGTTTTTGAACAGTTCGCTTGAAGAAGCTCTTGCATCCCTCACAGCTTTGCACGCCATAATGAAATCCAGAGGAACGATCTCCGCAAATAGCACAAATGCGGTTTGTGTTGTAGGACTTTTCCATGTCTTGCTACTGAGGCAAGGTAAACGGTATAAAAAAGGTCGGCAATAAGTTGATAACGTTAGGCTGGGTGGTTTTGGATCGAATTGTGGTTTGAGGCCAAAAAAGGAGTCGGTCGGTCCTTTCCCACTTGTTTACTTCTTTAAAGGTTTTATTACCAGTATGTAGATCACAATAAAGGAAAGGATTTAAAAGGAAATTGTTTTTTGTGACTTTCACTTCCCCAGCCACCTGAGAAAAATGTTGATCGTCATTCTCAGAAAAACAAACATAAAAATAAAATATTAAGTTAGCCGTCCTGCTACAAAACACTGCACTGCACTTCTGGTGTGCAAGGCTGGGCAGGGGCTGAGTGTCTTGTCAACGAAAACACTCCTAGAAAAAAAATCCAGAACATGAATTAAAGAAAAACGTTTCAAGGAATTTTTACGAGGAAGCCTTATTTAAGAGCGGATAATTAATTCAACCGTTTTGTTGCAGAGTCAGACTTTGAACATGTTATGTAGTTGTGACTAGTCTTCGAGTCTCTGGGTAAAAGTGTGAAGAGTGAAAATTTAAATGAAAGCTAATGAGCTTACGCTCATGTGGTGCTGTTTATCATGCTGTACAAGAGAGGGTTTCTATCGTTTGAGTCTGTGGAAGAGATGCTGAAATGTGACCATTCAACTTAAAGCTACCGAGCAGAACTTTCCTGCGGCGCTGTCTATTATGCTGTACAGCAAGATGGTTCTCTCGTTTGAGTCGGTCGAGATAATATCCTAAAATGTGAAGACCATTCAGATGAAAGCTATCAAGCACTATACTTTCCTGTGGTGCTGCGGGGGGTTTATTATGCTGTACCGTGAAGGTGGTTCTCTCGTCTGAGTCTGTGGATGAAATCCTAAAGTGTGACCATTCAAATGAAAACTACTGAGCATTACTTTTCTGTGGTGCTGTTTATTGTTATTCTTTACGAGATGGTTTTCTCGTTTGAGTCTGCCGGGATAAAATCCTAAAGTGTGACTATTCAAATGAAAGCTACCGAGCAGTACCTTCCTACAATGCTGTTTATCCAGTTTATTATGCTGTGCAAGATGGCTCCTGTCTTTTGGGTCTAAGGATGAATCCTTGTAAGTTATTGAGCAGTACTTGCCTGTGGTGCTGTTTAGTATGCTGTACAGAGTGGTTCTAACTTTTGAGTTTGTGGATGAAATCCTAAGGTTTTTACATCCATTTAAAGCTACTGAGCAGTGTTTGTACATAGAACAGTCTTTCGATATTTTGTAAATTCAAATTTATTTTATATTTCTTACGACCTACTGGTAGCAATGGGTCCAAGTTTTCATAACCAAATTTATTTCTTATTCCATGGATTATTTTTCGCAGATTAGCACAAACGTTTCTAGAAATAAATTAAAAAACCTTCTTTGGCTCAAAGTTGTCATAGCTTTACGGCTGCGGCCTTTGATCAGATAAAACTATAAAAGCCGAGCTAGGAAAATTTCAATTTAAACATATGTGTTAATATTGCCCCTTGCAAACACAGAGAAAATTCGTAAAAGCCAAAGGAATTGAATACTCGACCAAAGCCTTAAAAGAATTCCATACCACTTATTTCTATGGAGCTTATTTATTTCCAGTTCTAATATACCGAAACTGTCTCATCCTGGCTATCTCTTTTGTATACTTTTAGAATACAATTATTATTTAGTTTTGAACCTTTATATCCGTGCTTTTCAAAAAACGTTAAAGGTCGTTTTCCTTGGTGATAACACATCATCTACATTTGCACTAAATCGCACCTAAATTTTCACCTACGGAAACGTAATAACCGAGCCTTTTACGTTTGTATGCAAAAACGACTGCACCCTTAAACAGCACAGAAATCATGTGAAAATTGCACATGTCGCACAGCTTCCTTTTTGTTACATTCGTGGGAGACAATATTCTCTTTGAATCTGATTTTTGATTGTTACTTTGATTATGGCAAATCGTTCGTTTTTGTTGCTATTGAAATTCTCCTTCCGAAGCGAAATAAATCATGTTTGACTGGGGTTTAAGAAAATTTTCGATTAAGCCTTTACAGCTGCTGTTGTCAAACAAAAGAAGGTGATTTGGATAACGACTTTCGCTCTCAGCATCTCTGTCAGTCAGTTACGCACTTGAATGATACCCTGATATTTTCAATTACAGTAAGTTGCGACGTTCTGACGCTTCATGTCTGGTCTTCGAAGAAGAAACTCGGTTTTCATCGTAGTTTACCTAAACACTTAATGTAGGCCTTAACATCTTGGTTAATTAACCACTGTGAAATACAGACATTTTCGCTAAACAAACTTTATGTTTACCGTCGTAAAAACAAATTGGTGCTTTGTAACAATGATTCTAAGGCATAGATTAAAAAGTTGCTCGTTTCTGCAGTTGTCGTATTCACTATTTTACTCTCAATAGCACGGAAAACTGGAAAATATTGCCACAATTCATTGTGACAAATACGGTAGAGCAAGTGCTACCCCCAAAAATGAACTGCTTTAAGGAGCTTCCATGTAATGGTCACCCTTAAGGAAAGTTAAGACCACATTTTACACACTTCAGTTGTTTGTGACAGTTAAAACTGTTTCAACATTCTATTCCAAGATATGAAAGGTTTAAACCGTTCACAGTGATAGGTTATTTCTTGTTAGTTTATCTTGAATAAAACGTATTCAATTAGACTTCACATACCTGGTTAACTGCCCTAGAAAACTTTTCGTCTAGATCTGCTTCGTGTCGAAGAATAGGAAAAAGGAAAGTAGAGAACGCTGAGCAAATGAACGCGGCGGAAGAAGATCGCACACGATTGTCGTCGGTGAGAAAAATCCAACCTTAAAAAATTACCTGCGTATTAAACAAAGCATCATAGACTAATTTCCTGAAAAACGTTTTCTCAAAAGGGGCTCTGCGCAAAATATCATTTGCCTAATTAGAAACACAAATTCTCAAACAAATTTCCATTCGCACGATCCAATGAGTCGGACATTTATCGTTAAGTGCTTT
Source organism: Siderastrea radians (assembly GCA_964017195.1). Lineage (NCBI taxonomy): Eukaryota > Metazoa > Cnidaria > Anthozoa > Scleractinia > Rhizangiidae > Siderastrea > Siderastrea radians. The sequence continues at coordinate 50,595,288 of OZ024889.1, read as the reverse complement.
TTACTAAGGGGAAGTCGATGGCCTAGATAAGACAGATGGATAAATGTTTCATTGTTGTTTGCGAAACAGCAGTTTCGCAGCTGTTGCAATTCTCATTTCGTTAGCGAGAATTTAAATAAGATGTGATAAGCGTTATGCAAATGTTTCATTGTTACTGTATGTCTATCGTACTAACGTGCTATTGATATTCTTTTCATGTTTAGGACGCGTTAAAATTTTGTAGTGAAAAAACTCAGTTTTATTGAGTTGAAATCATTTCTTGTGTAGCAAATTGACGAGATAATTGAGTTTATTTTAATCACCAGGAATCGAAGCTATTGCGGTGTCTAAAAAAATCAGAGAAGTTATTGAATAGTCCACGTAATGAATTGGTTATATAATGTGCTTTTATCCCGCAGCGAGGCAAATTTCATCTTTAATTTTAAAGCAAACATTAGCCTTTTCAGCCGTTTTACCAACTACTAGTAAATAAATAAATTTCAACGACTTTTTGGCCGTTTACAAATTTCTTTTAAACAAATGTTGAAAAGCTGGCCATCTCTTTGAAACTGTTTATTTAACAGCCACACATATGATTAAACAACTTTAGTTTAGTTTTTTTTGACAAACTAACGTGAAATACGTGAAAATAGCTCAGTAGCACATTTCGCCTTTTTTATGCCTCCAAGTTGTTAATGTCATAAACGACAGTTTTATCTAAACAACCAAGACATTTTGGTCCTAGAAATAACGATTTTTTTCTCAAATAAAGACAAGCTGGTTCGATCTGGCCCCTGCTGTTAAGCGTGTGCATACTATTGGTTGTTATGTTAAAATATCACCGAGCGGTCCTCATATTTCACACGAAAAGAGGCTGTAATAAAGTTCTGACTCTCATGTCCTTGAATATTAAACAAAAAATGAAGTAAAAATGAACCAACACGGCGTACATTAATATTCAAATAGAATACTAAACATGTAAGAATAGGAAAAAACACAATTTCGACCAATTTCTATAGTCCCCGTTGAGAATCATGGAATCAGCGACGTCTATGTTGTTTACTATCACAAACTTAGACAACCTTCAGTGTTTTAGGATATTTCGCGACATAAGAATTAACAACAAAAGCGAACATTTAGTTTACATAAATTCTCAAACTGTCGCGAAACAGCACTTTCAACACGGCACTGGTTCGATTTCGTCGCAAAATTCTACCACCGCAAGTGGGCGATTTTTAATACCTGGCAGTTAATGTTATCGAGCGTGTAGGTGAAAGCAATTATAAGAAATTAGGCGTAAAAAGAAATTTTCGCATTTTAGCGTCGCATCTGACTCCTTCCTAAAAAATGTCGCGTTAGTTTAGACGTTGTTTTATACACCTTTATGAAAATAAGTCGATGCCTTGTCTCCAAGTTGTTAACATAAAAAAACGACAGCTTTGTCTAAACAACTTGGGCAAGTTAGCCATTATGGTGGTGCAATGTAAGAAATGGTTTCAAATAAAACCCTGCAAATATAGTTTCTCCGTTTCATTTACAACAGTTACAAGCAACATTTGTTGCGGAAGAAAAATGCTCAAAAAAATGTCAGAATCCAAAATTTCGGCGCTTATGAATTGTTTGATTCATTGTGTCATTATTTTGGTAGACGAAGTCTTATTAAACATTCCACCTTTCAGCTAGGACCAGGACTATATATCAGTGGAAATTAAAGTAAATATTGTTTCACTTAGTGATAACACCTTTGGCCATAATTCTATTATTTGAGTCCTACTATTTCCTTTGCTCCACTCCCATATCAGAAAACTATCCTAAGCCTGTTATATGTCTCCACTAGACTTATTTTACCCCTCTCGGAAAAAAAGGCTAACTCAATAGTCTTGCGTTTAAACCTCAGGCGATTCAACGAATTTGGGATTTAAACTTAATAAACCAAATCGTGAGCGTATTTTCTTGCTAGTAGCCTGAACAATTATAGCCACTTCGTCTTTCGATGGTGAAAAGCTTACGATAAAAGCCTCTTTACAATGTCCACTTTTCAAAATTGGAGTTACGTCAGAGTTTGCAAGAGTCGTAAGAGGAGACGTTTCTCCAGTAAGCGACAAAAAAATGACAGCGAAACCAGAGGACACAATTAATCAGCTCGTGGAATGCCTTCTAACGGCCAGGAAATTACGCAAACAGTATTGGAGGTGGAAGATGATTACGACGAAGCTGACGATGCAAAGTTGTTTGGGAACAGCTTTAACGGGCATTTAAGTGATTTGGGGTAGAACAATAACATGCACAACAATTAGTAGATAAAGCACATTATGTTGAATGAGCGTCTTTTGCACTGACATTTGTATATATTACATTGTAGTGACGAGAAGAAAGATGCAAGAATTCGGTTACTATGTCTCTTTCCTCCGCAGAGGCCTCCTACAGTCGCGCACTGGGTAGAAACGCGCGGAGGCTGGGATTTCCCTCTTCCCGTCGTTCCCCGCGCTCCCGTTTTCTCTCTCCAGTTCTCCCGATTCCCTCTTTTTCTTTCACTGGTGTTTACTAACAGGAGCCTCTGTGGAGGAGAGAGGTTATTATGTTAATTGTATTGAGGTTTCGTCAGAGTACGAAAAGAACAACAGAGCTAATATTTTATAGACCAGGGTCCCAACAAGGTATATTTTTTCATTGAGTACTGATAGTATTTTTTCGTTCGGAAATTTCTCATTCCCGATTCCAGCAACGTGAAAAAATTTGATTGATCGTTGATCACAAAACATGACAAAGCCCGATCCCTGATCTTCACAATAACCAGTAATAAGCTTTGAACGTCGGGCCAACATTTTTGCTACCCTCCTGTTTTAGATAAAGTAGGTAAACACTAATTGTGGCTCTTTCTTTCTTTGAAACTTCACTCGATATCGTGGTCTTGAAAGCAATTCATTTTTTAGCAAGACTTGATATTATCACGAATGCTGCGAAGTAGCTAGCTGTTCGTGAAAGATTGCTAAGGATTCATGGAACAGAGGTATTTGTCATAGGCGTACGGGCACCTCCGAACTTGGGGGGCGATGACCTTCTCGCCGGAAAAAATATAGATTGCCCGAATGCGTGAGTGTGGAAATCGGGATACAAACGTCCTCAAACTGCATGAAAAAAAAAGGGTTACAGTTCTCATGTCTAATGAAACAGTTATCATTCCAAAAATAGTTATTTTGAAACCTCGCATACTCTATGACCTCTGTCTACAGTCTACTGGAACAAGTAAAATCAGAAACTTATTAAAAGAAAGTTATTCTTTCCGTGGTATTGTCCGAAAATGTTTATTCTCATTCATGTCATTTTATCCGGCGTTTTAATTGGCCGAGAGACCATTACGTCACTACAAATAACTGTCTACGAATAATTGTCTGCTCATGCGCATTACGGTGCGAAGTTGTTTTGCTGCGAATAATTCTGCTCGTGCGCCGTTGAGTCACCAGTTCAGTCTACGTTTGAAACTCCACCATGGCGGCAAGATTTCCAGAGTTAACAGAGAGTGAACATAATTGTCTGATTGAACAAAAAAAAAAACAAAAAAAAAAACAGCAATAACACCAAGAAAGCAACTAAGGTTGCTGTAAACGTATTTCGACAATATTTAGAAAAGTGAAGAGTCGACGAAAAGGAGCCTTTGACGTCGAACATTAAACCATGTTCTACTATCCGTGGTTAAATTTGCAGCTGTTCTAAAGAAGTTTTACGCCGGAGCCAGGAAAAAGAATGGCGAACTGTACACGAAAGCTTCACTTGTGGGGATACATTTCGGTCTCCAACGGCTTTTCAGCTGTCAAAAAATGGATATCATCAAAGATCCGACTTCGCCGAAGTCAACATTGTATTTCAAGCGGAAATTTCACAGCTAAACGCGAAGGAAAAGCTCAAACTCAAACACAGGGAAGTAAGCCATTAAAGTGTGGAACTTCCTCGATTTTTGACATAAACATTTGAAGAAAAAGCGTGAATCCTCCTTCTGAACGTTGTACTTTTTGGAAAATCAGTTGATGTATTCGTTTTAAAGCAATTAATTATTGGCGAAAGCGGAATTTACTAATTTTGTATTTTTTTTTGTGTAGAATATTTAAGTTATGAACGAAACTGAAAGCACTGTGCACGTGCTTAATCATTATCATCTTTATACTCCACTTGGATAGGAATAAATAATTGTGAAACAAGCGTGCTGCTTAAATCTTGTTGAATGATAAAACAATTATTGAACTCGATTGCGCTAAATATCGTGATTTGTCAGTGTCTGACAAATCACGATATTTTGCTCAACCTCGTCCAATAATTGTTTATTATTAGCTTGTCCATACTGTTCACGATGACTTTATCGCCATAGGAGTGCTCAATAGAGATGATGATGATGATGATGATGCGGGGATAAAGGCCAGAATGGATGCGACCTTCGAGAACTCTGCCGGTCATTTCATAGAGTTTGTTTTTGTGCAATGCTTCAATGACTTCTGCAACATTTTTATTGATTGCTGCAAGTGTGCTGTCTTGAATCGACTGAACAGGCGTTGGTCTGCCTGGAGTAGCTCCTTGTCGAGGTTACAGTACCTGACAACCAGGTCAAAGCTGTCACTGGCGGGCGAATCACTTAGGGTAATGTCGCCCAACGCACAAAGAACATCTTGGTCATTTCCACCGAAGCCATTCTCAGTTTCGGTTAGGACCTTATCCAGAGAAGTGAAAAAGGTGCTAAAACGATGGAAATCCTCTGGTTTTGAAGCGGAGGAGCAGCATTGACGTTTGATTTTCCCCAACCAACGCTTGTAAGCGCGCTGAGGGTTATGGTCGTGGCACACGATCACTGATTGCAGAATTAAAAATCCGATTCAGCTATCCACGAGTTCATCTTAACACTGATACATTCACACAGTTCCCACACCAAGGTTACAGAATAAATGAATGAATGTATTCGACAAGTTTTTCACCACCTTTCATTAACCAATGGGATTACGAGTTCATGACACCTGATGAGACCATACGCCTTCTTTTGACGTTCTGTAGTTGGCATGTTCGCATTTATCCTCACGTTTTGGAACGACAGTCGCTGTTTCGTTTCTCTTTTTTTAGTTTTCTTCCAAGTGCTGTTGCCCGAATTATGAGCGTTTTGCCCGAAAAAAAATCACAATTTCAGTAGCCCCCAGAAATTTCACAATTTCCGTAGCAGTAGCTACTGAGCAGTAGCCTTGGTAACCGCTTCTTTTCTGACAGCGCGCAGACCGTGCGAAAGCTTGCAATTGGAGCGCGAGACGGAGAGCAATCACGCTCGTAAGATGCTCGCACATGTATTGACATGTTTGAGTCTTTCATATATGACTGGCCTCAGTGTAATTAGACGATGGTGAGTTGAAAACTACCCTATTTCCTTAAATTATCTTAAGTTACTCATCTTAATTAATTATATTAAGTTACTTCCTTTTGGCGCATGTGCATAACTCAAACATTGAACAACACATTTCCGTTTTTTCTTGTTTATTGAAAATGATTTCGCGAGTTAAGTTGGGTTAATTTCATTCCTGCTGACCAAGGAGACAGTGGAGCACGTAGATGATTTCACAGCGGTCAAATACACACTTTCCCAGTACAAAAAATTACGAGCGATAAGTTCGTATGAAAACCATGTAAGAAATGAAAGTAGTGACTGGCAGTTACATCCTTTTGAACGGATTCTAAACGAATGAAATCTCAGGGTTAAAAGTTTATCTGTAACAGTATAGGAACTCCCCACGCTTTGTGCCTTTGACTGACCTGGGCTGATACTGAAATGACATCGTTAACTGAAAAAATCTGAACAAAAGAAAACTTGCATTTTGAATTAAAATAAATACAGCTAAGAATAGCTTAGAAAAAAAAGTGTATCTGCTCTTAGAATTAACATTACGCAAGTTGTACACAACAGCACGGGTAAAGACGTATTCGTAAACAACATCATGGGTTCATCTCTGAGCAGGATCTGCTGCCTGATCAGCTGAAGGTCACGTTTTGTCTGACCTAGTAGGCAGCTAGTCGTATTCGGCCATTCAGTGCGTTCGAAACTTTTTGGTTTTAATTTAGGAAAAAAATGGCAGCCTTTAAACAAATGGCCATAAGATAAAAATACGTATTTACAACTTTTTCTCCCCGTTTCTGATCCTTTTTATTTGGCCTGAGCTTGGGTTACAGAGGAAAGCTATTAATTCAGGCACAAATGCCGTGGACTTTACCACCGCCGTATTGCTTTCCAGATTGCCTGATTCCGTACAGAGGCTGGTCCGTGCTTGTCCTTATGGAGGGTCCTACCGGAAATTTACAGCGTTTTGAGGTTGAAGGTGAGCACCCGTGTTCTTGTTTTTCTTTTTTTATGATGAAAATGGACGGAGGCTCCAGTGAGGCAGTGTCCAAGCGAATGCAATGGCCATGGCTCCTTTGTATTAAAGTGGGATTTGCGTTTGCGAGGTAACTGAAATAATCTTGAAATGTTGTTTCGCTTGGACAGTTTATGTGTTTTATCGTTTAGTTAACGTTAGTGGGTGAAAAATGTCTCGCCGAATCCCGTATTGAACGTTGCTGTCGTCGTAAACTGTGGAGTTGTGGCATCCATGTTTCTGTGTATGCTTTTATTCAAACTCTTTGTATTTTAGCTTACTTAAGCTGGCTTGTATTCGATGCTTGTAGTTCGTCTATCACGTTCTGTGGTAATCTTTGACTACTGTCAAGTTGTCAAGCTTTATCGGAATCTTTTAATTCATGCACAAATACCCTAGGCCATTGCTTTTGAGATGGCCTGAGCCCGTACAGGAGATGGCGTGCGTTTCTCGAAAGCCCCATAAATCACACTGTATCTTAAAGTGCCACTGGGACCAGAATTTTGGTATTCCATATTTTTACATTTTTGAACATAGTTTGTGGTTCTTAGTTACCATGCCAAATTTCAACTTATTACGACGACTAGAAGTCGCTTTTTTCGGACGGTTTTTGTCGAGATTTTGCGGCCGCCATTACTGGCCCTTGTTCCGGAAGCTGGCGTGCGAATGAGCGGAAGTGACGTCAGAGGCTCACTTCAAACCTAGTGCCTTCACATGGTTACTTGCACGGGAAAGTAAATTGTCCTCGAGGAAAGATTTCTTGCCAAGTGTTTGTTGCTCGACTTTGAAATCTTCCTTGCTGCGGCAGTAATGACAGGTAGCACTTGTGTTGTACAATGCTACAAAAATAAATCCAACCACCGAGCTGGTATTTTGCTTCATTGAAGCCCTGCAAACGGACCCGCAATGGAAAAAAGGACAATGTTCGCGCTCACACACAGTGCGAATTTCAACCCGAGAGGCATTTTGATCATTTCACGGACGAGTTTTTCCAGAGGGCTGTTCATGTCGCAAGATCCCAGAGGTCGATCATGCCATTGCCCATTCCAACTATATGGAAAAAAGAGCCGGAAAAAAACATTATCTGCGCGAACAAGACGAAAGGTAATTTACCTAATCTTATAACGCAGTTGAAGTGATAGTTTGTTTCTTTTTCAACGCATCCACCATTGTGCAAAACTGATTTTCTTTTAACGTATTTTGATATTTATTATCGTCGAGGAAAACCCTTTCAGTTCTGCCGTCTGCTAGCGCGAAGATCCTCGGCGAATGCAATCCTGACCGCCTTGATTAAGCTGATATAGTTTGTACTGCTTATCTTTTCCTTTTTTTAATTCCGCGTGTGTTAATTTCAGAGCAGTAATCGCCTAGAAGCATGGACATTTATTTTATAACATACCATCCTGAATGTGGAGAAACTTTTCTCTCTTTATTCCCTGTCGGTGAACAGTCGATTGACATTATTGTTCGGGCAGTAGCAAAACTTAGGTTAGGTATTATTACAACCTATAAGAATTGAAAATGGCAGACATTCCACCCCTAAAATCCCTGAGCATCTGAGAATTTGTCAATGCTGCAGCTCAAATGAAGTTGAAAACGAAGTACACTTCCTCTTATCTTGCAATAGATATGATCCAATTAGAAAATATTTAATGGACGATATTATTAGTAAATATTCCGATTTCGATTCTTAAAATTGTATTTCTCTTAAATAGCATTGACGCTTTCACTTGTTAAAAATTAGATTACTTCATTTACGAAGCTTTTTTATTGGGAAATGGATCAATAGACACAGAAATAATTGTAAATTAATCGATTTTGCAACATTTTTCTTTCTCTTTTCTATGTGCAATGGCATTTGTAATTGGGAATGCAAATAAAATGTCGTTGTTGTTGTTCGAGATAAAGGCTTTAATAGATCGGATCGTCGGTGCGTGGAAATTGAAGTTGGGAAAAATATGGGTCAAATATCACACGCCATTATTTGCCTAAGGGTTTAACAATGTTATTTCTTTTACCTATCATAGCAATCTTAGTAAATGAACTACTAAGAAAAATGATTAAATATCAAGTTATTATGTTTCGCAGCGAATAAGGCAAGCGAAAGCTTCGTTTCCTCGGCGGTCCGCATGTTGTTGTTGAGCAGCGGAAAATTTTCCTTGTGCGCTTTTAATTTTGACTACAAATATTTAGATTCCGGTCACACAAGGCCGGTCAAATCAAGGTTTTGATTTATTTCACTTCTTTCGGCTCAGAAAAAGAATTCTCTAAAAACTGTTTAAAATATTTAAAGGTTGAGAATTCGCGAGCATCAGTCTAAAGTTTTCATAGGTGTTTTGTCTAGATTTCCACAGCTTAAAAGATCAGTTCTTCGAATAGCCATGTCTATTTTGCCACAGGTTTACTGTGGATAAAAGTTACACAACCTACCTTGGAATGGACAACTTTATGATCGCTGTATAGCGGCTTAACAGCTGGCTGGAGAGCGCTATCCAAGCTTTGAACAACCGAGATGAAGCGATAAATTTTATCCACCGGACAGCGACTTATCCGTTGAAAAAGAGTTATCCACTTTTTGAGCAACTGGGGCCTGAACTACAATCATTGTCTAAGCATATTTCGCTTATGTTTTGAACTCCCGCCAAATAACTCAAATAATATTGTCAACAAACCGGTTTACAAGATTATTAGTTGAAACCTCACATCAGTTCTTACATCGTACAGTGAGAAAAATTCTTCATTTGCCGAATGAAACGAATCCTCAGAGGCTTTGGAAGTTAAAGACTGTTCCGAATCGTAGAAATACTCTTCGGAGGTTTCGCAGTCGACGGTAGACATCTTCAGTCAAAACACAAGGAAACGCGACTGAGGTGAGCCTCTGACGTCACAAGCTATTAAATTGCGCAATCACCCAGGAACACGTTTTCAGTAATGGCGGACACATTTTACGCCACTTTGGAGCTAAAAAATATTAGGATGGAAGGTTTGTTGTTCAGTTTTCTGGGGAAATATGAACAAAACGCGATATTCTGCAACAGAAGTTGGCGGAAATAAACCTATGAATTTTCGTCTCAGTGGGACTTTAAAAATAACTGACGTTTCCAAGCATGAAACGTTGCTCTATGTTAAACATTTCATACCTTAGAGACAGGTTTAAAAAAAACAGCTTTGCAGAATGAGTGGTTCATATTTTTCAGAACGCTTTTCGGGTCGAAAAGTGTTCGGGGCTTTCGAGAAATGCGCATCCTACATAGCTACCGAAATTTCCTGCCGCAAGTTACGGCTTTTGGGGTTTAACAGTGATACTCAAAGCTCTATTCGGGAAAATAGGAAATTCTTCCCGAAATCTTCATCCAAGAAAATGCAAAAGACCAACCTCTTCACCCCCAGGCTCTTCTCGCTTTTCAATATGGCGGCGGCTCGGGAGAAGCAGCAGTTGACCAAGGATGGAGATTTATTCAAAATGGCGGCTACGGCGAAAAGAGGCGGAAGATCTGGGTACGAGATATGGCTAAGGTGAAGATAAACAAAATGGCGGAAAAAGCTGAAGTTCAGTTCAAGAAAAAAAGAGGAAAAAAAGACAAGTTTTGCATGTAAGAGTTTTAGGAATACGGCAAAGTGTTAGAGGTCTTTTTTTTGCTGTTCAGTGTTTCTTTTTTGTTATTTTAAAGTTAGGAGTAATGGGTTTGAGCGTACTGGACTGCGGAACTCCGTTCTGCTAGTTGATGCAATGTTGCTCAAGTGAAATTGTTCACCGACGTATACACTCGAATGAACATATATTTTTGAACATATATTTTTCTACTGACATGTAAGCCATGTCAGTAGAATAAACATTTGCTATCACTAGTTTTATTTAAGGCCTAAGCTCACCCCATGAGGTTTTCATTTTAAGCTTAATCACAAGCCTGATATGTTCTAAAAGTCTTAAGCTGAAGCATATAATTTTAAGAAGGACGGATTTCTAACGATATTTAAGAAGGACGGAGTTGTAACAATATAACGATAAGACAATTTATTGCCTAAAGCCTCACGAAACAACAATATATGAATCGGGGGTTGAAGCGGAATATTTTCACTTTAAATATTCATTATTCCCCGCCCATTTTTCACAAGTATTCATTATTCCTTGCCTATTTTGAGATCAATATTCATTATTCCTTTAAATAGGTTGATGTTCCCAGGTATACAATTTTCAGACCCACAAAACGAGAGCGGTCAAATATTCTATTCCAATTCACAAGTTGTGCACAGGACACTGGACATTGTTCTGCTGCTATCCTTCTGGAAGGTGTTAGTTCATCACTTATTACATGCTTTGTTAATGGTGCCCTTTAGTTACACCTTCAATGGCCTTGATTAAAGTGTAAGACGCATGTGGCTTCTTTATTTGCTGACTAGCAAAATAGTACCCCCCAAAAAATAAGCCAAGCAACATGTTTCAGTGAAAAGCTTTATTAAACAAACAATGACGACAATGCGGTCCAACCAATGAGTCTATATAATCTGGAAAACAATGAAGTGTTGCACGATGTTTATAACAAGTTCTTTTGTAGGCCATTGTACAAACTTGTTCGAAAACGCGTTTATCTCCTTAACATCATCACTCGTGCAATCAAGTCGAAATTAGTGCACCTAACAGAAATACATAATATCACACCCGCTTTAAGCGAAACATAGTCTTTTGAAGCATGTACAAAGACAACAACTGTACGTAACCATAACGACTTGTCTATCAAGAGTTACTTCTAAACCAATAAGTGAACAACGGATAAAAGATAAATGTAGTGTTTGCCTTCAGGAATAACAGAAACGGTACAAGTGCCCACAAGTACTTCAACCGCTACATAATTTAAAAGTAGCATTCTGTTACCAATCTGAGTATCATTCCTATATCATGACACATTTTACATTGAGCACCGCTTTATGCGTTATCTATTTTCAGCTGTAGCTGTTAGATCAGCTTTGTGATTTTTCAAAAAAGTTCGACATCACCGTAATCTAATACGGGTTGC
>OZ024889.1:50376417-50578917 GCA_964017195.1 Siderastrea radians | reverse complement strand
CAAAAGTTTTTATTGACCAAGTTTGGAAGATGTAGCTGGTCTAGAAAGCGTTCAGTTACGTTTTTAATTTTCCATACATTTGCCTATAATTTTTTTCCCGCGAACCGCGTCAATTTACGGGAAAATATAGACAACTGGATGGAAAATTAAAAACGTAACTAAACGCTTTCTAGCCAAGCTACATCTTTCAAACTTGGTGAATAAAAACTTTTGCCTAGCATTTTAACTTTACAATTCATAAGTTGTCCAGAATTCAATTTTTGAAAAAAATATTGCCGTCGGATTTCCATACACACACTATAATTTCTAACTGCGTTGCCTACCTGTCAAGATGGCGTAGAAAACCGTGATAAGGCCAATTAAAACATTTTTTTCGTGGTGTTCTGTTTTCCAACGTGGAATCTGTGAGCTTCAATGTGAGCTAACAAACGGATAAAAATGTTTAGATTCGTTAGTTGGCAGAGTTGAAGGGCCAAAAGTTTTCAAGTTCGATTCAAGTCTACTTTGAGATCGACTTTGAGGCTTGTGAACTATCATTGTTCATTCAATTGCAGAAAAATAGTATGTTATCCTTTTCACCTTTCACTGTGACTTCTTGTCTGTAGCGTTATTTGGTTTCGCTGGCAGACTGAAGTCAACATGAGTTTCGGATGAGTTTATTAGCGGTCAAATGGCGAAGATGCATGGATCTACTTAGATTTCAAACACTACACTTAGAAATCGATTAGAAACGAGAACTCTCGATTTTTATTGTTGTTGTCGTCGTTGTTGTAAGCTTATGGTTTGGAAATCTGTTCAAGTTAAAAATAGTTTAAAAGCTTTACTTACCTGTCTTTCCTGTGCTTTCCCATCTTTACAAGTCCGAACAGTTCTTAGACCGTAACCAAAGCGTCGAAATTTAAAGCGGTCAACTGAAGCATATGAGGCAGAGCGCCTGCCAAATATCGAAAATATAGAACACCTGCGATTCTCATTTGGAGACAGAGAGGGTGAGGAGAACTTATTTTCTCTTTGCAAGTATTCAATATTCTTGATTAAAAAACTGAATATTCAATATTCCTTACAATTTTGAGCCAATATTACAATATTCAATATTCCTTTACAATTTTAAGCCAGTATTCAATATTCATTATTCCGCTTCAACCCCCGAATATGAAACAAAGACCCAAAAACGAAGACCGAAGACCCGAAGACCCTGTGGTCTAAAACGAAGACCCACTGGTCTAAAACGAAGACCCACTGGTCTAAAACGAAGCCCCACTGGTCTGAAACGAAGACCCACCGGTCTAAAACGAAGACGCACTAGTCTAAAACGAAGACCCACTAGTCTAAAACGAAAACAGAAGATAGAGTAGCGTCTACAAAACAACGCTGAAGCATAGCGCTCCTCTTTGCATAAATTAAAATGTCATCCGAACGCGCGAAAACTTGACAGTTACCTTATCTGTGAACGGTACGATCCGTGTGAAATCGTGTCACGCATGTCACGCAACCTAGTTCCAAGATTATCCGCAATGGATGCTTTACAAGGTAATCCGATTTCATTTCATTGTCACTCATATTTCATTTTTGGAATACATATTGAGCAAAATACACTGACGAATTTATTTTTCCTTCGGTACTGATCGCTTTGTCCGTTTCAAATGTAAGGCGCGAAGGTCAACTCTGCATGTAAATTATGTATTCATCACATGGCGCGTGGAGGTAATCGTTCATATATCGGTCCGTTTAGACAGAACAAGCTAAGGTGAAACAAAAAACAAAACAAAACGAGAAATAAACAAATTATTTATTCCATATTATTTAGGATAGCTGATAATATTAGTTAACAAATCAGGACTCTGTAAATATATCTGTCAAAACACTGCAACGTTGTGTTGGCCTTTTCAAACAAATCTGTGTCTAATTTAAAATATCTTTAGAAAACTAAATTACACGTGATTTTTATATAAAGCGTTTCATATAAAGCGTTTCATATCCCTGAAATTTATTTTTGAATGGAGGAGATTCTGTACCATACCCAGGCATGTCATTCAAATATTTCGTTTATTTCCGATGCACCACGGAGGGGGGGGGGGGACAGGGGGCCGGGAGACCGGGAGAAAAGGGGGCGGGAGGTGTACGGGAGGCGGGAGAAGAGGGGGCGGGAAGCGGGATTCCCAAGGTGGCGGGAAGAGGGAGAAAAAAGGAAAAATTATGCAACATCGCGCAATATTTCGCAATCGAAAAATGCAAAGGGGCGGGAGCGAAAAAATACAGGGCGGGAACCGGGATTAAAGGGTACGGGAAGCGGGAGGTTTAAACCCCCCTGTCCCCCCCCCCCACGGACTTAAAAAGAAATTAAAAGTGCAAAGGCACACACAAAATTAATCATCACATTAAACCCCTAAGTTTCAATTTTCTACTTCCTGATAGAGGTTCAGAACCTCTTTGTAACTAATTGTTTAGGCGCAATTATTGCGCACGTAATTCATGTCGCAACGTCATGCATCAAGCGCGTGTACTAAGTAATACTTTTTAAACACATATCCTGGATTGTACTGTTCAGAAATTAAGTAACTGTCAAATTTCTCGCGCGTTCAGATGACATTTTAATTTATGCAAGAGGAGCGCTATGCCGCAGCGTTGTTTTGTAGACGCTACTCTATCTTCTGTTTTCGTTTAAGACCGGTGAGTCTTCGTTTAAGACCGGTGGGCCTTCGTTTTAGACCAGTGGGTCTTCGTTTTAGACCAGTGGGTCTTCGTTTTAGACTAGTGGGTCTTCGTTTTAGACCAGTGGGTCTTCATTTTGGACTAGTGGGTCTTCGTTTTAGACTAGTGGGTCTTCGTTTTAGACCAGTGGGTCTTCGTTTTAGACCACAGGGTCGTCGGTCTTCGGTCTTCGTTTTTGGATCTTCGTTTTCGACACATCCGTTCATTCGAGTGGATACGTCGGTGAACAATTTCACTTGAGCAACATTGCATCAACTAGCAGAAAGGAATTCAAAAAAGAAACACTGAACAGCAAAAACAAGACCTCAAACACTTTGCGGTATTCCGAAAACTCTTACATGCAAAACTTGTCTTTTTTTTTCCTCTTTTTTTCTTGAACTGAACTTCAGCTTTTCCGCCATTTTGTTTATCTTCACCATAGCCATATCTCGTACCCAGATCTTCTCACTCTTAATTTTCGCCGTAGCCGCCATTTTGAATAAATCTCCATCCTCGTTAGAGATTTTGGTCACGTGATCTGCTGTGTGCCAGGGTCTTCTCCCGAGCCGCCGCCATATTAGAAGCCGAGAGGACCCTGGGGACGAAGTTGGCAAATGACAATCACATGGCAATCACATGTTATGGCCCAGGCGCTCGCCTCTCCCTTGCCCCTTGCCCCTCCCCAGTCTCCCTGAGAACGCGGAAAACACGTCAATTGCAAATTGACATAAATAAAGTATGTCGTAAGTGTGGCGGCAAGAAAAGTTGAGGAACTTTCAGTGTCTTCAGTTAGAGTTTCATTTACCTAAATCCTTTGTGAAATAAGGCTATGTTTGGGGGCAGCTTTATGGACTAGCTGCCCAGCAACTTTAGTCTTCAACATGAGCTTTTTTCTGGTGAAAATGAGTGAATGTCCGAGCGATTGCAACGGCCATGGCTCCTGTGTTAGTGGGTCGTGCGTTTGCGAGGTACAGATCTTAAAATGTTGTTTAGCGTGGACAGTTTAATTATTTTCGTTTGCTTAAGGGATTTTTATATCGCTTAGTTCAAGTTAATGGGAGTAAAGTAAAAGGTGTCGCTGAAGTTCGTGTTGAACGTTGCTGTCGTCGTGAACTGGTGCATCCATGTTTCTGTGTACGCTTGTATTCAAAACTCTTTGTAGGTACGTTTATATAAGCTTGGTTAAACTTGCTTGTAGTTCGTCTATCACGTTTTGTGGTAATCTTTGTCTCCTGTCAAGTTGTCGAGCTGTATTGGTGGAGCTGTTTTTAGTGCTCAATGTTGTACAGGTCCAGAAATCTTTGAACTTGAACTTTCCACTTGGTATCTGTTTACATCAGGTCACCATTTAACATGTATACTCGTAAACTAAAATCAAGTAAACATGAACTTAATTATCTTTCGTTTTATAATCTGCCCTTTTAGTTTGTGCTTTTCCTTCTAGCTTTTTACCGTGACAAAGGATAAAGTAAATTTTGTACTTGGGAAAAACACACGCACAATTTGATGTGCTCAAGTACGCATTCTTATTGCAAAATCGGGTATTGAGTTTCTTCTTAGGTCGCCAACGTATGAAAAGCATTCTCCTTGCAGGGTATAACCACATGACCTGCCATAACCAACCAAGGCCATAACCAAGGCACTTAATTATTTCAGTACCTGCCAGATGTGGTTTTGTATTCTCCCATGAATATTTTAGACCCAACATCAAGTCAATGATGAAGGAGAGTTGTACATGCTCGTAATAATTTTCTTATTTTGGGAGAGACTATTTTAAGGAAATCTGTTTTGGGGGCATGGGAATGGAAGTGGTAGACTACAAAGAGAAACAGATTGTACTGCAGGGATTGGGAATGCCATGCGCCATGCGCATATGGCCCATATCTTTCTCAAAAGGCGCATTATAAATCTACTTACGGGGCCAAAGATGCGCCCTAGTCACGTAATGGGCTGTAGGCTATTTTATGATGAATGCTTTCACTCAGCTTCCAAACGAGGTTCGCCGTCGAAAATGCATGTGTTTCGAGTTTTATTTACATTTTCCACCTTCAGATCACTCACTGTGAATCTTTCTAAATAGCTCCGACGGTAATGCTTAGTTAACATGCCTCCAAAAAATTTCCGAAGTTGGATAATTACCAAAGAAAACTGTCAACGTTTTTTAGCGTGAACATCATGCCCCAACGATTGTGAGAAGGATTGCGACAAAGATGCAAGCAATGGTACGACAGCTAAACAGGCCAAACAAACATCTTTCAGGCCTAGTAACGAAGAGCGTAGACTTTCTCAAAAGTCCTTCGCTTCTCATTTCCAGTTCCAGTGGTGGGCCAGCTCGCTCGCACTCTGCGCTCTACTCGGTTTTTGGTGTTTTTCACGCTTCTGAAAAACTCTGAGCTCGACTTGTGGGCAAGTCTGCAAAGAGTGAAAATGTAAAGTAGTCTCACACCTCAGTTAAGTACATTTTATTAGTTCAAGGATCAGCGTGCACATTGACTTCTTCCCCCTTAAGCTGTTGAGTCAGTGAAACTAGAATAACGTACTGATTTGCATTACCTGCAAGGTACTCTAAAAACCACATTAAAGATTTAACAAAAACATTAAACTACACACTGACGCTGTCTACCAATTTGGCTTAATCTGAATTTCTTTTTTTTGTTCTGGCCCATCGCATCAATTCAGTGACCCATACTTTTTCGAAATGGCCCATAACTTTTCACAGCAAGGGGCCATAGGCCCATTTGCCTGTTTGCCTTCCCAATCCCTGGTACTGGAAAAAAGAAAAAGAGAAAAATGTGTAAAATATATTTGCAGGAAAAAATACCCTGAGTAAAAAATATGCCCATCACCCTCATCATAAATAAAACTTGTCCCTTCCTTATTTGTTATGATTTGATACTCTGTGTCTTGACTCGAGACACACTGAGCATGTGTCTTTTCTTGATATCACAGAATGTAATAATTGTTTTTTCTTTATTTTTTGAACACTTGTTCAGTATTGCAAAGATGCAACCATTACTTTTAGCTTGCCTTTAAGTGTAGTCCTTCTCTCCTGAACATACAAATGTATAATGATAAAACTTTTAACAAGTCTTTCCTCTTCTCTGTTTCTATAATCTCCTTTTCCTGTAAGTATTCTTTTAGTGGTTCCTCTTCGCAGGGAGGCCTCACCTCTGTAGAAATCAATAAAAAAACATTATTGGTGAGCCTGCCATTTTGGTTTTTAGAGATTGAGCAAGTTCTGGACCCGACGCCGTGCACTTACATGTAGCCTGTTCCAGGCATTAAGATTATGGAGTTAGGCAAAAACCGGCATGCTAACAAGAAATATTGTGAGAGAGGAAAAGGTGCTACACCCTACTGTCTGAACACCTGTAACAGGCTACCATGCACTACCTATAGTATAACTGTGAATAATACGAGGTCACTGGTACAGGTGTACCAAGGAAAACAAGTTGGTGTGAGGGCTCCCCGAGACCTTTTTGTTGTTGTTGTTTTTTGTGGTTGGTTTCTGCTAGTACTAGATTTTTCCTTGACTTCTGAATACTTGTGCATGCTTTTGTATAGAGAAAAATGAATTATTAATTTTTATTTGTTTTGCTTCTTGGTATCTCTCTAGGTAAAGTACAGTGGTGGGGCTTGCAGTGACACAAACATAGGATATTTTGTTGGTTTCAGTGTGGTCTTCTTCTTTGTTTGTGCTGTATCTGCAGCTCAACTGGTATGTTAGATTTAAGTTAATGAGTCCAAGTTTGGGGTGTTTTGACTTTCACAAACTAGATGTTGCTAAAAAGATTGATAGCATTAATTACACAGGGATCCATATTAGCTTTTTTTCAAACTTGTCAGCCGGGCAAGGATGCCAGAAAAGGTACTTGCCCTGACAAAATTTTACTTGCCTGTTCAAAATTTTGTAATAATTAAAATACAGTCAAAAACTGAAAGTTACTGTAACAAAAGTAAGTCGAGGAAGGTTGCATTTTATTTTCACTATGCTCCCATCACTTTCATTTTACAAATTCAACTACACAGACTTAAAAGATAAACCTACTTTGTATTGATTTGCTGCGCTTACTTAACAAGTGCTTCTTCGTCAAACTTAAACATCACTCTCCAGGTCACTTGCATCATCAACACCACTGTCATTCTCATCTAAATCCTCTCCCTTGTCAACGACATCCAAGTCTCCACCTGCCTGTTTTGCCGCCATGATGGTAAAAATGCACGCTTTCATTACTCTTGTTCGTATTTAGAACTTTTCTCCGAAGACTCGCCTTTTTTCTTCTTCTGCGGTGGTGGCGACACTTTGTCAAAGTAGCCCTACATTTCGCAAAACTCACGTGTGGCCAAAGAGTGAGTGTCTTCGTGTTTGCATATTGCTTGGTCAAGAAAAGAAAATTGAGCCTGCAAACATTTCACTTCTGAGAGTAAGATGTCGCGTGAGAAACGAAACAAAGTTTACAGAATATTAATCTTCTGTTTACTACAGTACGGAATCACTAAATGGCTGGTGGATATTCAAAACACTGTACATTGACTGGTGAGAAATTATAGAAAAACATTTTGCTCCTTAAAACTTACTCGTCCACCGGACAAGTTTGTGATTTTTGATACTCGTCCGTAGCACTTTATAGTCGTCCCGAACGACCTGACGACTGCTAATGTGGATCCCTGATTACAGTTGCAGAACTTTAATTGTTAATTGTTGTTGGCACATTGTTTTTGTATAGACATGCAGCTCTTTGTTTATTGTGAAGTTGTTTTTTGTCAGGTTCTCTGTGTAAGGTCAGAGTTTCGGAAATTAAAGAGGCCAAGCTTAGCCAAAGCTTGTCGACTAACAGTGCAAAAGACTCTTTATCTGTGTATGATTATTGCCTGTGGTACAAGAGGGGTTTATTATTCCATACAGGTGAGCTAAGTATTTCAAGCGGATGGCATTTTCATAGCACGGCCCTTGTTGCTTATCGCTAGATAGTTAACCCTTTAAGCCGCTAGAGTGACAAGCATCTAATTTCTCCTTGCATTATATCACTAGCTGATCAAATATACAGCTAGGTCATGAGAATAAAGGAAATGATCATCAAATGTCTTGATGTTTAATCAAATTCTCCCAACTACTAACATGAGGAATATATAGAGAACAGTGAGGAGAATATGCATGTGGATATTGGGGCTTAGGGTTAACAAGTTGAAAAAAAGCAATTAACAACTCAGCTGTTTGCCCTATTTTTTATCATCAAACTTTATGTTGTTTGTATTAATTAAGTTCAGTTTTACTGTTACATGTATTTGGCTTTAATTTGTTAATGCCATGTCACTAATGTTTACATGTTTGCTTTTTTGTGGTTGTTTTGATCAGTAAAAAGGAAAAGTATAATGTGGAAAAATGACAGAATTTTCAGGCATTCATTTCTTTTGTCAGCTAGATTCTAGATGTTGGCTATCTTGTGAATAAACAACCACCCAAATAGTCCCCTGTGAGAAGTAGTGGTTGAGAGGTCTCAAAATTAATATGCATTATGAAGTCAGTATATACTCACACCTGCGTGTACATGTCTTTGTGTGGAGGCACATTGTTGTAGTGGCTGGCAAGGTGCACATTCAATTTGACTTCTGATCAGAAGATCGTACTGGTTTAAGGATTAGTTTCTTCAATGTGTCATGTTGTCTTAGAGTGGAGAGTTTTATCCAATTGTCTCTCTCCACCCAGGTGTACAAATGGGAACCAGCAAGAAACCGCTGGCCAGGGGACCGTACATGTACATGAATCCCTGTGATGTACTAGCATCTGATTTAGGGGAAGTTGTGCAGTCATTTATAACATTACTCCCAGTAATGCTTCATACTGTGGCAACCGTAGATAAGTACCTGGCACGTGGGCTGCTACTCACCCCATTGTGTATTTACCTTTGCCAACGCTGTATATAATTTTAAGTAGAATCTTGTTCACAGACTACATGTAAACTAAAATGTGAAATTGCCTTTTTCAGAGATATCTTCCAGACAGCTTGGGAGTGAATCTGTTCAATGCATATTACCCAGTCATTATTTCCGGCTTCTCAATAATCATTTGTTTCTGGGCTGAGGTGAGTCCAGTATACACTGTAGTTGGTCTGACAAGCTGTTAGCCAGAAGGGTATCTGGGCTTAAGTACTAAATGGGCTTCCACCTTTAGAGACACATGTAAGCATCTCTCGTTTCATTGTCTGGGCTGGGAGGGAGGGGTAAGTCATGGATTTTTCCAGCTATTATTGTAATAAAATATTTTGAGCCCTCACTTAACTTTGATAGACAATCAAGGCACTGCAACTAATACAGCTGTTTTCTTTTTTCCCTGGCTACATTTTCCGTTACCCCGTAGCTACTTCAAAAATTAGTGGCGGCCCTGCTATCTGACTCTGGTGTCATGTGGAGACATGCAAACAATTTGAAAGGACTGCATTACATTGTACAACTTTAATATTAAAGTATTTATGTCAATGTTAAAGTGGCACCAATAAGTCTTTACATGTGATTAATTATGCTACATGTACTTAGTACGTGTACATTGGTCATACCAAACAATGGAATAGTCTTTTTTGTGCTCTGATAGAAACAATGGTCACCTAACTCATGCAAGAATTTTTGACCCTTTATCAGAATTTATTGTGTACAAAATAAATTTTGGGGACTGGCTATTCACTTAAGTGGTAATGCTAGAGCGTTAATTATTAATCTAATTATTCATCTCAACATCTGTGAACAGTGGTGGAGTATATAATATCTAAATGACCACTTTGCAGCTTACTAAATATCCACCCCTATTCACTTCAACTTCAGTGAATACAGAATGTACATGCAATAAAATTATTATTGAATAGCATAAATATTTCTTTCAAACATTGATTACAAACATTTTTTTTCTGGTTATCTCAGCAGAGTATAAAAACTTTCAAAATACATATGTACTATAATGTTGCTATAATTGCAACTGACAGTGTTGTTCTGATTTCTGTAGACATTTCATGTTGCTGGATTGCGACTGGACAGGCCATGCTTCCTCAGCAAATCTTCATTAGCGTTTATCTTATTCAATGTATTTATGTACCTAGTCTTTGTGGCACACCTCATTACAACAGAAGTTACAGATGAACAGACTAAGGTAGGCCTCTTTACATCCATGAAAGAATGTGCTAATTACCAGGATACCCAACAACAAGACAAGAGTTGAGAAAATGACACATAGCGGACAGTTTTTGTTGTTTTAGACTTTGGTCAAATTTGAGGTGGAATTATTCACCATGTCTACTACATATCACCATAAGGGGAATAAATTAGATCTCATTGATAATGAAATCAATATGACTGCCATGCTGTGATGGTGTTGATATTTGATGTATGTAATTTTTTTTCTTTATTTGAAGGTTCATTTATCCAACATTTTCATTGGCTTTTTTGTTGTTCTGATGTTCCTGGTGCTTATTTTCTTTCTCATCTATGGAGTGGAGCTATTTTACAAGGTATCAACTTTTGTTTTCTATAGCTAAAAGTGTTTTTAATTGACAGTACTAGAGTAGTAATTAATATGTTACACGATGATGAAGATAATAATTTGCCAGTACTTGCATGAAGATAGAAACATGTGCTGTATATGTTAAGTTAAAAGAAGAAAAAAAAACAATAATAATTATAATTATACAACAGCGACAGCAACTTACAACAAGAGTATAACAACAACCTAAAATTAGCAAATGGATCTATAAGACTACATGCAATTTGGCAAGTTTATGTGTTGAAAAAGTGTCCAAACATTTTTGTCCAAAGTTTTTTATCTGAAAGAAAAACATCTGAAATGCTTTGAAGTGCCATATATTGAATTGATTTATGTGCATGATGTATGAGAACAGTCAAATGTTTGGAAGTTTGAAGTGATTATTATTTTATATACATGTAAAATGAATGGAAGCAATTGTTATTGTAACTTTCTATTCCCTTTAGGTTCGTGGGGCATTTATCACTAGAGAATCTTCAAATGTTGATGCCACGCAGGCAACCATGTCAAGATTTGGCCTATTCTCACAGGCATCCTTGCAAGTAAGTAACTATAAGTGCAGATTAAGGATTTTTGAAGTTTCAGGTTTTTCGTGCCTGGGGGAAGGGGGGGGGGTGTGGTGGGAGGGAGAGAAGGGAGGACGTTGCTGCCATATCAGGCACTTCCTGTACCCTTACATTCTAGTTCTTGTTCCTAATGGTTTGTAATTGCTGCCTCTAAACTTAGCTTTTAGTGGTGTACCTGTTAGTGAAATATAAAATTATTCATGTTTTCCTGTTTGACGTCATTTCCACTATCTCATAAAATAAATGCCCTTTTCTCCCACCTACATGTATTATGCAGGTCTCCGTTACCTTTTATCCTACCCCTCCCCTGCACTCAAGGCACGCACAACTGGTTTTAGCATTGTTTAGAATGTCAAGTGACAAGAAGCATTTCATCTCACCAGTAGAACTGGCGTCCTTGTAAGTCTGTCCTAGGGCACACCTCAATATTTTGTTAGTTTTGCCTTGCAGTTTACAGGTACAACCAGGTATTAAAGGAAGATTTATAAGGAAAGATAATTGTTTGTTGACTAAGGAAACAAAGCAGCAGTAGAGACCAAATTTAAAAGGACGGAGGATTTGTCTCTGATTGTTTCTTGTTACGTGTTTTACCTTGCAGCTTCTCACCTCACTTTTTCTTCTTGGTGATATCATGGGCGAAAAGTGGAAAGACAAGTGAGTATCTGATACTGAGTGCAAATGAAGATGAGCATACAGTAATAAATAATAATGCTAGTCTTTCCATAAGGCTCATGTGTATACATAAAAATCAAGTCACCTTTGTAATGTTTTATGGTGCACTACTCAAAAATTGCATAACTAGTGATATTTTCTACTTTTCCTGTACACTGAACAAAATTAATGTAATATGTATTTAACAAAGTGACGCTCTTGTTTGTTGGTAGCAGGATTGAGAAAAGCATTGCTACTTGCCGTAGTCATCTGGTTATAGCTCGGCCAACACAGCACCCACAGTTTGTGCTGGGCATCCAGTTTGAGCATTTAGTGGTGCTAAACTTCCAGTTTACCTATGTACTGTACTCAGTATTGTGCGAAATTGCTACTTCACGTGTGGGATCTCTTTGTAACTGTGGAAATGCCCAGCTATGTTTTTTTCTAAATTCAATGCATGGACAACAGCCTGGTTGTACATGTAATGGCCAATGAACTTTCAAGAATCTTGTCCTACATGTATCTTACCAGTCTGTTTTGTGCGCTATTGTGTCCCCATGCACAGTTTATTCTTTCCTTCAATTCTGTGCCAAATTGAAATAGAGACAATAGTTGATAAGAGTTGATTGAGAGAACACACGTGGAAGTGTGTAAGGGGTTAAGCGGCCAAGAAGCGAGAGTTTGGACTCCAGGCTGTTCAGGCTGTTATGAAAATTTTAGCAGATTCTAAGTCCTGAGAACTCGTGTAGAAGAGCCTAGGTTACATGAGAAAGAAGTCATTATTACAGTGGTATATAAAGCCCAGCTTTTACATTTAAGTACAAAATAATGTCTAGCATAATGTAAGGTACATGTAAATTGAACACTTGTTATTCTTATTTTGTAGATTGCCCATAGAAGGTAGAAATGTAATATTCTTATTTTGTAGATTGCCTATAGAAGGTAGAAATGTAATATTCTTATTTTGTAGATTGCCCATAGAAGGTAGAAATGTAATGGAGGTTGTGTTCAGGTTGTTTGAACTGGGTGTGGCTCTCTGGTTCACTTGCTGTCTTTGGAATTGGAAAAGGTGGGCAAGCTGTTATTAACATGTTTATGTTGGTATGATGATTTTCATATCTTATAGTAGAGAAGTATTTGCCAGTGTCACAGGCACATGCAACTCACAGTCTGTCTTTGATTTAAGCATTAGAATAAAGTTTCTGTTACATATTGTCTTTTTTCTTGTAATTTGTACTGCAATAATTGCATACAATACGTATCATGAATTTCTGGTATTAGACATGTAACTTACATGTATCTCACAATGCTGTATTTTAGTAGAAGTTGCAAAGACGAATTGTGAGGCAGATTGCAAGACGAGTTGCAAGGCAGGGGTGTTATGTGTGCAATTTCCCCAAGAAATAAATGCAACTTAATTCCCCTACACTCTGGTAAATCTAGTATACAGCTGTACAAGTACAGCATTTCTCCTTATTTCACTGTCTAAGTTTGTACCTAAGGATAAGAGATGTTCAGATCTTGTCCTGATACTGTGATTCCTCGTTTGGAAGAGCAAATATGGCTGCCAGAATTGAAGCAAATGTTAGTGAAGCTTCTTTGTCTATTTTATGACTTAAGTTTGTTTTCTCCTTTTTTTGCAGTCCAAGCCAGTTGTGGATCTTGAACCCTAAGCGACTTTTGATCCACGAGAGAGATGAGGTATGGGCATTCTACAGAAGATTAAATAAAAAGTTACAAAAAGAATGTTGAGACACTCTGTTGTGAGCCAGGGTTATTTTATACATTTTCATTGTTATTTTCGATGTTGTACAAGTTTCTTAATTACATTCAAACCAATCTTAATGCACCAAAAATTCCGTAAAAAACTATTTTTTTGTTAATTAAATGAGAAGTGCCTGGTCAGGGTGTGCTCCAAAAGCTTAAAAGCTTTTGCCAGTCATAACCTCAAATTTACGGATTAACACTGTCCTATAACTGACTTTAGTTTGCTTTGTATGGAAGGTAAAACGTGGTCAAAGATTTCGATTCTACTTTTTGTTTTCATCTGTTACGCGACTTTTCTTGTCTACACTTTTTGGGTTATATATGCCCAAAATTACTTCGTAGTCGTTGACATGTACTTACCAGAAACTACATTATTTTTCTTGTAGCATTTTGGGACACTTTGTTTCTGGTAGAAGCTTAAAGGGACACTGTCACCAATTTTTAGGAAAACTTTGAAAAGCTGAAAGACATTTTCTAATTAGAGGAAACCCAAAATACTGGTTGAGTTTCGTTTAATACTACTGTGCCAGTTCTCTGAAACTATAATTAAGTGTGTTTGGCTGCGGATCGTTAGGAGGAAATGGTTGCCACTTGAAAACATGGGGCTGATGTTTTGAAGTTTTTTCCTTTGTTTCTTGAAAAAATCGCCAGAAACTGACTATGGTTTGTTCTTCCGTCGAGAAAAACATTTGATTTCATTCTCTTGACATTCTAGGAGTATTCTGTGTACGAGAAAAGACATTTAATTTAAATTTCAGTTCCTTTTTGACCCATATACGCAAAAATACCCGTGACAGTGTCCGTTTAAATTTGAAAGCAGCCTATCGTTCTCCAGTGAAATGTCGTCTCTGCTACACACTACAGTTAATCATATTTCTTTTGGAAAGTCTTTTCCGTAGTCAAAGTTTTGTTTGTTTGTTTGTTCTTGTTTTTCAGGAAAGAAGGAGCTTAGTGTGTAGCTCACAGCAGTACACTAGTTACAATGCTATCCCTGCTGACAAATCTACTAGAGGTGAGAAATCAATAACTAAGATAACAACGTTTTGCATTCCTTGAGTAAATTGTGGGCTGTCTTACTTCTACACATATAAGAACATCTGTGAAAAGGCTACAACTCGCGGAAGCATATGATTGACGTTCGTCAAACTACGGGATATCTGACGTTGTTGATTAATTTGATAATAGGGTGGGAAAAAAAAACTGGGACTCACCGGAACAAACGCGATGTAAAATTGGACTTACTTCAGCCGGTGTTTCACTAATGTACATGTAGTTTCGTAAATGTTCTGAGATAATGTTTGCCGCTTGATTTTCTTACTTAATAAAATATGGTTCTGTTACATCACACTATATCCAGATTCCAGAATATTTGATACATTTATATTATAGTCTGTCATTCAGTATTAAAGTCTCAGTTACTAGAATAACCAACAGGATTCCTGCACGTTTCTTGCGAGATTATGTTATGTTGTTGAAAAGCTTTTGACTTCTGAGAAGTTCGAGGTCGCGTTTTCAGAAATGTCAATGTAAGAATTATTGTAAAGTGAACATCACTACAGAAAGCTACTGCTCAATTTGTTTGAATGGTTGCGCTTTAGATTCCGTACACAATCTCAAAAGTTAGAACCACTTCCGTTTAGCATAGTAACACAAGAGAGCACTTATTTTTGGTGGTGTTCATTTGAATGGTGGCACTTAAGCATTATCATAAGACTCAAAAGTTAGAACTGCCTTACAGTAAACTAAGATAAACCATATTAAAAACAAAAAAACTTACAAGGCATCTTGCGTACTAATCAATCTGCCAAAACACGTCATTGTAACATAATCTGGACGCCGTTTTTCCTTGTTCCTTTATGTTTGTTTTCGTTCCTTTATGTTCGTTTTCGTCAATGAAACATTATTTTTATAAGCTAGTATTTATACTGTACTTTATAGTCTGCGGGCATGGCAATTATCAGCTAAAAAAACAGATCACACGACCTGGCCATGCGTGACGTTATATCAGATTGTTTATACTGACGTCACAACATCACGCAAAACGCTTGCATGGATGCCCAAAATAACTTTTTCGTAATGCATCGCGAAAGAGAGCTTTATAAGGCTCCCAGGTACATGTGGGCTGTATTTCGCGCGTAATGTTGATACAGCCTCAACTCAGTTCGCTTTATCTGCGTAAAAAATTGCCTCCATGGAGCGTCCAAGCACTCTGAAGCTCTCCATCGATAAGATCTTTGGTTGGGCACAGTGTAACAGGCATCCTGGGTTCCTCGGTAATTTTGCGTTCCTTTTATTGTTGTGTATTGTTGCTTGAACTTCTCAGACGCTCTGATCTTGGCTTCTACTCGCATCCTTTCGTTAATCAGTCGATAAATTTGTTCGCTAAAAGCTACTATACTTGCCGTGTTTAACTGATAAGTTGGTGGCATTTTTTCCCGAGTTGTTCTCGTTGATTAGGTCAAATTCATTATGCAAAACAAAGAAGAGTCACGCTTGAGATCTGAATATTCTGTCCATTATTGCTTCAGTGTTGCAAATCTTTTTCAGGTTCTCCATAGTGTCTCTTCGCCTGCGATAGCTTTTGTAACTACAGTGTAATCGAAGAGACTGTGTCACCTTAGTTTCGGTATCGGCGAGCAATATAGGTTTATGCTGTAGTTTCCTATGGTTTATTATTCAGACGTGGTTGTACATTTTTATTTTATTTCATCGTTGAGATCAATTCGTAAAGCGGCAAACCATATCATCATATTCTAACTGGACTGCTTTTCTCTTTGTGCGAAGCCTCCAGTCGTGTTAGCCTCAGATAGAAGTTTCACATGTAGTTAATTCGTGTAATATCCTTGTTTCGAGTTTTGAGCCTGTCGATTAAATCCTAAAGCGTGACAAATCAGTTGAAAGCTGTTGGCAGGACTTTCAGTGATGCAGTTTATTATTCTGTCCAAGATGGCTCTAACTTTTGAGTCTGTGAACGATATCCCGAAACGTTTCGATTTAAATGACAGCTACTATGCAGTACTTCCCTGTGGTACCATGAGTAGTTTACCCTTCAAACGCTTTACACCTTGTCACTGGACCTTCCTATCGTTAGCATGGTTAGTAACTAAAGGCTCTGATAGCACTTGTTTCCTTGTGGAGTGCCGGAAGAAGTAGTTTTTACAGTTTCAAACTTAAAGTTTAAACCGAGTTTATCCAGTTAATTGGTCAATGATTTTTATTTCTCGCGTCAAGATGCGATACTATACACCAGTCACAGCAAATATTGTAGTTTTGGTTTCGAGTAGTTGTTAGGTGAAAAGCCGTGTTTATCCAGTCTTTTTACAGTTTCGAACTTTTCGTTTAAACCGAGTTTATCCAGTGAACTGGTCAAGGATGTTAATTTCTAGTGTCAAGATGCGATACTATACACCAGTCACAGCAAATACTGTAGTTTTGGTTTCGAGTAGTTGTTAGGTGAAAAGCCGTGTTTATCCAGTTTATTAGTAACAGGTTCGATGTCGGTGTCACGTCACTAAGTACTAAGTGACTCCATGCATCCCCTTCATTAGCTGAAAATAAATTTTCGTATTACTTTATAAATTTCAATAACATTAGTGGAATTTCATTTTCGTACAGGAATGTTCATTTTAGTTATTCGTTGCTTCACTAGTGAGGAAAACGTGCAGTGAAATTCATTAACATTTTGAGAGTTTCATTTTCATGTTGTAGATAGTCTATAGCGACCTTAGAAAGTCAATAAAAACGTCTTGCAACACCGTTAACATTTCAAGAATTTCATTTAAAACTCTAGTTAAAAATTCGTTTTGCTGTGTATTTCGAACGAACGAAAAACACCAAACGTACAAATGTACACTGTATATTTTCAAACAGCAGCAATCTATCTTTACACGTTTATCTGTAGACATGCTACTGCACAACGGGAAGCGAGTGCTGAATGAAGCCGAGAAAGTACTGTATATAAACAAGACTATACTGTACACGCACTACAGAAGTTTTCGTGGCTGACGTTAAGCGAAAAACAGGAGTTCAGTCCGCCAGCGACGCGGTTTACATATCACGATGTTAAAGAAAGAAAATTTACCAAGATTTATGCGATAATGAATAGGCAATAATACATGCGGTGCGCGGAGATGTGGAATTTCTCTTCGAGTGTCTCACGAGTGAGCGTAGCGAACGAGTGAGATATCACTTGGGTAAGAACTTACCCTAAGCGCGGGAAAACGCACGCAATCCAAGTCATATCAGCCAATCACAGCAACCAAAAATAACGCAACTAACCAATCAGAACGCGTGGCAAGGACTTGCCCAGCCAAGCACGCAAGCCAAGTCATGATTGTCTGTTTTTGCTGAAAAATAGCATGTTTACATTGATTTGTCAAGCACATAGAAGTTGTTGAGCGCAGTGAATGCAATGGCCCTTTTCACAGCTCAGGGCACCAGATACAACTTACGATCAACCAATGAACTCTTGCTAAGCACTCCTGTATGTAGGTCACATCGTACACTGGGAGACCGTTCGTTCATTATGGCGGCCCCTAGATTATGGAACTCTCTACCAGCTAATATCAAGAATGCAACAACTGTCGATTCTAAGCTCTTCTTAAAACTCACTTATTTATGTTAGCCTTTCCTAATTAATCCACGATGTTTTTATTTATTCTTATTTCTGTCATTTTTTAAAGTTTTCTCTTTTGTATAACAATGAAATTCAACGTAAATGTGAAGCAATATCGGACAGATTCAAATTCAGTTTATTAAGGACAGTGCCTCCTAATACAGATGTATTTTTTCAAAGGTTATGACTATGGGGGGAAAGAAGATCTTAGCAAGGGTTATTGGAATCCAAAAAGAAAAATGTGAGTAGCCACGCATTTTTCAGAGCTAATTAAGTAGCCATCATTCTAAAAGAGCGTTAAAATACAAAGAATGTATGGCAATTTCTTTCCAACTTTAAGCTCAACTATCTCTGAAAAATGCGTGGTTACCCCCAGTTTTCTTTTTGGAGTCTGATAGCCCTTGGTAAGACCTGCTTTTCCCACATAGTCTTAAACCGCGAAAAATATTGTTGTATTAGTGGACAAATTCCTTAAGAAACCCGAATATCCCGAGATGCGCAGAACGTATGTGCAGTAACAAAAGGAGGCACTGTCCTTAATTTCTTATTTTGAGAGCAGTGCAATTTAAACAAAACCATTGTCTCGAGTCTACGTACGATGGCGATATAAGGCAAATGAGAAAAGCTGTCTGTGAAAAGGGCAAATGTGCTCAAGTTCAAAGTTAATCCAAAGCTGCTGTAGAATACTGCTTTTCATTAAGATCTTTTGCTTTTGTTTGAAAGATTTAGATGCACCTCGCCGTGACTGCTGGGTTTGTTACGACAGTGAAAGAACCGATGCTGGTCCCATGATATTTCCCTGTCAGTGCAAAGGAGATGTAGCCGCTGTACACCATGACTGTCTCAAGAGATGGCTCATCGAGGTACAAAAAGTTCCTTGCTGTTGAAAACTTCGTGCAAAAAAATTTGTTAGATTGTGCTCTCTTCTGTCCCTAAATTTCGCGTGGTCGAGTTCGTTGCTCTCTTGTTGAAAGTGACAACGAAACCATACGAGGTTATAGAGAAAACAGGTCAATGGGTCTTCTGTCATGTCCAAATGTGATTACGTACACTAGATTTAATTGCTAAAAGTCTGGAGGATACAATCATGGACGCAGACTTGTCTGAGTAAGAAAACGAATGCGGAGAAATGTACTAGGATCACCTTTGGTCCCTGCCGTCGTATTGTTTCCTTAGACGGAGAAACAGGTGTATATTGAGAAAAATGGGTACCAATGAACTGCTAAGGAAACTAACAATGTTGGGAAGAATTTGTGATGGATTAGCAGCCCATCCACGCAGGGGAGTGGTAGTACCGCTTTATATCATATATTACGGGCTACGCCTGTGGACCTAGTGCAATTTTGCCTACCTAACTTGTGAAGTAATTCATCAGCTTGAAATACAACGTAGCATTATAGTAACCTTACGTAACTTTTTTATTTTTAAACTCAATCAAGATTACATGTGGTTATAATGTCTTTCGTACTGTTTCTTTTTCAGTCTTCTGTGGACAGCGGCTCAGATTCCCAAAATTGTAAAGTGTGTGGAGAGAAGGTAGGCGCTTTCTCTGTCTTAATATTTGAAAAGCTCTTGTCCAAAGTAAACTTAAGCAGTCGTACTAAACGTCTATCGGGAAGGAATTGAATTCCAGAAGCCAAATACTTAAACGTTAGGATCACAATACAGGACTCCAGATTTTTTAAATAGAAAATTGAAATTTAATTGCTGCCGTATTTGAACTCACGACGGTGTTTTCAGAAATTGACAATAACCTTGAAATAAATTTGCCGATAAGGCAAGGAATGGCAAATTGAAGCAACCAGAAAGGTTATCCACACATTTCTGAAACTAACCTTCAATCAATGTGCAAATTGGTCCACAGGAAGTGTACTTGTTTCGAGTCGTCACACTCCGGTATTAATCTCTGTGTTTAATATCTGCCATTCGTGGATTTCAGCTAGCACAAACATTGCATGCCTCTGCAGCCGATTTTAAGTCTGTTTCAGTTTGAGCGATGGAGAATTTCCATTGACAATGTTAGGCTGGGTGATATTTTCTCTCGTTTTTGTTCCCGGCGAAGCAAAATAAATAACTTATTCTCACTAAATTTCGCGGGTATTACATTTCGCGAAAAATCAAGAGCCATATTTTGCGAGTATTAAATTTCGCGATTTTGAGAGGAAATTAGAATTGGAGTGTATTAAATTTCGCGGTTTTTTTCTATTCTTCAATATGTAGCTTTGACCTCAGAACTGTAGCAGCATATTTAATATGATTGTCATCGT
The DNA here is from genome assembly GCA_964017195.1 of Siderastrea radians. NCBI lineage: Eukaryota > Metazoa > Cnidaria > Anthozoa > Scleractinia > Rhizangiidae > Siderastrea > Siderastrea radians. Next base: position 50,558,832 of record OZ024889.1, on the reverse strand, counting down.
AAACATAGCAAACAAAACAAGCTAAACATAACAAAGCATAAGGTATTCCACAGTCCAAATAACCGATAGTGGCAGAGGACAGTTCGGGCAGCGAGAGTGATGCAGTGGAAGATAACTGATGGACAAAATCAAACAAAAAATACTCCTAATCATGAAGCTGAGACATGCTGGAACAACAGTAATAACCGTAATAAAGTAACACTTGAATTTCATTATTCTATTGATATTTTATAGTATTAAATTTCGCGATTTTAATGTTCGCGTGCCCTTTATTTTGCGAGTATTTAAATTTAGTACTCGCGAAATCAAGTGAGAATAAGGTACAGTGGAATTCCGATTTTTCGAACCTCCAAGGGAAATGGAAATTGGTTCGAAAAATCGGGAGTTCGAAAAATCGAAGGTGGCATCAAATCCTTCCCGTTTGACCGTGGTATTGTTTTATAAGATCCAAGAAGGCAGACAACAACGGTATATCACTCTTGTTAATGTGTGAACCATCTTTATTTACCAACAAAACGTGCATTTAAAACTAAACGAAAATTTAAGGATTTAAGCCAATTTAGGCAGAACAAAAACCAGTACGGTACTGATACATGTGTCTGTAATTTTGCGCGGACTCTTGACTGCATTTCCTTCCCCTTACTGTATCAGAAAAAAAGTACCCTGTACTGCACGGTTTAAAAGAACAGCAAAATTTATTAATGTGCTACGGCAAGAGCTTGAAAAATGGAACTAAAGGAAAGACCTTTGATCATGTACAGTAATTCAAGACCGTCGATTGTGTAACAACGTTGTAGTTTCTTATGACTTCAATGACAGGTTTGTCACTTGCTTTGTAATAAAAAATGCATCAAAACACCATCTCCGGAACTTGTTAATTGCATTCAGGTGTGTATGTGGCTAAAACCGGTTTTTGTTGGTTCCTGAGTTTTCAAAGTTCGAGAAATCGAATGTAAATTTTTGAAAGGAAGCAAGAATTAGTTCGAAATATCGGGAGTTTCGAAAAATCGAGCTTTCCAAAAATCGGGGGTAAAATTGCAGTGTTTGACTGAAGCAAATCCAAGGGAAACGACTTTAGGTTCGAAGAATCAGGGAGTTTCGAATAATCGAGTATTCGAAAAATCGGGATTCCACTGTACTTTGTCCACGAGACTTTGGCATCTGGGGTCCCTTAATCACGTGAGCGATCATGTCGGATCATATCATACCACTCACTGACGTCATCCATGTTTGTCCCATGGCCTGGATCAAGGATACGAGTCACACGCGTAAAATAAATACACCATGTAATGGTAAAGAACCAATCATCCAACACCGGCAGGAAACTTGCATAGGCATGTATCTTAACCTGGGTATTCCTGTGCCTTCCCAAATCTGTTAAGTTTCGGAAAATGACTCCATGCGAATAGGCATAGACGGTACATCCTGTTTGGAGATACCTACCTGTATGGCCAATGGTCGACTTTTTGTTTTGTGTTACTTTTGTTTTTTGTTGTTTTTTATTAGGGGAAAAATATGATGTTACAAACGATTGGCTCTTGGTTAAGAGTCACGACATCGTCTACAGGAGCATTAAAAAAAAAATAAATAAATAAAAATAACGAAAGACAAGGTTTAAAGTAACAAACGATTCTGATTGATTGCAGTATAAACTGGCAACAGGAAGAGCCTGGTTGCCAAGTGGGCTTACAGTAAGGTAAGTTGTTTTGTGGCTACGTTCATGTACATTGCACTCTGGTTTGGGTGACGGTTTTTTCCCAGTGAGTTAAAAGGTGACTTGCGTTACCTGCTAACAATATGAAAATGAGGCTTTAAATGTGTTTTTTTTTTCTTGGAGAAAAAGGCAAAAAAGGAAAAAAAAAGGGAGGGGGAGGAAACTGTTAGACCGTTAAACTCTGCGCTAGAGCCGTTTTGGTGGACAACACTCTATTTTTGTGTCCTTCTTTTAATTGGCCATTTGCTTAGTTCAAATTATAATTTCCAAATACCTTCAAATCTTATGGTAATATCGGCGTTATATTTCGAAAGAAACTTTACTCCAAGTGGAACGAATATTTTAACCGTTGCGTAGGGGTGTTACACCGGGAAAGGTCTCCTGCACTTGTCTCGCAACGGCACAACAAAATTGCGAGACAAGTTGTGCGAAACATTGCTTTATAGTGTGACGTAGGTTTTACGTTGTGAAAAATAATTCTAATTTCAAGTGTAAAAACCATTCCACTTCAGTAGAAAAATCCCTCGGGTTCCCTTGCTCCCTCGTCAGATGATCATATGAGATAGCATTCCTGACAATGTGTGTGTTTACATAGTCTTATATGAATAGGAGAGTGAGTCTGAAAGAAGTCGATGTCTTATCCCGAGGCCAAACTCCCTTGCACCAGGCTTTAAAACTCAAAATTACAGTTTGTTTTCTCATGAATAAGCCTTGAAATGAGAAAGGTGTGTTTACACAGCGTCTGGCAAGCGTCTAGCTGTTTAGTCAGATCCTGTGTGGCTAGGATCGTTTATGAAAGAAATGCCTGCAGAGTGGAAAACATAATTGCATATTTACGTTGACATTACGTTTTTATGTCGTTTTATCAAGACAATGGATGCAGACGACTCTGATCCTATTCATGATGATTGGAGCGCCAATCGGCGTTTACTTGGTCTGTTTAACCAGCATACCTCCCACTTGTAAGATTCTGGTCATAGGATTTGCCGTGGTGCTCGAGTACGTTTGTTTAAGGTGAGTAACATCCCGCTATCGTTCGTGTTATCGGGATATGGAATGCTTTCTTTCTTTATTCGTTATTTATTCAGCCAGTCGACCGTCACACAGCCAGGCGGGTGGTCTAAGTGAGCTAACGAGGCAGCCAGGGCTATGTATCAGATAGTGGTTCGATCGTCCGTCCATCTCTTATTCCACCTCTCATTCATTTATTCATTCATTCAGTTGTTGGCTTTTGAAACAGGCAACCATTAGTCCATCCACCTGTTAGACATTAAATCGCTTGGCTTATCAGTCAGTCCATCCACCTGTCTAAATGCCTGTCCGTCCTTCCTCTGTCGGTTCACTTATGTGTTGATCACATGGGCGGGGTGGTTGGGCGGTCAGGTTTTATTCCACAATCAAAACGTCACGGAATTCGTTTCATTTCAGACTTCTTGGATTGAACATGCTTCTTGTTTACCGCCGAGCACGCCTTGCGACAATGACTATTATTGGTCGGCCTGCGACGGTGCCTGATGAAATTCCTGGAGAAAGCCACCCAGTTCCAGAAGCTGTCGAAATTACAACAGCGTAACTTGAAGCAGCTCGTAAACTGTATTCTTGCTAGAAAGCTGTTAAACAAGAGTGCGTTTTTCCGGTATGGAAGTGAGACTTACTTGGAAGAAATTCCATTGGGATCATTACATTTGACAAGAGATAATTTGAGCACAGTTATCAGGAGTCTTGCCTGAAGACAGATTGAATAATCGCGATGGAATTTATCAATCCATGCTGAATTCACCCATCCCATTTTCCAGTGTCCTGTTTCTTGAGCTGATGTTCTCGAAACGTAAAGTTTTTGCACTGTATTTTTTCAAAGTGAAACAGGCAGTGAGCTTTTGTACATACAATTTTCCAAGAGACGCTGTTTTCTTTAAATGGAAATGAAGGGTTTCTCAGAATCAGAAAGACGATTACACAAGATGAACTGCTTACGACATGATTCCGTTTTGGCTACTGATGTGAGAAATCTGTACTGGAATCCAGTGCGAAAATACGAGGCGTAGTAATATATGTTAACTAAAATTATCTCGAGTTCTCTTGTGTTATGGTCTTTCGTCTCATGTAAATGTAAACATGGGAGCAAACAGTGATTGTGAGAAAACTAGTTTCTAGGCAGTGAATATCGCCATTTACTCAGATCTAAGCAGTTTGTCAATTGCCGGGCAATGCCACACAATTACTTAAGTGGTTTCTAGTGACTGTTATTCAAGCAAAACCAGTCCGAGTGTCTTAATCTTGCACGGTAATCACAACAAACGTTGATAACGCAATGAGTCAAACAAACCTTATAACCGGGCCAAGCGGGAAACATGTGAACGCTCCTCACTCATTGGCTGAAAGAGATAGGAATCATGTTCTGTTTGGTGGAAGCACGCCAAAGGAGTTTCTTGAATAAATTACAGAGCGTAGTGTAACCCAAAACACAAGCACATTAATTTTGCTTTCGACAGTCTCATTGAAATAACACTTTTTAGAGGTAAAAAAACGGAAAATGAAAAAAAAAAAAAAAAGGCGAAAATGGGTTATATCGTAGTATGGTGAACGAGTTGCAAAAGCTTTCTTTATTTTTTGTCGGACCTGAAGGCTTAAATTTAAGGTCACGTTTTATAAAATCAGAGTTTGGTTTTGGAATCAACTTCATTATTTAACTACGGGCGGATCATTTTACCTGTCGTCCAGCTTTAATTTTAGCATTTTTCTTTGTTTTCTCTGACGTGGTCCATCAAATTTAGTTTACTCTACAACTAACACCGAAAACTTGAAAGATAACATAGTTGTAGGTATATGCAATGAGCGGTGCATGTAAAAGAGTTGCTTATAAATTACGCTCTTGTAATGTTAAGTGAATAAAATGGCGAACTTAAAGTTAAAATTGTAAATAAAATGTTTATATCAGTTTGCTATAGTAGTTCGATTATTTAGGATGTAGAAGTTTCTTTTGCAATCATTGTAAATTGAAGTAATTGTAAATAAATGGTCATTGAAAAATTGATTGAACAGGGACAGCTGTACCCTGGGTGCGAGAGGCTTTTCTTGCGCGGTTTCCGGTTGCAGCTTATGCTCTCTATGAATTTCACGTTTTCACGTTTATTTAATATCGTAATCATCACCAGTAGTCTGCGGAATACTATGCCGTGTAGCACCATGTCATAAAACGAGGTTGTTGGTGGCACTGGCGGTTGGTGGTACAAAAAGAAGCATTTTGACGATGACGCCTAAATTTTAATCACTGAATATTTGACAGTTATCCCATCCAGGCCAAACATTTACGGGTGACGGAAGTAAACGTCCCTTATTTGTCGGTTAATGGTTTAAGTTTCACTAACCCAGTAACGCCCGCAAACAAGGGGTTAGTTTCCAAAGAAACTGTGGTGCTATGTCAGTGGGGAAGTGGAACAAAACTTTGGATTTATCAACTTAGTTGATAAGGTAAATTCGCCACCGTAAAGAAATTGAAAGCTCATGTTTCGAGCGTTAGCCCTTCGTCAGAGCGAATCATTAATCATGAATCTTTAACGCCCGTGCCGGCCATAACCGGCCGTGAGGGACCACGGTCCTTGTAGGGTTTGTTACGTCGTCACTTATGGTGACAACGGAGATGTTTTGACAACCAGTTGAAGCCCCATGCAGGCAAAATTCTAACAGAAGAGGCCTAAACTAGAGCGATTAAAAATCTTACCAGAGTTACTAACACAGAAGCAAGAAAATTTTAAAACTGAAGGAACCTTTGGCCTTGGCACTAGTTGCTACGTTTTGTTAAACATTCCCCCTATCTCAAAGGCTTAGATGGAATCTTTATTTGAAATCAGGCGCCAAAATACGACGTTTATGACCTAAAATAGCAGTTTTTCAGGTCGACGTTGGTGGGTTACTATCGAGTTTTTTTTTTCCTTGACTCTTACTCTTGCTTCCCTCTGCCCACAAGGAGCACTTTTTTGTGCTCCTTAAAGTTCCCTAAGAGTTACTAACACAGAAGCAAGAAAATTTTAAAATTGAAGGAACCTTTGGCCTTGGCACTAGTTGCTACGTTTTGTTAAGCATTCCCCCTATCTCAAAGGCTTAGGTGGAATCTTTATTTGAAATCAGGGGCCAAAATACGACGTTTATGACCTAAAATAGCAGTTTTTCAGGTCGACGTTGGTGGGTTACTATCGAGTTTTTTTTTGCCTTGACTCTTACTCTTGCTTCCCTCTGCCCACAAGGAGCACTTTTTTGTGCTCCTTAAAGTTCCCTAAGTGTTTCTTAAAGTTCCTCAAGTTCGAGTTAAAACTCGAGAAAACGGGACTACAGCTGCAGGCAATTACTCCTCAGAAAAACAAACTACTGATAACCCAAAAACCTCTATTTCAATGTAACTAGGCATCTCTAATTCAAATACCTGAGTTTTCAGTGGCAAGAGTTCATGCAACTGGGTATGTACGTCTGCCAAGGTATGATTTTTTTTATTTTCCATTTATCAAAGAACAGCAATCTTCTCCATCTATTGAAATCTCGGCTTGAGCTAGTGGCTTTGAACCGTCAGCTATGCTAGAGGTTTTGCCAAAAGTGGCAATTGATAAGGCAGACAATGGATGGGAAAAGGAATCATGAGACTTAGGGAAGAGATTAAAGGAGCTTGGTTGGACTGCTAAAACTGATATTCCCCAGAAGTGGCTTTTATGCATTGACTGTGCATGCAAAAGAACTGATAAATCGGCTTTATGATGCATAGCCTAGCCTGCTGTTTACGAGTTAACCAATCTATTTATTTCTGGGAATCAAACATTTAAACGCTCAGATAAACATCAATAAAAATAAATCATCGATGATAAGCACTAATTATCAACGATCAACAGTTGTCATGGATGAAAGAGCCCTGGAGAAATTATTTTGTAAATACTAAAAATCGTGGACGTTTCAGTTTCAGGTGGCATACTAGTAAACGATTCAGTGATATGTCTGTGTAATTAGGAATGCAAGCAGACTGACGACTATGCACTCCAGCAGCACATTCATTCAAGCTGAAGTTATGCCACCCTTCCGGTAATCTTTACCGAACAATAAGCTGTCAGAATTTGACTGGGTCAAAGATAACTATTCTGGGCGATGCATTAACATTTTGAGTTTGACGCAGTCACCTGAGCGTGGCGGTGGGAATCCGTAGATGTTCCAGAGTTTTCTTTGGGAAATTGCTGATACCGATAACTTGGCAGTTTGTTGAAAAGAGGGTTCCCTTAGCATTACAAAGGTAAGTGGCTTGTGAGCGAGTAATTTGAACACGCCAAGCGAACGTCAGACACGTTGCTGAGTAGACAATTCCAAAACAAGATGTATTTGGTTATATAACACTCTCATTTGTCGTGCAATTTTGAACAGAAATATATATATATATATATACCCTTCAATTTTGCTTCTGGGTTATCGTTTATAACTAGCGAGGTGACCATTTTCATTCGCCAGCAACGAAGGTGCAGACCTAAATATCTGTATAATTAGGGTTCGAATATAAATTTACATAGAGGCAGATCTAGACGTGGTTTTGATAGAGCTGTCCGTCATAATGATGTGTTTTCAGTTAGCTGCTTCCACGACTATTTTTGTAATATCAACATTTATTTTTCTTTCATACAAAGCCTTCATTATCACATTTAATTGGAATTGCTATTGTATCCCGCAAATTGTACGGCTAGCTTGGCTGTCACTTTATCCGAGTTCAAGCACCAACATTATCCGAAGGTATTCGTGACTTAAGATAAACCTCACCGCAAACGGGTGTAACGACTTCAGAAGCACTTATCAAAATCAAAGATTGTTTTCATTAGGTCACACATTCCGGGCACGATAACCACTAGTTAACATGGCTAAGTTGCTTTCCAGTTATTATTTTTAGTTATGATTGCTAGAAGTAACCGTGTTTTCTATGTTAGAGATTTCGAAGATTTCCTTAGAGTGGTTTTTCATTAGAAAGGTCGTCAAGCAGAGCTCGACATGCCATCACGATGCATCGTAATAGTATCAAACCACGCCTCTAATGCTACAATAGCTCATTAAAGCATAAAATTGAAGTCTTAACAACACCACTTTAACTCTTTAAGCGCCAATATCAACATGTATGTTCTCCTCACCAGGGCCGTAGCCAGAAAAAAATTATGACTGAGGTAATGTCCACGGTTAAATTCTCTTCCTAGGTATTTAGGGTGTTAAACGAAACAAAATGACTGAGGCAAGTGCTTTGGTTTGCCGCCCGTTCACTGTTCTCCCTGTTTCTTATGGTACCAATTGAGAGATCTTGTATTAACATCAAGAAAGCTTGTCTTTGGTGGTCATCTTGTTTTTCTCCTGTCCTGTCCGTTTGATCAGGCAGTGAAATTTTAAGGGGAAATTAGGTGCTTATCACTATTGGGGCTTAAAGGGTTAACTTTATTCATTCAAACAGTAGAAGCCCGCAAGAAATTTTTAGTCAGTTGTAGATGGCCTTAGCTCTAATAACAAGTTTTAACCGCATCCAAGGTTGGAAGAAACTCCCCAAGTCACATTTTGCAAAATATTGGGGGAAAAGTGCCCACAGAAAAGTGCTGCTAAATAGCTACCATTTGAACGGTCACACAATGACAGACGAAAAGTTTAGACCGTCTGAAATAGTGGAGCAATATTACAGGGACCTCAAGGACTTTGTCTTGCGGTTGGCATTCCTTCGTACCCTCAGGGTGTTCAGTTCACGAAGCCCTTTCACACGAATTGGCCACCACGAATTGGATCGAACGAGCCGAGGTACGAAATACAGTTTTGTATGGGAATACGACGACACTTTTCATTTCCTGAAATGTCAAAACTCTTTAACCTGCGACGGGCTAAACGATTGTACACATTTGATGTTTTTGATGCGATAGGAATGACTATCAACTATTGACCCAGCCCTGTATTTTTCTGCTGATTTTCGTTTAAAGACAAACGTAGGGAAAGTTAAAAACTGTTTAAAAGCGAATGGTTACTTGCTAACAACACCTGCACTTTTCAAATCTGGTGTTTACTGAGTTTGAATATTTCTGAAATCAATTTGTGTGGAATTCATTGGTCATTAAATTCCTGTTGTAGTTATGCCGCGTTAACCGAAGCAAATGAGTTGACAAAGGCTTGGAATCACCGCATTTAATGACAAGAAACTGAACAGTGCAAAACCCCAAAACATGGCGGGCACGAGGTACAAAACCGAGAAACCCTGGTAACGAATATGAATTGTATATGAGTCACGAAGTGTCCGCTTCACAACATTTCTACTATAATGCAACATGTCCCCTTTTAAGATGGTTTTAGAACCGAAATATGAACATGCTAACACGAGTGCATTAGTCTTTATATACATGTATCTAACCAAAAGCATCATTGGCATCCTAATCAGCCAACTAAAGTCACAATAACGCAAAGTCAAGTACAGCTGTATACAAAGTCCGGATCTCTGGGTGGTTTGATTACGCGTCCAGAGCGTGATCTTGTCAATACTGGTGTTGATTCTGCTGGTCCAGCTGTAGTGTTTTCAGCATCGGACTTAGGCTTCGGCGTAACTTTCTTGCTGCTGTTGGGAGGTGATGTCTTTGCCACACTATGCGGTGTGTCTGCTGGAGGCATAAGGCTAGTTGAAGGTGATGTCTCTGGCACTTCAGAAATTGCTGATGGTGGCATGGGAACATTCAGCATTTGGTCTTCGTCTGGCAAGCTTGTTGGACATCTAACAGGGACCTGTGGCTGGGGTCGCTGTTGTGCTACGGTGGTGTAACGTGGTTTGATGTCATGTTTGTTGCGTCTGAGCCTTCTGTTGCTCTTATCATTAACGATCCAGTATGAGTTCGGTGAGGTATCCTTAGACTCGATGTATCCTGGTTTCCACTCATCTGAACTGTCATCAGTGAACCAGATGGGTTGATTGGGCAGGTAGACGTTGTTGTCCTTCTTTGACGGTTTCAGATGTGCTGAGCGCTTATCGTTGAGGTGAGTCTTCTGCTGATCTGTCAGTGGAGCTGGTGTCATTGTCATGCTGAGGCGGGTGTTGATTCGCCTATTGAGGAATAGCTCCGCAGGTGAGGGTAAAGTGTCACTCACTGGCGTATCAAGGTATGTCGTTAAGGCCTTAGTAATTTCAATGTCGCTTGCACTTTTTCTTAGGATCTGTTCGATGGTCTCGACTGCCCTTTCTGCTCGACCATTGCTCTGGTGGTAGTGTGGGCTGGAGGTTATGTGTCCAATTTCAAGCTGATCACAAAAGCGCTGGAATTTATCCGATCTGAAGCATGGACCATTGTCGGAGATGATTCTCTCGGGGAGTCCAAACTTCCTAAAGTTACTGTTCAATACCTTGGTGACAGCTTCAGTTGACTCTCCGTCAAGGGTGTCGTAGGTGAGAAAACCGGAAAAGTAGTCGACAGTGACCAGGGCGATTTGGTTCTGAAATTGCACCAAATCCATGCCCAGGATTTCCATTGGACGTGTTGCTGAGATCTGTCGCTCTGGAGGTCTGGGCTTCTTGTTGCCATGCCTTTGGCACTCACTGCACCTTCCGATCATCTCAGTGATATCATCTTGTAGTTTGGGCCAATACACAGTGCGTCTTGCACGTTGGAGCGTTGAGGTAAGACCTTGATGTGCATCGTGCAGGCGGGTGAGAGTTCCAGGTCTCATGCTTGAAGGAATCACAACTCTGTTTCCCTTCATGACAAGTCCGTCCAGGATTGTCAATTCGTCTCGGAAACACCAATATGGATGCAGGTGTCCCTGTAGGTCTTGCATGCTGTCTGGCCAACCGGTGATAATGAGATCTGTTAATTCAGCCAAAGTGGGGTCCGCTTTCGTCTCTTCTTGCAGGGATTCAAGTCGAGTTGGCTCTACTTTCAAAACATGTGCAATGTTGATGTCCAAACCAGGAATCTCTTTGGCAGTTCCCGGTTCAACCAGACGGGAGAGAGTATCAGCGAGCAGTACACTCTTGGATCCAACGTATTTCACTTGGATGTCATATTTGGAGAGACGCAACAGCATTCTCTGTAGTCTTGCAGGAGCCAGGCTGATCGGTTTCTGAAAGATAGGCTGTAGGGGCTTGTGGTCCGTGTTGACGGTGACTTTTCGCCCGAATGTGTAGATATGCAGCTTTTCACAAGCGAACAGGACAGCCAGCAATTCCCGCTCTATATTGGAGTAGTTGGCTTCAGAAGGTGTGAGTGCCTTGCTCAGGAAACGCACTGGTCTGCCATCTTGGATTAGGACTGCACCAAGACCCTTTAAGGAGGCGTCAGTTTCAATGACAGCTGGTTTGTTCGGGTCGTAGTGAATAAGCTTAACAGCATTGGCAATGTCTTTCTTGATAATGTCTAGCTCCTTCTGCATGTCACTGGTCCACACGAAGTGTGCGTCACGTTTTAGCAGACTGCGCATGAGATGAGTTTTCTTGGTTAAGTTGGGGATGAACGTAGACATAAAGTTCACTGTGCCCAGAAGGCTTTGCAGTTCTAGCTTGTCCGTTGGAGCGGTGAGTGTTATGATACCTTTAACCTTCTTGGGACACGGCTCGACACCTTGAGGAGTGATGACACGTCCGAAATACTCAATCTGTTGCTTCTTAATGCAGCACTTGTCTGGGTTGAACTTGAGTCCTGCTTCACATGCCTTCTCAACAGTCTCTAAGATATGAATGTCGTGCCGTTCCTCAGTTGACCCTTGCACCTTGACGTCGTCAGCACAAGGGAATGTGCCAGGAATGCCGGCTAGGATGCGATCCATATGTTCACAAAAGATTTCCGATGAAGCAGACAGTCCAAAGGGCAAGCGCACAAAGCAGTACTTCTTAAACGGAGTGTTAAACGCAGTGAGGAGCTGGCTCTGCTCGTCAAGTTGTTTGGTCCAGTAGCCACTTTTGGCATCAAGTGTGGAGAAGTACTGACCATTCCTGAAGCTGTGTTGCGCATCTTCCCAAGATGCGGTGTAGTGGACATTGCGGATAAGGTACTTGTTCAGATTTCTTGGATCAAGGCATACGCGTAGTGTTCCATTCTTCTTGACAACAGTTACCAGATTGTGTACCCACTCAGTTGTTTCTGGGCAAGCTCGGATAATTCCTTCCTGTTCCATCTTATCAAGCTCTTTCTTTAGCTGTGGCATGATGCTTTGTGGTATAGCACGGGGTGGTAGCTGAACTGGTTTCGCGTCTGGTGAGAGTTTTAGGCTAACTTCGCCTTGAAAGAGACCGACCTGACCGTCAAATGTCTCGGGGAAGATCTGCTTCAGGTCCTCCAGAGGGTCACCTGTTTTCTTTCCGAGTGGCAGATGCTTATTCCATTTCGTTCGGAGTTTGACATAGTCAGCTTCTGATTCATCAGTGATGTGTACGGCATCCACATGGTTGGGCTCCATGGATACACTTTGTTGTATGCATACAGGTGCAATAGACACGAGATTGAAATCTTTGCAGAATCCAAGGCCAAGAATGAAAGCACACTCGTGTTTGGTGACATAGAACTTTGCTTTGGCAGTGATGGCATTGCAGGTGACATTGACATCTACTGTTCCACAGTTCTGAAGATCTGCTCCAGACATTCCACGGATGATGGCATCGCTGGGTGTCAGGCTCTTTTTGGAAAGCCCAATTTGTGGAAGCATTGAGGTTGGCATGCAGGATACCATGGCACCAGTGTCGACCTTGCCAGTAATTTCATGGGTTGAACTGCCATCGCCTTTAAGGTGAAAAATCACTGGAGCAAACACCTCACGTGCCTCGCTGTTGTGTACAGCATGAATTGATACAGCACTCAGGTCAAAGTCATCTTCATATTCACTGCTGTCATGGCCTGATGTGATCTCCACAGCATGCTGATGTTTGGATATTTGGTCCTTGGCTTGCTCTTTTTTCTTCATACAGGCTCGCTCAAAGTGGCCTTGCTTGCCACAGAATTTACAGGTTGCATCCTTGGCTGGGCACTTGTTGCGGGAATGAACATCTCCGTTGCACCAGATACAGGATTTCTTTCTATCTGATCTCTTGTTTCCTGTTTTTGACTCAGGATTAGGATTTTTCTTGGATCCATTCCTTTGTGATTTCTGAGTTGGGTCACGTGTGTACGAGGCATCAATGTGGGTGTCAGCAGGTTCTTCTAGCTTTTTCATTGTAACTTCCACTGCTTCACATCTTCGCATGATATCCAGGCAGTCTTTGACAGACACATCTTTCCCTTTCGCCATCAGCTTGCGTTTGCATTCTTTGCTTATACAACCATGAATAAGTTTGTCCACAATGAGAAAGTGAGTGTTGTCTGGGAACTCAGCTTGACGGTATAAATCCATGATGCGGGAGAAATAGGATGTGGTGTTCTCATGAGCCTTCTGTCGGACATTGTAGAATTCTTCTCGTTTCTCTCTAAAGAAAGTAGAATGGGTCAGGCACGCAGCTAGTTGATCTAGGAGCACTGTAGGCGTTGTGATTCTTAGCGTTGGGTCCTCATTTTGTTTCGCCTCGATGAGAAATTCGGCGTGGGCACCAGCCCAGATGTAGATATGATTGATTTTGACTCGGTCTGATCTGGAAGCTAAAGGTCCATCTATGATTCTCTCAACCTCTTTCCTCCACAGTTTGAATTGCGAGGAAGCATTGTTGGAGGTCCAGTCAACCTTTGTTTGCGGCACATAAACGCTTTCTGCCATGCTACGAAGATGGGTAACACACACTGACACTTGTACAGTTTGATAAGACAGATCAAACGTGCCTGTGATTCTATGCAAAAAAGTTCACGTCACAACTTGGCAAATTTGTCAATGGCCACTTGCCTGATGTGTGTGAGGTTTTTTCCTGAAGAGTCGCGAAGAGAGCCTCTTCTACGGAACACTAGGTAATGCAGGGTAATGCGATCGACGGCTTGATATTGATATCCTTCGCACGTGTGGATGACAACGTGTTGACTTCCCTCAGAAGTTCCGTTCACGCGTCGGGGTCACCATGTTGTAGTTATGCCGCGTTAACCGAAGCAAATGAGTTGACAAAGGCTTGGAATCACCGCATTTAATGACAAGAAACTGAACAGTGCAAAACCCCAAAACATGGCGGGCACGAGGTACAAAACCGAGAAACCCTGGTAACGAATATGAATTGTATATGAGTCACGAAGTGTCCGCTTCACAACATTTCTGCTATAATGCAACAATTCCCATAAAGTTTCTACTTCGTGCCACGTTTGCTTCAATTCCAAATGGCTGCCAAATAGTGTGAAAGGGTTTGTTGCTTTTCTCAAAGTTCTGCCAGCCTTGTAGATTTGTACAGCAATTCCAATCCAAATTGCGCAAACCGTCTCGTAAAGATTGGGCTGCCGTTGTTAAGTCTCCAGCTTCTTTACAGTGGCAAACGAGTGGATACTGCCTGATCAGCGAATGATGAGGTCGGCGTCGTGAAACCAAATAGGTGAGCAGTGCCCTATTGAAAACCACCTTGTGTGATATAGGCCATCTGTATAAAGAATTGCATTATATTATATTATATAATGTTCAGTTGTGGTCCCAGCTGTTGAAGGACGGTGGCTCCTTTTGTAACTGCGCATACGTTACGGGATATTCAGGTTTCTTATTATAGGGAATTTGCCCACTAACAGACTAATACGAAAATATTTTTACGCGGTTTATGACTATTTGGAAAGAGCAGATCTTGGCAAGGGCTACCAGAATCCAAAAAGAAAATTAGGGGTAACCTCGCATTTTTCAGAGACAATTGAGCTTAAATTTGGAAAGAAACTGCCATACATTCTTTGTATTTTAACGCGTTTTTAAAATTGTGGTTGCTAAATTATCTCTGAATAATGCGAGGTTACCCACATTTTCCTTCTTGGATTCCAGTAACCCTAGGCCTTGATAAGATCTACTTTTTCCTCATAGTCATAACCTTTGCAAAAATACCTCTGAATTAGAGGGATCTCTCTTTTTAATCACTGCAATTCATTTTGTACTTTAATATGTCGTTGTAGCATTTGAGTTTATTTTAATAGTCGAACGTTTGTAACGTGAGCCTTTGGCCGTTGGAATAATGGGCGACCACTCCTACATTTTAGACTTTAAATAATCTTACATTCTGAATCCACAATCATGGGACATTTACTGTGCAATATTTTGCTTAGGACGTGTCAGTCAATCATCTGAAAACAACGAGTCCTGATAGAACGTGAACTTAAACTATTTCTACCTATTCCGTTCCTTCGTCACTCAGTCGTGATAAATTACTTTTACTGAGAGACTCCTGCCGCTTTATGCGGTGCAATAATATGGCCTTTTGCAACTAAACATGATTAAAGAGTCTAGACTTCTATAGACTTCATAGATTTCAGTGTAACTTTACTGGTAGACCACTGAGAATTCTCTTCAAGGGAAGGCCTGTTCCTTCATCCTAAAGCAGTAAACAATCGGATTCAGAAAAGAATTTGCCAAATTGTGCTACCATCGGGATTTGCACCCAGAATGACAACAGATCCTCCGTAAAGATTATAAAGGAAATGATGATACCATATGACAAACAAGTAATGATTGACAAAGCGGTCGCCATAAAAATAGTTTTGTATGAACCTGCCGATCGTTGCTTGTTATTTCGTTTCATCCAGTTGCCTCAAAAGACGGACAGTTCTTTATATTCAATGTAAAAATAGTCACAGGTTGCCCAGTAAAAATATATAGGAGACTGAATATTTTGCTGGGGGAAAGAGAACGGTAAACATCGCAGAATAGATCGGTTGGAGGTCTTTGGGAGCGCTAACTTATTATCTCGAATGAATTTGGAGACTACACCAGAAATGAAAATAGCCCTACCTGTTTAAGCACGTTCAAGAAAGACTCCCCCCCCTCCATCCCCCGCGCAAAAAAAAAAAAAAAAAAAAAAAAACAGGAAAAAGAAAGAAAGAGGCAAAACAGACACGCATTTTAGAGTAAAAGATTTGCTCTAAAGATGTTGAAGTGTTAGTTCGCGCTTTTTCCATTCTGTATGTTGCGCTCTTCTGTGGTCAGTGTCCTTCTAAGGTCCAAATTTGAGAGAAAATCATTCTTTCACTTTTCACAGTGAGTCGCTGACACAGCCTGTTAAGCAGACATGGAAAGACGTACGAGGAGGTTCCTCTGGATAATTATCTTACTTCTGATGTATTTTTTGTCTCATGTCGCTGGTACGTCATGGCAGTAAATAATCACCTCGTTTCGTATTTATATGTATTCATACGCGAGTGGCTTAAACATATGCTGGCTCTTTATAGAGCTATATCTGCTGTTGTATCGCTCGCTCCCTGTCTTCTTGGTCTGTGTCATTAGTCATTTCTCTTTTTTTCCTATTTTTCCTACCTGTCGTATTCTTTTTTCTTCTCTGATCCGTCGTACCTTACCTTTTTTGTTCTATATGTCGATCGTTCGTTTTTGCTCTTTGCCCTATTTTTGCTCTGTTTTGTATATCTTCCCTTCCTGTCATATCCTTTTCTTCTCTGCTTTGTCTTAACCCTTTTTTTTGTTCTAAGTGGTTGGTTTTTGCTCCCCGTTGAACTTCATTTTATTTTCTCTCAGTCGAAATTTTTCCCATCCCTATCGTACGCTATTCCTCTCTACCACACTTGTTTGCTCTTTGTTGAACTGTTTTTTGCTTATGTTGTTATTTTTTTTGGTCTCTGCGGTCCATTTTTGTCTGTCCTTTTTTTTTGTGTGCATTTTTTTTTTGCTTGTGTCGTACTTTTTGGTCTCAGTCGTGCTTTTCACGTCTATGTGGTACTTTCCTATTGTTCTCTGTCCTACCTTTTTTGCCCCTCCTTGTCGTATCTTTTTCCCCTCTTACGTACTTTTTTCTTTGCCCTCTGTCACAACTTTTTCGTCCCTGCCTCGTCCCCAGGCACCGTCATAGCGCGGAAAACAGGGAGAACGGGACGACGTAGGAATGACGCAAAACCCGAAGGCTGCAATGCATCCGTCCCACAATTACACCTGCAGCGCCTTAGAACAAGGAGGGACGCCTAGGGAGGAGGCAGTTTTCGTTCTATGTCGTACTTCATAGTTTTGCTTGTGTTGGAACTTTCTTTGCTTTTGCGGTGCTTTTTTTGTTCTATTTCGTACTTTTTGCTCTCTGTCGGTACTTTTTGGGCCCCTTCGTTCTTTTTAACCCCATCGGACTTTTTTCTCCTTGTCGAAATTTAGGTCCAAGAGCTCTGTCTTTGAAATTTTAATTTTGACCATTTATTTGATAGCTCTTTCGCATTTAATAATAATAATAATAATCAACTTTATTTAAAGAGGGTAAACACGTAACAGTAAAAAACTGAAAAACCAGTGGCCACCCTTTATGGTGGTACTAGTGTTTGTTACTGAATTAAAAACTGGGAGAATTATTTTTTGGTTTGAGCTTAGCTATTCATGAGACTGAAGAAGTAAACTAATTAGAAATTTTGACTGCTTTCAGGAAGGATATGCTATCACTGTGACTCTCGTAACGGAAATTGTCCGGAAGACTCAGTTAATGGCACGAGAAAGACAGCTTGTGCAGAAGGAAATGACTTCTGCCAGGTGGTCAAAGATGGAAGACATGTCGGTGAGCCGCGGTTCCTTCGAGACTGTGTTAATGAGTGCGACAAAGAATACATAAACTGGAAAAAGGGTGATGAAGAATACTGCCGTACATGTTGCGCTGAAGATGGTTGTAACGTCGGTCGTTGTGGCGCGCCCACGTTTCGACTGACACGGCTTCTTTCGGTTTTGAGTGCAACCACCACTTCAATTATGCTTGCTTTTACTTAGAATTTTCAGTGATTCAGTAATACTAATTATCTTGGACAGGAGACAGTCTGTACTGCAATGTACATGCAATGGGTTTAACTGCTGATTTGGCGCGAGGACGTAGGGGTACGCACCGAAAGCAGCGGCTTTTGTTTGCCACAACCGCTAAGTATTTCGAGTTTATTGTATTACCATTTTGGGCTTCACACGATTGGAAAATTATAAAAAAAAGATATAGCTAGGTGAATACTCGATGAACACTTAAATTGAGATGACTTGTGCAGGTCCGTTCTTCAGTTTTTTTTCCAACTGGCTTACGCGAATGTCCGTATAAACGTTAGCCCACGAGTTTGCTTCCTAAAGTAATGTGTCAAAGGGTCATTCTTTTTAGATTCACAGGCCGCGAAAATTACGGCTTCTGCTGAGCGAAGTACGGCTTCTGCTAAATCACCCACTCGAGGTAATGCAAATGAGAGTTCAAGATAAGCCAAAGCCAGTAGCAAGTCGCACAATAATGTCCAAGGACAAGAGATCCTCTCATGTCTTGCCAAGGAAAATGGCCCTCTATTCAAGACGGTCGGCGTATCATTATAATTATGTCAATTCAGATTTCCAGACTCACCAGATACAGAATTAAACAATTTTATTTTGAAAAACACACTTTTAAGTAAAAATTAATAACAAGCTCAGGCCACCATAAGGACAGTATCAACCTTCTCCACAAAACTACTTTTCAGTTTTGCTGACATTTCGAGATGTACAATACCGTGCCCCTCGCTTAAGAGACAAAGTTTGTCAATGCTGCCAGGACCGCGCAAGAAGACAACTTTGTGTCTTCGCTACTTTTTAAGCATTGTTCAATAACTAAAGCCTATATTCTTTAGAAACAATACTTAGGGTTCTTTATGAACTTAGGACAGATTCCTGAATCTGGAGCATTGTCTACATTTTGATGTAAAAAACAAAATTGCGAATTTATCATTCTTAAGTTAGGTGACTTCTACGGTAAGATAGTAAACCTGCCACCAATTCGTATTGCCTTTAGTTCCACTAAATTAGCTTGTTATACTACAAGATAAAATATAAAAAGGAATGTTATATATAAACAATAACACATTTGTAGCTAAAATAAACCAGAGAAAGAACTAAGAAGTATACGATTGTAACACGGAATAAAGAAGATGATCGTGAAAACAGATTCAGCTAGTCCACTTATAAAAAAAAAATTGGCAAGCGAAGTACGGAAGGGTCGTCACACCTCTCATCCCCTCCGTCATCAAGAACCCTACAGTTCACTCAACTTGCCGATTTTCTTGGATTCTACACTCGCTGAGGAGCCCTTTATAAGGCTAGTTCTTTTCTCTCGTGCCGACCGCTGAGAGCACATCTCTCTGATTATGTCTGATTACATGTATTTACAGTTATATTTAGGTTTCGTCCGCACGTGCTTGGTCTAAATCGTCGTGAATGCAACATTGGGAAAAAGGTTAAAAATCCGCTTAGTTAGTGATTTTTGCTGACTACTGTATTCTCGTAAGTGGTCATCTCTCCGAAGTGACAGTCTTTCCCAATATCAAACGAATTTAGACGCATACTTGTTGACGGGACCATTTACCAAACCTCAAAACATTTCAAGATATCAAATGAATAAAAATGTATTCGCTTGTCAGAACCCCTGACGTAAAGCTGTACTAAAACTTAAAAACATAACACATTGATTACTATTCAAACGGTTCTAATACCTCACCATTCTGATGCAATGGTTTTGGTTACGCTCTAAAACTGCATCAGTCAATTAATTTGAGTGCCGCAGAGGGAGGAAGTCGGACAGACGTGGGAAAAGTTTGATCTAATTTTCCATGCTTATCCTCGGGCATTTGACTGCCACTTTCACGACAAATAAATTGCTAACAAGGAGGTAAGTCATCCAATTACCTGGATTTGTCCTGATTAGTTCAATATTTTGAATCCCTCGGTGAGAAATTTCTGATCAACAAAAATCTTTCACAGAACGAAGTGAAACTTCCTGCATCTTTCCAGCGTCCTCTGTCATACGGCTTGACTTAGTTATGTACTAGGTTAGTACTCAAGAAAACCTTGTAAAACTTTCAACTCTAGTCCTCTTTTCGACCTTACTATGAAACAGTAAGAGAAAGCTACTGAATGCTAACTGATACTATGTAGATCCTAGTTCAACAAAATTTGCCACAAATTTGGGAAACGTTTAACAGGACCCGTATAATCCTGATGTGGCTGTCCAAGTGACCGACAAATACCAGCCACTTTACAGAGGCTATCAGAATAGAGGATCTGAAGGTGGGCTTTATTAATCACGCTTCCAGCCGTTAGTTCTCGCGGTATCATCCCAGTCTGAATCCTCAACCCGATACCGTTTCTGACATCATCACAACTGAGTCGAGTCTATCACCCAAACGCATGCAGTGATGAGATTACAAGAAACATTACGAGCGCGGAGGGACAGGGAGGAGGCGGGGGGGATGGGGTGGAGGATTTTTAACGAATTCCCCTTCCTTCCTATACAAAATGTACCAACATCTGGCGATTGTTGAATAGAAAACAAACTAACCAACAAACAAACCGTCGTACGTCATTTTCAAAGCCAAACTCTTTCAAGCTACGGACTTCAAGCTACAGGCTTTGTTCTTCAAAAGGTGACCAATTTTGTTCGATGTATGTTAAAAAGTGTACCCGTTTTATTCTTTGGATGAGAATTTATCGACTGGGTTAACTTCTTGGACAACATGGTCCAGATTGGTCAGTTTGAAATGTCGGTTTAAAATGGTTTGAAATGTTTGAAAAAGAAACTTTTTGAGCTATCTGCGTTCCCAGCTTTGCTAATTAATTAAACTACTTGCATGCATCTGTTTTGGTACAGGAGCATCCAGCTTTCTATGCTTTCCACGTCATCTCCACCTTTATAAAGCCTAAAATTACCTAAGATTCAGATTCTCCAACTTCTTTGTCGTTATCCTCCAGAACCAGGACCGTTTGCCCAGTAACTTGTTGATCTCCAATGAGCGTCTCGTAGTTGTTTTCATTTTGCCTCCTTTCAACATCCCCTCGGATATCAATCTTCACTTGCTCGTTATCTGCTACCTCGTTATTTGGAGACAGCGACACGTAACGCGGCTCTTCCTGTAGCCCTGCCGCTTCCTTCTTAACGGTGGTTGCCATGTACTCGAGTTTCTCCTCTGCCTCCTTCTCCTTCACAAAAGGTTCCTTTTTAGGAAGTTCACCTGCAGCTTCGTCTTGGAGGGCATTCCCCTCAGAGGAGGCTTCCGTGGCATCAGACTCACCTTTTGCGCCTTCCTTGTTGATATCCTGAGAAGATGAAATCCTTGTCATGCCTATCTCAGCATAAACTGGATTGGAAACTGCACCTGTCTCTGCAACTTCTTCAAAGGGCGCAAATATCACCGGACCCACATCATCGTAGTTACCCTCGCCATCAAGCGCACCGACGTTATCGAATCCGGGATTTTCAAAAGCAGCAAACCGACTTCTTGTATTTGTATTTGTTGCCTCTTCATCTTTCTCCTTTTCATACGGAAAGTTTACAGAGCCTTTTCTCTTTACCCTATAAGCAAAGGTGACAGGGGGAATGTTAAGTCTGGCGAGTTTTCTGTAGTTTTCTGAACAAAAAAGCTACAAGGATTAGACCTCTCTTGTACAGAAAAATTAAAACAATATGCTCGTCACTGAATCGTTTTTGAAGCATTAGTCGAAGCGTCTCTCGCTAGGCAACAAAATCACGAGTCATCGAGACAAGCCTATTGCTTTTCCAAGGTGACAACTCATGGTACACTCCAGATTATGGTTACCTCTTTACCTATAGGACTGAATGGCAGTCACCACTCATTCAACCACCTTGCCTATGGACTAAAACAGCCGGTCGAATAAACTTGCACACGGGGCGCAAGAGCCCCTTCAACTAACGCTATAAAAGCGCTAATCGAGAGGCTTAGGGGTTAGGATTAGTTCTTTCTTCTGGAGCATTGGGCGATTAGGAGTATTCACTGGTACTGCTACCCCCTGGTTAGAATGCTGGATTATCGGAGGGTTTACCTCGGGCAATTTTTCACGGTACCCATTTATTCACTTGGGTAGACAGGAACAATCTCTAGTAGGGGACAAACTCTGGTCTCTCCTGTGTTACGGTTAGTAACAACGCTCTTGTTACTAATCAGGAGTAACGTTTCTTGTCTAACAATATAACGCAACATGATGTAAGACCAAGCCTTGAACCACCGATCAAACGTTCGACGGCTCACCACCGCGCGACCACAATACGGGGGTTGAAATTGCCCATCTTTTACAAGAAAAGAATTCAGTCAGATAGAAATTCAAATGTTTACATGTTGCGCCTGTCTTCTTCTCTTCAACATCTGGCCCCGGTTCCTGGAAAGCCGATTAAACTATCCCCCGATTAGCAGTTAATCCACGATTAAATTCCTTATCTCTAGAATAACTAATCCAGGGATAAAAAGGCGTTCCTGAAAGCAGAGTTATTTCTCGTTTAACTATCCCTCGGTTAAACTCATATCAAAACGGTTAAACAAGTTACCAGCATATAAAAGCGCAGGAAAACGACAGAGCGGGAGAAAAAAGACTCCGATACTCGTTTTATCGAGCGATACCTGTTGTAGTCTATTGTCGACTTTGACAGCGGTACGATTTGCCCGTTTTCTGGTTGTGACAAAACAAAACTTAAAGAAAAACAAAGTGGAAATCACGGTTCAGTGCAAAGTGATGCTGATTCGAGGTGAAATGTGAGCTATATCTGAAAATCGGTGAGTTCTCTACCTCTTGATTCTTTCAGCAATCGAAACTATTTTGAGCTTTACAAAGCAAGACTTGCCTATCGGAAAAATGTTAACAATAAAGTACTGATTTGTGCCGAATAATTGTCTTTGATATTTGTAGCCTATCTGCTTTGTTACGCTCGCCTGGTACAGAAATTTGACATTTTGTTTTTGTTCTAAATCAGTGAAAAAACTCTGTTCCAGTGTCTGCATTGTTTGAGAACGACAACAACTTCGCTTTAATTAATCGTCAACATTTTTGTCTTATATTTGCGTTATTTCAATAAAACAGTTCCTTCTGCTTTTGCAAAATTGCCATAAATATTTTATTTCATTCAATAATTCTTCAGTAGAAACCCAAAACCGGCAAATTGTTCCGTGAAAAGTTGATTATTCGCACTATCGCTTGCTATGAAAGATGGCTTCGAAATTCATGGTTTTCAGTTTCGTTTTATCATAAGCTTACTCGTCGTCCTGAAGATCGGTTCATAAATTCTGCTTTGTGAAGATCCTATTTACTGAAGCCACATTTCCAGAGTTACTATTTAATAGAATTTTATAGAGCTATTGATGGAATTTTTTAATAGTGTTTTATAATAAATAATAAAATCGAAAACTCGACTGCACGATTTGCGTCTTTGTGGTCTTTTTTGCTCCATCACATTTCGCTGCAGGTTTTTGCGCCCAAAACTCAGTCAATTACCTCTCGAATTTGTGCCGGCAACAAAATTATTTGTTACTTAAATTGCTGAGAGTAATTCATCCAGCATAAATTGCCTTCTTTCTTTTTCCTTACTCAATTAAACTGACAATATCGCAAAATTTAAGTGCGCCATTTTGTTTGTTTTGATCAAGTTTTTGCCCGCACAGAATTCTGGCTTCTTTTGCGACATCCAAATTGGGGGGCTTGGAAACTAGGTAGCGCCATGGCTTAAACAATGCCATTGTTTTTCCGCGCACGCAATTGGCTAGCTGGCTGTGACCTTCCATGACCTTGAGACAAATAGATCACATGAAAAGAAAAATGGCGTCCGAGTAAAGGTAAACAAACAGCTCCACGCCGGTCTTTGTTTTGACTCGTAAAAGGGTGACCACTGCTGCAAAAAAGCTCGGAAGATAGGTGCTGTTCGTAAGAAGAGGCCTTGTAAAGAAAAGGATGTTTTACAAAGAACTTTTGCCGGTAAGTGAATGTATTGTACTGTTTATCGAACGGTTAAATTCACGTGTGCAAACGATTTTATGTTTCTTAAGCTTTTTGTCAGATTTAAAACTTAAGCTTAAAGTCGTGCTGCCGTGTGATAAACTTATAGCAGCAATGAGCGACGTTCAGAATTGCGACCTTTTAGGAAGAATACGACTTGTGAAATTTAATAATATAAGCTTAAATATAATTCAATAATTCACATTGGCTGACATAATAAGCTTTATAAAAAGCTTAAGTTTAATTAAAAAGTACTTGAATATATCCTCTGTAAGTTAAGGTCAAGTGATTTAGCTCACATTTTTAATACTACAGCTGTGGAGTGCTTGGAAGACTTTGAAAAAGAAATGTA
This sequence comes from Siderastrea radians, assembly GCA_964017195.1. Taxonomy (NCBI): domain Eukaryota; kingdom Metazoa; phylum Cnidaria; class Anthozoa; order Scleractinia; family Rhizangiidae; genus Siderastrea; species Siderastrea radians. Next base: position 50,534,965 of record OZ024889.1, on the reverse strand, counting down.
TAATCTTTTTAAGACATGTGTGATCTTATGTGAAGTGTAGGAATTTGCAACAAAAATAAATGGTTTAAAAATTTCTGTTAGAAATTTGCATCTGTTGAAGACTTTTGGTTACTTTTTTTAAAAAGGCTTAGAAAGATGAATTATTTGTATAGTTTTAGATGGGAGTTAAACTTAATAGTTCTAACAATGGATATTTCATCTGCTGATTGAAGTTTTGTTTATTTGCAACACAGGTGACTAGCTGGTGAATTTAAAAAACAAGAAACATTAAATGGACTGCTGAAACAACTGATTCAATTAAGGAGTCGGATTTAATTGAAGCACTTGTAGTCAGTTGCCAATTTTTCCACAGGACCTCAACCATAAAGAATCATTTGTCCATCTTCAGGACAAGTCAAAAGAAAGTGTTGCTTCTACATATCATTTAATGAAACCAGTCAGTCAAGCCATGAGCTTTTTTTTTAATTTATCACGTGAGAAGATTGAAGGAAACTCACTAACAGTACCAAACTCTGAAACCTGATTAGTCATAAGAACTCAAAACTGTTAATAGTGTTATGGTTTAATTTTTTTGGGTTTAAACATGGCAGGAAGATCCAGTTTTAAAATGCAAACTTCTAAAACTAACCTGTTCAAAGTTAGCTTGTCAGTTGGAACTCAGATGTCTTATGTGATGGTTTAGAAATGCTGTTCACCTTACATAATGGGGATACACACAAGCGAGTTAACAGAGTCCTCTGGAATTTCAAATCCATAAAACTAAGTTTACCCCAGTACTTGAACAGGATAGTGCATTGCCTGAAGCTTTACAATAAAATTGTTCATGCTCTTTAATGTTAGATGTTTATTGTCAGTTTATTTTTCTACTTCCAATTGATTTGTGGTGCAACAAAAGTTTTCTCCCTTTACCAGTAAGATAAAGAGAGAATAATTTAAGGTAAAGGTATTGTCAAAGGGAAAATGTTATGGAAAAACCCTAAGACTAAAACTTTGAAAACAATGAAAAATATAAGGTCTGGAAAAAAGAAAAGAAAATTGTAATGTTTTGTAAAAAAAAAAACATCTAATTGAATTACTTTTCCATTTACACAAGCTATGTGACAGAGCCAGTCACAATATGCATAAAGTGATATAACAATTTTACATTATATTGGCTAGCTAGAAGAAGCCAGCAGATGGGACTGATATTTGCATGATTACATGGTATCCCGCTTTTTACTACTTTTTGACACTTGTGCTGGACTGACTCCAGTTGCTTTTATGTAAAAAACCCCCAAACATTCAAATCTTAGAAGTTAACTTTGACTTAAGTGTTGTAAAGTGTTGGAATACCTGAAGCATTGTCTTTATATGGAATATAAATTATTACTGTCCAATGAGCCATTTTACTGTTTTCCTGATAGTTTAGCTATAGCTTGTAATATGATATGTAGACTCTCCATGGGGGTGTGGGCCTAGAGTAGAAAGGTGATGGGGGAGGGGGGGGGGGGAGAATGGCAATTAAAGTGTGACAATTTTTTAACCTCATATTATCTTGTTATGCCACTAATGATAACTCTTTTTAAAAAGCTTTGCCAACAACTTAGCCATTGCCTGCCTCTTGGTGTCTTTTTTTAGGAAGGGGGTGGGGGGGGGGATTGGAGTGGTGCACTTTTTATTTTTCCTAAAATAGCAAATTCGCAAGAGATAAACACCTAACTTAAGAGAATTCTTCAAAATCTGAAATTTTCCTATTCAGTTCTCTTTCACCATTTCTGTCAGTAAAAGCATAATTTGGGTGCAATTTAACACTCAAATTGATATTTGAGAAACAGTTTCATCTACGTTATGCCCTCTGTTTCTTTAAGGATCCCCGTTCTAAATTTAGAAAAAAGAAAAGGCAAAAGAATAGTTTTCCTTAAAACGATATCAGTATTTTTTTTCTTTCAGAAAACTGTAAAACTATCCTTTTGATGCGCTAATCGCGTATTTTTGCACACATCAGCAAAACACGTTTTGCCACATTCGCGGGAATACTTGACAACCAGGCCTTTAGATTTGACCAGCAAAGCGAAACCTGGTCACTAAACTTACTGTTGCTATGGCGATTTCTCTTGTATTTCAAAATGGCGGCCAAAACGGAATCGATGGAAGTGAAAACTGCAGCTGTGCAGCTTTTGTTTTTGCAGTATTTATCGCGCGCCCCAATGCCAAATAGTAGGAAAATTTCAACAGAAAAAGGCTAGCTGTCCGACAACAAGTATGTTTTTATTTTTTACTCCTATTATTAATACATATATTGAACGTAATTTTTAGCTTCCGCACTTTTTGTCCAGTGCCTTAGATTTTCTGTTGGATGGCTGAAAAGTCCTTCTGCTGTTAAATTCCATACATTTTGAGGCTCTGTCTGGGCAATATTCGTAGTCGAAAAGCTACTTGATCCGTTGCTGGTATTTGGTTGTTTTTTTCTTTAGGAAGTTATCCACCGTGATCGATTTTATTTTAGCTTCCGCACTTTTTGATCAGATGCTTCGATCTTTCGATATGTTGTGATGAATTTACAGTTTTCGTTCTCGCTCTTTAAATTTTCGACTAAACACTCGTGACCGTTTTCAATCGAAGGCTTCCCGAGAGCCTGGGGTTAGTTCAAAGTCCGACCCGTCGCTTGATTCTGTGCGATGAGGATTAGTGAGTTAATCGACCTCGCTAGGTGGATTAAATTTAACCCCTCGTTTATCACTTGGTTAGTGTTAATCGTGCTTTCAGGAACAGAATCTAACCGAAGGATAAATTTTCACCCTCGATTAGTGAGATTTAACCCTCGATTAACGCTACTGATCGGCTTTCCAGGAACCGGGGCCTGAACAGTCTGAACAAGTCTAACATTTTTACAAAAGGAAGAGGATGGCTGAACGTCACCAGATCAGTTAGCTGGGCTGTCAATTCGATAATTCATCCTCCGTTCGTTCGTTCGTTCGTTTGTTTGTGATTCTTTTTTTGCTGTTTCCATTCAACGGCGTTTGTGCACAGTGTACAACCCCCGTACAGATCCAGACCCTCTGTAAAAACTACCGTAGGAGTTACAAAAGGTAAAAGGCATACCTGAAATACCATACAGCTACAGCTGCAATGATCGCGGTTAGTAACACGGCTATTACTACTCCCGCAATCATGCCTCCATTTTTTCCTCCTGTTTGAGCTCCACTGGTTGGCTTGGGTGGTGGTTGTTTAGGCCCTACGCTCACAACTTTTCCGCCAATCTTTCGTCCAATTTCCTCAGCCCGCGCCTCCATCACTTTAGCCAGGGCTTCACTTGGTACTGCCACAGTTGTCCCATCGTCGTTAGTTTTAACCACAGCATACTCAACTTCGATTCCTCCGTCGACTTCTCTTGGAGGCGATGGTATGTAGATATCTTCAGGTGTAAAGGGACCTTCATTTATCTCCCGTTTGGCAATAGATCCAACACTGAAAGAGTAAATTTTCAACTTTGCTCAGAGTCAAGTTCTTTACAAACATACAAAAACTGAGAGAAGAATGCCTAAAGTAATTGTCCTTAATGCGTATAATTTTTCACGATAATAAAACGAGCACATTCAAAACATAGTGGGCTTTTCCTTGAGGCTAGGCTCACTTAGTAAGAAAAGGTATTTCGTCCTAGGCGGAAATGGAAACTTCTCTTTTTTGTAGCGGTAGTCTACTACACTAGCTTTCTTTCGTGTTGAATAGGTTCAGAACAATTTCTTTTTCTCTGCTGATAAAAATTATTTTTCTAGAAGTGCAAAGTTGCCCGTTACTTGTGCAGATAGAATTGTGACCTAGGAGTATTAAGTGAGCCCTTACATTTTTCCATAGATATTTGAAACTTGGAGAGTGTATCAGGGCTCGAGACTAACTTGTCAGCTTAGTAGCCAAGTGGCTAGTGAGAGGTTTGATTCCACTAGCCTAAATAAATTTTCACAAGCCAGACTTTTTTGCATAATCTCATACTGTGTTCAACATGTCTAATTTTTAGCCGAGTTAAGTACTGTAAATATGCCTCTCTGTAATCTCAAGAGTGAAGAACTTGAATGTTGACTATTCTTTCCAACGGTTAAAGATCCTCACACGCGGAATACAAAGTACTATGTGCCTTCAGGGCAAATTTCCAGGCGCGATGTAGTTCACGCCTCTCTTTTCCGTTTTGGTCAGATCATGACGAATAACTCGAACAGTCAACCTTATATGAGCATGTAATTGCACGGAAAAACGTTTGTAAGACAAGACTAACGTTGTGCGAACGTTGTAAGGTACGGAGAAACGTCAAAGAGAAAAGACTGATACAGCGCTCAACTCACATACGGAAAAATGTCTACAAGAGAAGACAAGTAAATTACAAGCATATTTAAGTGCGGAGAAACATTGAGCAGAAAAAAAACTAATAAGGTTCGAACTTACTAAGGTACAGAGAAACGTTGAGAAGTCATAACAAACACGTTGGTTGCAAATGCACTACAGTAGGGAGAAACGCTGCCAACGTACCAAGATACAGAGACTAATAAAATACGCAACTACTAACTTACGGAGAAACGTTATTAGACAAAACTGATTCCGTAAGAACGTGTGTGACGTACGGAAGAACGCCGAACGGACAAACTGAACTACTACAGTGGGACAATAAATCACGGAGAAACGTAAATGAGACAACTAAAATCGCACTAAAGTACGGATAAACGTTGAGAAGACAATACTAATATTGTATGAACATACTAACGTACAGGGAAACACTAGAAAGCAGCGTCCACTTACCGTACGAATGTACTAACACACTGAAACCTTAGGAAGAGCAGAACAATGTCGCGCGAACGTGCTAACGCACAAAGAAACGTTGAGAGGGCTAGACTAATAAATCGACGAACGTACTTATGTACGGAGAAACGTTGTGAAGACGTTACGTAGAGAGAAACGTTGGGAAGAGAAACTACTGTATGAACGTAGCAATTAATGGGAAAAAGTCGATAACAGAAGACTATATAATTGTGTGAACCTACTAACGTGTAGAGGAAACGTATGGTGAAACGTTCTGAAGACGGCTAATTTCGTTCGAACGTATAAATAACGGAGAAAACGTTGCCATCTGAGACAAGAATTAGTAGGGAAAAACGTCGAGAGGATAAGACAAGTATCATACGAACATTATGATATCCTTCGTCGGAATAAGTTTTAGTTTCTGCTCACTCAATTTGCTTTTGGGATCCGATCATCAGAAGCAATATTTAGTTTGGTTTCCATCCCGTTCTTTAGTGCTTTGAAATTTTCACTAGCCAAAATGGCTAGTGAAAGCGCAAAACTTACTAGCCAAAACAGAATTTCTACGAGTCTGTGGCTAGTTGGCTACCGTTAGTCTCGAGCCCTGTGTATAGTGGGTGCAAAATATAGGTTACGTCAAATTTTGAGGTCACATAACCAGAAAAGTACGTAACAGTTTCAGCTTCCTTTGGTGAATCTTATATTCTTGATTCTTGGTTTCTTGATTTTGCTTGATTTGTCTACAGGGATGACGACATAACGACTCTCTACTAGTGTTATAAGTAATCAAAACCAATAAAAGCACGGCTTTGAACGTCAACTTCAACGTCAACGTTGGTTGTGAGAAATCTCATGCTCTACTAGCGTTGTAGCTCACTTCTCAGAAAGAGCGGTCTTGAGTTATTCTTAATCTCGATACCAGACTCCCTATTGCAAAGATATTTCTTTGTATCCTTTTTTATCACTTTTCAAAACGTGTGTTGCGTAGCATGCGAAACAACAAGTTCTCAGCAAAATGCGTTGTTTTATTATGTTTGTCACAGCTATTTAAGCTCCATACTTGCTTAAGCTAGATGGCCGAAGAAGAAGAGTGTTAAAGTAATCGTAAGATCCAAGGTTCATTTCCATAGCTAGAATGCTGATGGAGTCAAAAGATACGGGCTAAACGCCCATAACAATGGACAGTCGGACGTATGGACAGTTGGACGTACGGACAATGGACGTATTCTCACCTTTCAACTGGAATCGGGCAATTGGCTGGATTTTGCCTACATTCTTCATTGAGTGCATCCACAACAATTCTAATGAAGATTTTGATTTTGAACTAAACAAAAACACAAACAGAACATGTCAGGAAAGGAACGTACAGAGAGGGAGATGGATAGGGACAAGTCGCCAAAGGTAGCGCGAAGTTGACAATGGATAAACGCACGACGCGTGCGCAGTTCCCGCCCTAAGTTCACAAAAGAAAATACAGACAAATGTTGAAAGTTTCCCTTTAACCGCAAAACTTAACGCCATTACTGAAAGCTTAAGCTTTTTACCATGAGAATGTGTTCAGAATAAAGTAACTGGCATCCACAAGTTTTATCGGCTCGAAATTTGGTTTATAGGGACATTTTATGTATCGTAAAAGTCTGAACTGCTTCAAACTTCAATGCTCTGGAAAACCGGAAGTGGCGTTGTTTTCTACTTTTGACCGCTGTGAAAGCGTGATATAACTCTTTTTGTTTTAGAAACTCACACAATTAATAGTAAGTATAATATATTTAGTGACAGGAAACTGACCCACTTCAACTGCACTTCGATGATGATGATGATCACCAACACTTTGTCTTTATCTTGAAAAATAAAAAAACAGAAAGAAAATGAAAACAAGAACATGAAATATTAAATACCATGGCTAAGAAGTAGCTGTGCGCAGAAGAGTGATGTCAAATAAATTCAAGTTCAAAGTTCAAGGATCGATCAACACAAACAGAAATGCCGACATTCATGGCTGTGTGCCCTATTTTTCATTTAGTGTAGTAATTTGTCAAGAGATTTTATACCCTCTTCCCTGGATGGGCTGCCACTCCACTGCAGGTTAGCCTAACGTTTTTTCGTATTTTCTAGACCGACTGCCTCAACATACACCCATTTATAAGTATAAGTCGGAAGACAATGTGCAAAGGTAGAGTAAGGACTTCAACTGGATTGATGAAGTGCAGAGGTGTTTATATAGCAGTAAAGTTGACACTTTCCATAAACGCTAAAAGTGCACAATTATACAGAAGATAATCGATAACTACAATATACAATATGTCTTTGTTATTCTATTGATTGATTGATTGATTCTTTTTATTACATACGGGAATGTTTTTTGTACTTTCCTTTCTACACTTGGCAATGCAGTTTCCTCCTAATGTCTTAAACAGGAAAACTGAGGCCATAAAAAGTTCCCTAAACCATCGCTCGAATACCAGTTTAAATACAGGTTTTCACAAAATATTAAGTATTCAGCGCTTGAACTCAAGAATTAACGGCTACATAAAAGCTCTGCGATGTTTTTATCTAACAGCAAGTCAGTTATACTGAGCTGGTGTTTCTTGTCGGTAGATTTTAGCTGTTTTTCTTTCTTCTCTAAGATGTCTACACTTTGTACAATTGTTTGTCATTAAGAACGATGACTATGTTTCTTTTTCGAAGATAAGGGTCGATCACTCAGAAAAAAGCACAGATGAACGAGACCTCGTACTCCTCGCTGTTCTTTTTTTCCAGGCAATCATGGAGGGTTTCCTTTATGGTCTTTTCCTTCAGTAAATATTCAAAATGCTAAATTACTTTGTTGTCGTTATCATAGTAAATCTACTTCCAGTGCGCTAATTGCAGCCGCTTTATTTCGACCAATAAATAAACATAGTTTCCAAGGCGGGAAATGTGGCGTCACTTAGCGATATGACCAACTGTTACATACCAAAACACTGGCCACTCGGGTCTTCTCAGCACTGCCGAGCATATACTAAAAGGTAAATACTTAATCATAATTTAAGATAAGATAATCCATAAATGTAACTTACCCAGTTTATCTGAACAGTTTTTACCAATATAGTATCCTTCGCAGTGGCACTTGTAGTCGCTGCCAATCATTTCACATGTGGCGCCATTCTTGCAAGGCTGGAGCGCGCAGTAGTTTACAGGAGCTGTGGTTGGTTGTTGCGTTGTGGTCGGTGGTTCAGTACTGGTGCTGGGAGTTGTCGGTGGTACAGGTAAAGTTGAACAGCTCCGACCATCGTCCTCATCTGGGCAGGCGCACGTATATCCAGTCCGATTTAACAGACAGAGGTGAGTGCAGTAACCGTTGTTGCTGCTGCAGGGATGATCAGCTACAGAACAAAAGCAAGTCGTGTCTTTAAACGTTAAAGGAGCTGAGGTATAACTCCTATTGTAACGATTATTTTGAAGAGCTAAAGGACATACTCAACCAAGAAAACCCAAAAATAATGGCTCCGTTTTATTTAAAACTATAAAACTACTCCACCAGTTTCCTGAAACTATACTTGAACGTGTCTGGCCGCGGATGGCTATAATGGCAATGGATGGCAATTTGAAAACATTAGGTTAAAAAATGGTTTGTTTTCCCTTTGAAAAAATCGTTGATCTCTTTCTCTCGATGTTGTAGGAAACATTTGTGTACGAGAAAAGGGATTTTTGAACTTGTCTTCAGCACGTTTTCGCCTAAAAACGTAAAAAATCCCAGCGACGCAGCCTTTTTGACTATTAAATTAGCATTTATATAATTCGCTGTTCATCAACAACTGCGAACATTTGTTTTACTTAAAGTATCAAGATAGTTGGATGTTCTTTTTATTTCACGTCTGATACCTCAACACACTTTGTCACCGGTAGAAAAAAATTAAAACAAATATTTGTAAACTATAATTTCAGCCCTGTAAAAATGTTATTAGCATCGCTTGGGAAATTGGTATCTAGCACGACATGCGTATTGACAAATTTAGAACTTTATCAAGTTTAATCGAAATATCTAAATTTCATTTTATTCCTTCCTTTTGGGAAAGCAAGTTATATATTTTTCAATAAAAAAAGTAAAGTAGATATTTTCAGCATAACTTGTTAATATGGCACCCTTCAGAAAAATTGTTCTAGGTCTGCAGTTGCCAGGAATTTACCTTCTGCACAGTTGTCAACTAGATGATCTAACAGCCAAAGCTGTAGGGAATTTCATTGCGAGCTACAATTGCTATATAGTCTAGTTCAAATATATCTCGAGAGATTGGAGCGTCCAGAGGGAATGTTGGCAAGTCAAACATAGCAGTCGAAAATTATCATTTAGTCACAGTAGATAATATTAATAACTTTAATACTTACTTTCTCGTATAGGATTCCCCTTTTTGACGACCATCCCCCTTGGGCTATACAGCCTTGAAGCTATGACGTCCAAACGCCCATCCCATGCAGTCTTGTTGATCCGATATACATTTTCCGTCAAATATTCGTTCCAATACACAAACTGGTCATCGAGTGCAACTCCACGTGGGCTCCATAAATATAAATAGTCCTCGAACAGTGTCTCTACAGATACATTTCCAGCTGAATTGAGGTCAATATACAGCAGACTTGACAAATAAAAGCTAACAAAGTAAAGACGATTCGTTTCGACATCCAAGGCAAGACCCCGAGCATCATGCTGGCCCAACCATTCATGTTCCAACACAGCCACTGTTCTTCGGTTTTGTCCATCCATTTCAGCAACTTCAATAATTCCGAAATCTGACCAATACATGTACCTTAAAAATAAATCGACAACAAGTAAAGTGACGGCAGCTTTAAACTAACTGTGTAGCATTGCAGGAGTTTTATTTTGCAGCACGTCAGGGATTTTGTTTTCGTTTTGGGAACAATTTTTTGTGCACTCAAGTGCAATTTTAAAACACTCCTCCGCCCGTTACACTTTTGGGGCTCAAAATTGAGATTTCGCCACAGTATCTATATTGTCAATTGTAGTACAACGCTAAACCGCATTGGTCGAAATCGATCACGTGACGCGATAGTGTCTCTCCTCAGCGGGCGCCTAGTGCCCGTTTCTGGCAATTTTTATATAAGCCCTCGAACTACGTTCTCGGGCTAATATTTGTTGTAAACATCAAATTTCCTCAGGCAACCAGTATCACATGGTGCCTTTGACAGAAGAACTCTGTTGTTTAAATAGAACCTGTTCTGACCGAGATTAGCTCTTTCAATTATAACCACTTAGTGTTTCATCGATGCGTTAATTAATCGTAACTAATCTTACCTGTTATAGTTAGTTTATTTCTATACGTCATTTGCACGATAGCGTCCCTTGACTACAACGACCAGAATTCATATCGTTCCTCCTTTTTATTCAAAGTTTGTAATCCCAGGAACGTTAAATTAACAATGGCCCTAATTTGTACCAGAAAACAACAAAACTGAAGGATTCTGGTTGTTGAAGTCAAACGACATGCGTTGTACAAATATCCTATTGAGCCAGCACTGTTCGAGTACTTAAACAAATGAGATAAATGATTTACCCTCTTTTTGTATCCAAGGCTATATCGTACGGCGATGAAGAGAAATTAGAAACTAGCACTTTCCAGTAACTTCCATCTAGCTTAGAAACCTCGATAGTCTTGTTACCATTGTTTATCCAGTACACATTTCCTCCCACAAGATCCAGAGCGATGCCTGTGGCTTGAGGAACACCTGATCGAATAATTTCCTGGTTCTGTCCATCAACCGATGCCCTCACAACAGTACCGTGAGCGTAGTCTGTCCAGTACAAGTGATTGCCAAATGGATCAAAATCTAACCCAACTGGCAACGTAATATTCCGAAACGGCAGCGGAATGATCGACGTATCGGAAGGACTCAGTGGAGACAGAAAGATTTTGTCATAGTAGGAATCGGCAACAAATATGACGTCGTCAATAACACCTACAGGCAACAAATAGCAATTAAATCAATATTGGTGGTTAATTTCAAATTAAAGTGATATCGTTCCCTGTTTGTGCTTATTTGGCGAGTCAGTACTACATTTTCCACGACAACATGGTGGATATATGTGGATTTAAAGATTTTGAAGGACCCGTCCTTTTCAAGCCCCCGTCCCCATCTTTTACAAAGTTCAAAAAAGAACTAAGAAAATAGAGCTTTTTGATTTATTTCTTTTGTTTTTGTTTTTGTTGTTCAATCGTGGAGACAAGAGAATGCGAAAACAAGAGGGAAAGTGCAGGTTTACCAATGACTGCTGTCTCTGAAATAAAAGCCTATTTTTGAGAAAATAAATTAAGAGTGACGTTTCCTTAAATGCACCGCGAATAAGCGCCTCCGTAGGATTATGGCGTACTTGAAGGAGAGATTAAAAATTGCAACCACCCATGGCTATTTTTTGGCCATCAAAAATTCTACCACTTATTAAGTAAGGATGAGAAGACTAGTTGTCTTTCTGTTCCCTGAACATACTGTAGCTCACTTAGCACTGAAGCCAGTTATACAAGACAGCGTTAAGTTAGCCAGGATAAGCTTCAACTCTGAGTTTATTTGATGGTGATGAAGATCCCTGTAAATTCTGTTTGTTTCGGCCGGCCTATGTTTTAGCTCGGCTGTTTACCGTTTTCAATGAATGTAAAATCAATCTTCAATAAAAAATATTTCGAATTTCCTTGTAAGCTTTTCTAATATCCTACAATTGAGGTTCATAAATGCAAAATAAGAAAACTTACATGTCGTGCCATCTTCGGCAAGCTTATAACCTGCTTGACACATGCACGTTCGGCCACTGGGATTCAAGACACACATCTGAGAACATCCCCCGTTATTGTGACAAGGAGATTGCGCTGCAATAAAGTTACAATGTAATTCAAAAGATGAAACTTCTTTTGTTATTCTCTATTGAGAAACATTCAAATGCTTTTTCAAACATTGAACTCCATTTCAAACAAAGAATAAGCTGAACTAAGTGTCAGGCAAGAAAAAGAAATCAAAATATGATTGGCATTCATTTCTGCCCCCCCCCCCCCCATTTTACTCCACAGTACACCAAAATTAAACGCATTTTTCGGGGCGTTACCTGGTGTTTGAGGTGCCCGAGAGTTATGCGCGTATATACCATACGGATTCCAAAACCCGTCGGCTACCATGTGCGCTGTACTTCCGTTAGTTGCTTCTGCTTTAAAGATAGTTCCTGAAAATCCGCCGTCACCCTGAGCGGTCCAGTAAAGAGTGTTGTTCAGCATCGTCAGACCTGTTGGATGGTGAAGGTTTCCAGAAAGCAGGGTGTGGACCTCCATATTACTCAGATCAATATATCGTATGACATTATTGGATTGGTCGGAAAAGAAAAGACGGTTGCCAGGTTTATCCAATAACACGTCAACGATCGTCTGTCCAATGTTTGACAAGTTTGCGAGGACAATTTGGTTACTGCCATCCATATCTGCTCGTAATATTTGCGGATGTCTCCCAGCTGACGAAAAGTAAATGTACCTACAAAAAATGAACAAAACTTACAGTAATCGAAGGGCATTATTTCTATTATCGTTCAGGCAACAGTTGTAGACTGTTAACTTAAGTGTTAAATGATATCATTCGCGCATTGGCCAATGACTAGAGACTGCTATTCACCTCTGAGTCAAGCAGTTAGTGGTGACCTAGTTTTGGCCAATACGCCGGTTACCCAGTCGGTGAACAGTGCTAGAAAATTAACTCGCCTCTTCGCGGCTTGGTAAATATGGTATAAATACCTACAACTGTATTGTCACCTTCAATTAGAAAATGGCAACCACAATGCGTTTCAAAATAACTACTGTATTCAATGGTTGTTATATTTTGGTGAGTAATATATTCTGAATATTTATCTGATGGAGTAATTCTTACCCTGCCAAACTGTCCAAAGCAATTCCTTGAGGTGATTCGACATTTAGAATGATAGCTTGATAGGAAACGTCAAGTGTCGCAACTCGAATTTTATCTTCGTATTCGTCAGCAAAGTAGATATTCCTTCCAGCAAGGTCTATCTCAATATCCTTTGGACTTCCATGGCCCCTAGTTAAAACTTCGGCGGAGCTGCCGGTTAGGAAAGCTCGATTGATGTTTCCATATGTATCGGTCCAATAGATTCTTCTCTCTGTTGGATCGTACGATATCCCTCTTGGAGTGTCATCCAGGAGAATTGAGAGTGGTGTTACATGTAAATGAGGTGGTGTCGGCGGTCGCAGTGGAATGAAGTAGCACAGTTTACGACCTCCCTCACACAGCAACAAGAAATCATCTGCAGCTGAATTAGAAATGAAAAAAAACATTTGTCATTAAATAAACGTGCATAAACACGTATATTTCACAGTTGTTGCGGTATGCATTTTGGTTTCACAAAATGGGAAAAAACACGGTAAGAAAAAAAAGAAACTAGAAAAACACAAGTTTTCAGACAAGGATACTTATCGTCTAAATAATATAGCCTAACCCTAAAAAAAACTAAGGTAAACCTTTCTTGTGAGATGTAAGGTATCATGAAGAGCATGACTATTGTATCATTATATAATGTAGGTGGCTGCAGAAAAGTCACTCCCTTTTTTTATTAAGAAAACTACTTTGTAATGACCGCCATTTCGGAGAAGCACAAAGTTAACACTGACCAATTTTTTAGCACTGTCTCCGGCAATTATTGAAATCCCATGAATCCCCGAAAAATAATTTATCTGCAGTTCATGTACGATATTTCATCCAGGATTCACATATATGACATTTCACCTGTTTCACTGCCATCCAAATTTATTTTAAATGGACAGGAAATTTGAAGTTTAAGTGAATAGGATAGTAAATGAAGGACAATTTAATAAAGAAATTAGGAATACAGTTTGAAATTATGAGCACGTAAGGGAAGGGCAGCGCGTGTGGTATTTGATTTAATACGTATCCCCTCCATGGTGTGTAGGAGACTAGACTTTGGTAGTGGAAGAGGAGTGTTACGTGAAGACCTCTAATAACGGCTGCAAACAAGACTCCGACTTTGCAGAATAACTCTTGAATACAAGCAAGTGCGTTGTACAGTAGTTGCCTGAGATACATGTGAGATGTCTGCACTCACCTAAGCTTTCACCAGTCGTATTCGAACAGATGACTGATGCATCTTCATAGTGATAACAGTCGTTATCATTCCATCCATTGTGCTGACAGTTTGCAATAGAGCTCTCATTACCCACGCAGTGAACATTATCTAACCATATATGACCATTTCCCTCTCCAAACAGAGACGTTTGTAGAGCAAGAAGGGCTCTGGAATAACCAAGTTCACGACATACAACTTGTGCGTCCTTTATATCCCAGAAGTCGTCACAAACAGTTCCCCAGTGGCCATCATGGAATATCTCTACTCTGCCCTCTCCGTCTCTATAGCCGTCAGCAAGTCTCAAGGTTTTATCTAAAAGAGAATATTAGTAGTAATAAGTATAGCTAGATGGGTTTTGTTAATATTATTCCCATCAGTAATTGCACACGCAAAGAGATATACCATCGTAAGCAACACATTTTGATCACTCATAGTTTGACCACTTACATGGAATTTTATGGAAGTAAGGAAAGAAACAATTCATTATATTTTGCGACGAATTTTTTTGATTGAGGGCATTGATTAGTAACTGTACATGAGCTTGTAAAATTGATCCTGGACAGGAACCGATCATCTCAATTACAACTCTCTTATAATTATAGTAGTCTTTGACAAACTCTTTTGAATGAAACCCTCCTCAGAGTGGAGAAGGCTATGCGTGGGGTAGGGTGCGAAAGTTGGAGTGCTGGAAGAAGGTAGACTCCGCATTCGCGGACGTCAGGCGTGTACAAAAAATCCTAAATTTTGTTCGGGAACATTTAACAGGAATGTTTTTCCAGTCTATATAGTTAGTTTCTCAGATTTTAAATTTAATTGATTTTATTCCCTGATGTCTAATAAAAAATGTAAGGTAACCTTTTTTACGGTAGCATACCTAAAGAACGTGAAAAGAAAAAAAAGTCGATTTTTTTACCTGGAGTTGGTATTGGTGTATATTTGCATACTACGCCCACATTTTCTGAACTATAGCAATTGTGACTTCCCCACCCGCCATGACGACACTCTGCGATACTCTGTTCATCACCAACACAGTGGACGTCATCGAGCCAAATTTGACCTGGCACAGAGACACCATCGTACCAGCCACAGCAGTGAGTGCTCCAAGCTCCCTCGGAATAGTTCAGCATGCGGCAGATGACGTTTGCTTCCTCTATTCCCCAGTAGTCGTCACATATCGTTCCCCAAGTACCGTTCAGGTACAGTTCCACTCGTCCCTGATTTGATGTTGTTCCATCTCGCAAACGAACCCTTAATTCTGGATCAAGAACAAAGGGAACGAAAGTTAACAAGATGGAAAGGTGAAAAAAGGCACTTAGATAAACAAT
Source organism: Siderastrea radians (assembly GCA_964017195.1). NCBI lineage: Eukaryota > Metazoa > Cnidaria > Anthozoa > Scleractinia > Rhizangiidae > Siderastrea > Siderastrea radians. The sequence goes on along the minus strand of OZ024889.1, from coordinate 50,519,746 downwards.
CAAAACTATTGCAAACATTTGGATGAAAAGACCTCCTTTATCCCCCAAATACACTGTCGTTATTGTGCTTTTCCACTGGTTTTTAGACTGGACATAATGTCAATAAACGTCAAGTTAAATGCTAATGAATTTTGTGCGACCAATCAGGGCTTTTTTGAGCCAAAATTCATTGAAAATTGACGCCCGAGAGTTTTTGTATCCGTGTCAACTCACCTGGATGAGGTCCTGGGGCTAAGGTTGGACCTTAAAAAGAAGAGAAGATAGACAAAAAGTTAACTGGAAAGATGATTTTCTCCATAACGTGGAAGCTGAATTTTACGCAGGTAATAGTGACAGCTAAGCTACACCCACTTTATATATTCATATTTTGATGAAAAAGTTTGGGATATATGTAGAAAAAAGGGAAGTTCCCGTTTGTAATCCTATAAATTTTGTTTTATTGCTGGCTGCAACTATGGGTATACTGGACACGCGAGCCTGATAGATAAGACTTCACAACTCTCTAGTTAAACCTGACGTGGATAAAAATGACAAGAGGCTCGACTCCAGAATAGTATGGTAGAATGTCGTCTTCACTGGGGAGTTATATGAGAAAACCAAAAAACAGTTTTGAAGTGAAGAAAACAGGAAAGCAAGGGCTGGGACACGTAGAAATAATACACAGACTACACCTACTGTGTCCCTTCTATCTCACGGCAGCCCGAAAAAAGAAAAAATGTCGGCAGGCCCATGACGACATGGGAGAAAAAATTTGGAAGAAAGGAGAAGACGCAGCTGGCTGAAAATCGAGGTCCGAGGTCCGAGGTCCGACATCAAGCTGAAGACAGAGTTGTTGGCAGAGGAGCTTGGAGGTTTATGTGCACTCGAAGAAATAAGGTGATTGTGAATTTGTTGCTTGGAAAGTCAAGGGATTCATAGAATTGCCGACGGTAGAAAGCTTCTCTACAATTCAAATTTTGTTTCAGTAATAATCCGTGTTAAATGTAATAATTTAGAGGGTAATAATACAGGTATTACCTTTGTTATTATTAGCTCCTGTTAATCTATTTTACTGATGATGCCATGTGAATTGAAATATCCAAAAATGTTCATTTGCTGGGTTAGTTCAGAATCGAAAGAGAGCATATCGTACTAACGTTAGTCGCAATATCCGTGAACATTTTACCTTCTGTAGGTGCAATAGAGTTGTTTAAGCACGCAACTCCCGCGTCTTCGTAATGATTGCAATCATTGGTATTCCAGCCATTGTGTCTGCAGGCAGCAATGGTCTGTTCATCACCGCGACACTTTACATTGTCCATCCAAATGGGAAACGAACTGTTGCCTGCTCCATAATGAGCATATCCGACAGCATAAACTGCTGCAGAATAGTTGAGCATTCTACACACAACAGTAGCTTCCCTGAATCCCCAGTGATCATCGCAGATTGTTCCCCACTGTCCTCGGTGATACACCTCAACGCGACCCTCGTGTGGCGAGTTGGAGCCTCCTAGACGTACTTTAATATCTGAAACCAATTAAATGGTATTAGTGTATGAAATAAAATTAAACAAAAAACACTTGAAAAACATCAGTGGTAGGGATAGAGTCACATTCGGGCTGTACGGCATTTCTTCGATCGAATTCATGCTGAAGTAAACTCCGATTTCTGTGGGATGACACAAATAAGAGTTGTACTACTCGCTGTTGGATACAGGGATGCTAGTGAAAGGAAAGGCAGGTTTACCCTCAGCAGTTTGTCACTGGTGCTTATTTATATTGTCATTACTGGTAACCAAGCCTTTTGTAATGATCGATGTCATTTCTGGTCTAGATTAGGCTTGGATTAGGTCGAACTAAGGTTCTGGTCATTACATAAAATTAGGCCAATATGAGGCGAATATTAGACCTAAAATACAATTAACGTAACTGCAAAACTGTTGAGACACTGTCGCTCAAACCCACTCTTGCAATAGTCAATATTGCCTCAAACTTGAGAATGCATCGACCTTTGCGAAAGGGAAACTTGCGACGCGGTGGAGAGAAACTATTTGAAGTAAGGTTTCTTGTTAAAGGAAACAACACAAAACGATCTAGCAGATACTAGGCCTTGAGCCACCGTCCCGATTAAAAGTCTAACGCCTTGACCACTACATCACCTTGCCAACAGAACATGCCTTTGCCACTGTAGGTAATCAATAGGTACGTCTTGAGGCACTACTCGGGAAATGTGTTGTCAACCCTGAATTAACCCTATTTCGCCTGGGCTTTTTCTGAGTTTCTGAGCCTGGGGGGGGGGCACAAAGAAAAGTATTCACGCTCTTGTGATGAAACTTGGCACGTTTATAGTACGTCATTAGCTTAACGGTTTGGATTTATGACGTGTCGATTGTGATGTTTCATGACGTCACAATGACGTCACAAAGCAGCCATTTTGAATTTTGAGCCGCCATCTTGAATCCCGAGCATGCAGTCATACAGTTGACAATGACGTCATCAAAAAATGTATGAATTTGTTCTAAGAAACGTTCTTAATCAAACCAAGCACAAAAAGTAAAGGATTAGCTTCTTTTTTCAAACGAAGGGGAACAAAACTGAAAAAAAAGCCTGAAAAAAGACAAAAATAGTCAAGACACCTCCTGAGTAGACTGTTGCTATAGAAACGTCAATCATCATAGACGCGTCATTGACACAGGAAACTTTTCCCTGATAAATTTCAGAAAAAGTCAAGAGATTTGGTGATTATTCATCAAGCCGTTTAAAAGTTATAATTCGTTAAAGTCAGCGTGGGCACATTGTGCCTCCCCCCCCATGCTAAATAGGGTTAAGTGAGTAACCAAACTTTTCAAACTACAGTACCTCTTGTGCGGAAAATCAAAGTGTTGTAGGCAATTGCAAATTATGAATGAGGTAATGTAGCCTTGGGAAAAACGATGTTTTGTTTTGCTAAATGAATAACTGCTCTTACCCTGGGACCCTGAAATCAAAGCTACTAGAGACCGTTCATGTCAATAGCCTAGATTCATGAATTTTAGGTTTTTCAATAGCGGTGCATCTATATTATTAGCTAAATAAATTTACCTGGTACAGGAGGTGGCGGGGGACGTGGTTGAGTCGCTGAAATTGTAAAAGAGATAATGCAGAATCAAATGGTGGCATTGGCAACATGATTAACACACACAAAAAAAAAAAACGAAAAAAGCAGCAACAACAACAACAACACGAGTATAGTACCAATCCTAGGCTTGTACAGAGACCTAGGCATAAATTTTAAGTCGCATTCACTACCAAGAATATGTTTGTATAGTTGGCTGGTTAGAGAAAGGTTTTTGCTAAATTTAAGCAAAGGAACAACGTATTTAGCGTTATTTCTTTCATTACCGTTGCTGCAAGTATTGTTGTCAGCTTCCAATGCAACGCCATTGGGGCATGCGCATTTGTGCCTTCCGCCAGGGGCCAACAAGCAAAGATGGCTGCATCCGCCGTTGTTTATGCGACAGGGAGGTTGGTTTTCAGGTGGAGCTTAAAGATAGTAAAATAATCTCTGTCAGCTGTTTTAGTCGGTATACATGCGATTGTATTATTTTCTAGTGTAGTTAAAGACGGGCGAGGAAATATTGAACATACTTCTGTATACATAGATAGGCTGGCCTAACAGCAATGTTCCCCTGTTAACTACGTCAAGCTGATTGCGTCACGAGATCACTGGCTCGTGACGCGACTTCGCCTTACTACGGAGTGTGCCAAACTCGACCCGCACGGATCTATACTTTTTATGAGCATGGGGCTCCACTCTCGTTCCTTACCCTATTGATCTCCACTATACTTATGTAGCTGGCTGAATAGCCAAAGAAAAAAAAACCGTACACAGATACTGTCAAAACAGAATCAGAATTCTCTCGAAGGTTGATTACTGCAATATTGATTTCATCATTCGTTTCTAATAGGATGCTTTTATTAAGACATATAGGGAATGCTCTACAAATAAGTAAGTGAATGAATGAATGAACGAACGAACGAACGAACGAATGAATGAATGAATAAATGAATGAATGAATGAATGAATGAATGAATGAATGAATGAATGAATGAATGAATGACTAACAAACAATCCAACTACTTTTGCACTTGGACAACAAGTTGGATACCCTGAAGTACAATGTATCGTGTTACAATAAATATAACTACCGACTGGTTGCCTTGAATCATCAGACACCACGACTCCTGTAAGATAGACATTAGATAGATGGCCAAAGTTGAGCATGGTTAAGGGCCGTGTCTTGTTAAACCACTGAATGCTTTGACTGTTCCAGTCCACCCAGTACAGATTGTCACCATGTAGGGCCAAGTCTGCTGGAAAGATGTTTTGACGGATGAAGTGTATATTCGTTCTGTTATGGCCATCCAAGTCCGCAGAATCGATGAAATTGTCGTACGCATCCATCCAGTAAATGCGCTCAGCTTCATAGTCAATGACAACACTCATGGGGAACAGCTGATAATCCCAGCCAATGCCAAGGTCAACTACAATCTGTCGGTTTTCACCGGTTAAATCAGCGCGTTCTATTTTTGGGTACAAATATCCCCAGTCTGTCCAGAACATGTACCTTGAAGCAAAACATGAAATAAAAAACAAATATATAGATAAATATTTTCACTTCAAAAGCGTCTGGACGTTCAAATGAAGGGACAAAACAAAATGAAAACGTAAACAAATAATCAAAAGGCGCCATTTGAAAATGAAAGTATCCAAACACCCGAAAAGAGATGTTAGATTATTAGGGACCTTCAGATCGGACTACGAGTACGAGATTGAGTGCGAGTACGACCTTTCAATTCCTGGTCGCAGGCTTTATCAGATTGCCATCTACCACACCACGAGTTTCATTCCTAGAGCCGCCTCTACTGGTGAGCAACACTGGCAAATGGGGACTATTGGAACGTAGCTGGTTTGAAATTCAAAAGCCGTACCCGTACTCAATCTCGTATTCGTAGTCTTTCCTGAAGGTCGCTATGAACAACCCTCAGTCTCCAAAACAAGTAGTGGTACACATGCGTTCGAAAAAATGTCGAATTTACATGTACGCTAGAATTATCTGTATCATCCTCCTTCTGATTTTTGGTTTTCTTGCTGGCAAAACCAGGCTTAAAAAACCTGTTGCTTACCCCGACTTTGGATCCACGGCAATTCCACGAGGGTTGTACAAGTGGCTTGTGAAAAGGGTCTTCCTTGAACTCCCATCAAGCTTTGCAACTTCGATCCTTTCAAAGATGTAGTCAGTCCAGTAAATCAAGCCACTTTCCCATTCAACAGCTATTCCGTCTACTTGACCCAGGTTGTCTCTGATGATAACCTTTGAGTTAAGATTTATCAATTAAAGAGTAAAGTTATTCAATTCAGATGCGAGTCTTAACACCGATTATCAAATGTTATGGATTTATAAAAGAATGCATTGTGTATTATGAAACCACAGGGCAAATCATTAGTTTCCTTCCCACCATTGCTTTAGGTTCAAGTACACCGCGTTGTGCTTCCTTTGCAAATCATGGAGCACTTACAACTCTACTTTAACTGAATGAAGGTAGCTGGATCAGAAACCTGACTTCCGCCACCCTAATGTTGCCAAAGATACAGCAATGTCCCTTCACATTGTCGCTCTCTTAACCCAGGTGTGAAGAATTCGTAACAGATATACATGCATCCTATCAAGCGGCGTTGAAAGGGAGTGGAAGTTATCTCCCTCTTCGCTTTATGCTTAATATAGACAGCTTTGTGATAAATATGCTAAATAAACCACCGATACTGAAGGCCCTTTGATTCTGAAGCTCCTGGACACTGAAAAGCCTCTTGGATTGTTCTAGCCTGCATTGCAGGCGTATTTTGGAGGCGAGGGAACGCTATAGCCGCCATCTTGGATTTTAAAAGAAGAGGGAGATTGGGGACAGCAGAAGGAGCAATCAAGGTGGAGCTCCCTAAGGTTTTGCAAATCCGACATGGCGGCTACCCTTACAGAGATTTTGGCACTTGAGCTTCCCCAAGAAAACGACTGCATTGCAGGCTAGGATCGTTCAATCCTTTGAATTAAACTGGAAACACATGAATTTTCAATTGTGCACTAGGCAGAATAACGTAGCATCTCTTTTTACCTCCATGTCACCATTGAGTAGACTCATTCTATTGATGGTCCATTGGGCGTGGTCACTCCAATATATCATCCTCTCTCTGTGGTCAATGTCAATTGCACCAGCGTCGGTAAGGCCAGTCTTCACTGTCTTCACTTTGACACTCTCATAGGTGTTATTGTAGGACTTCAGATCAATGCATTTGATATTGTGTTGGTCGGTAAAGTATATACTGGGATCGTTGGCACAACTATGTGCATCTGAAAAGCAAGAAATAATGATCTTGTAAACCAGTAGAAATAAATTTTGCATGACCTCTTGTTTTCGACTGTAACAGAACACGACGAAAATGGAAATGGAAAATGAAGTTCTGGGATGGTTTACTGAGTGCACTCGAAACAAAGATTGATCCGGTTTAAGGATTAGGAAAAATGGGTAGCCAATATCGAGGGACTGGATAGGTTACCAAGATAAGAGAACACAGAAAAATAGAGCAACCTTTTGACTAGAAAGACGTTTTACCTAGCCACAAAAGTCTAACATGTCGACTGGTGACTCATAACTAAAAAAAGGCCAGCCTGTTAACGTACATTGAAGAAATAGCGAATTAATTCAGACTTTCAAAAAAATAATAAATATATAAACAAATAAACAAATAAATAAATAAAATGAATGAGTGAGTGAATGAGTGAATGAAATAAATAAATAAATAAATAAATAAATAAATAAATAAGTAAGTAAGTAATAGTAATAGTAATAGTAATAGTTATAGTAATAGTAATAGTAATAGTAATAGTAATAGTAATAGTAATAGTAATAGTAATAGTAATAGTAATAGTAATAGTAATAGTAATTCGTTTATTGAAAACACATTATGCCATAACTTGATCACAACATTTGGTCAATTTCTATTGAATTTGCCATAAAATGGTTTTGACAGTCCTCCTTATTGAAAGCCAATAATTTACCCTCCTCCTATACGGGACATGGATGACCGCCCCCCCCCCCCCCCCACAGCTTAACAAACTTTTCGTATTACGTTTGTGGTGTTAAAACATATGGCATATTATTTTGTGCACTAGGAGCTGCAAAAGCGCTATAGTTTACGGGCATGCCTTATATATATGCGAAGATTGGGACATTCATAAACTTTTTAAAAATTTCGTTTCAAAGCCATTTCTATCAAATCCATTACTTTCCTCCCTTATCTGGAGTTCTTTTTTGTAATACTTTTGTAAATTCCTTTCAAACGGTACATTATACATAAACTTCCAGTTTGTATTTCTCAGTTTGCAAAAAAGGTGTTCGCGAGCAACTGCAGGGCTCTATATTTTGTATCGACGGCAGTTACATAGGCAAATCTTCCACATATTTAGTTACAGAGATGGAATAACGTTGCTTGCAAGAAGACAAAAAATTTACATGACAGTTTTCTACACTGGACAATTTTAAGCAACTCCAATTCCCTATGTAAACGTAGAATTGCAGACTTTTCCAAAGGTTTTAATATTGATATTCTGTAAGTTATGGATTATTTTTCATTTTCCAATGCGATATAGGTTAACTTTATTTCACAGATATTTTATTTTTATCGAAAACTTCAATGTTTTGTTCATTTTCAGAGTGATTAGAATATTTCTATGAAAAGATACCCATTTTAAGGCAGTGTACAAACGTACACGCTATTGAATGATATCTGAGATAATCCATAGCGATAAATTTCCATAAAAACTATCACTTACCCACATCAAATGAGCAATGTTTACCGACATAGGTTCCGACACAGTGGCATTTATAGTCGTTGCCAATCATTTCACATGTCGCTCCATTCTTGCAAGGATCACGAGCACAGTAGTCTGGGATTTGTGAGCAGCTTCGGCCATCGTCCTCATCCGGGCAAGCGCACAGATATCCAGACGGCTTTATCAGGCATAGGTGAGTGCAGTTGCCGTTATTGTTGCTGCAGGGATGATTAACTAAAGAACGAAAACAATATTTGCGAAAGTAAAGTTTCAATAAATGATAGTTGAAAATAAATAAAACCATCACAAATTATTTTAATATTTTTTAAAATCCTTTCGATTAAAATCTTTCTTTAAAGCCAAAAGGGGTTGTGCCTCTCAACCAATCGAATGAAAAAGAACCAGAAGAGTATTTTTTAAATTGATTGGAACAAAATTTTTTTGGCCATTTTCTCGCCGACAAAGCAGCTGTTAACTTTGCATACCCCCAACTTTATTACCTAACCGGCCGTGGGCCATGTAATATCCAGAAACCAAGGTACCTAAAACCTAATATATCGGTAAATTTGGCTGGAAAGCAAAAAAAGAAAGTAGACAACAACAAACAGAAACACGTCAGTTCTACGCGTCGGCATGACAACTGTGTAATCTGCGACTATAATACTGAGTACAAACGACCTTTAAAATAATATGGTCAGCGGTATAGCATTTTATAAATACTATCAAAAGTAGATAAACTCACAGTCTTGTGTAGGATTCCCTTGCTTAATCGCCATTCCTCTGGGGCTATAGAATCCTGAAGCTACAACGTCTAAACGCCCATCAAATGCAGTTTTGTTAATCCGATAAACATTTTCCGTGAAATATTCATTCCAGTACACAAACTGGTCATCGAGCGCAACTCCACGTGGGCTCCAAAATAAATAATAGTCGTAAAGTAATAGACTGACTTGATAATGACCAGCTGAATCAAGATCAATATATAGCAGACTTTCTAAATAGTAGCTAACGAAGTAGATTCGATTCGTTTTAACATCCAAGGCGAGTCCTCGCGCATCATAACTCAAATCAGCAACTGTTCTTCGGTTTTCTCCATCCATTTCTGCAGCTTCAATTTGACCATATTCTGACCAATAAATAAACCTAAAAGCGGACAGATCACGCATTAGCCTCTGCATTCCTAAAAACAACGGAAGCATTAAAAGAAAGGTAAACGCACCATACTAAGTAATGAATGTGCAATATAAAATGGTAATAAGCTTATGAACAACAGGTGTTTAATATGGCCATCTTTTACAGTAAACTATATTTAAAAGAAAAAAAATTTCGCTTAATTTTGTGACCACTAATAGCTGGTCTTGTTGCTTTTTTTTTTGGTTTTAGAAATAGTCTCCAGGGCTCAAACTGCTTTCCGTTGGTCGTACTTACAGTAGGACTGTATAGACCAAAAATAAAGTGCCCGCATTAATGCATTAATGAGGTGGCCTTGTTACTTGAGGTCGAAGTAAATTGTATGAGTACGAGATCGAGTAGTAGAGCGACACTAAAGGTTTTAGATGTACACGTCTTACAACCAGGTGTGTGTGGGGGGGTACTTTGGTATATTAGTGACGGGGAGGTGGAAAGGCCAATTGTGGGATTGAAATAAGCGATCTCGCTCTTTTTTGGGTCAGAAATTTTCTGGTGGACTTATTTTGGGTAGACAGATTTTGGCAGGTCTTTGTTAGGGTTGAAAAAAGCGTGCATTTCTCAGGGTTCTCAATACTATGTCCAATAATTGCATCAGTTTCATTGTAAACTCAATTAGCTATTTTTACTCACCACGCAAAAAGGACTTTTTAAGGTTACATTCTGAGCTACTGGATTTTTTAAGGGTTCAGTTGTAGCCTAGTAGGACTTTTCTTGGGTATAAAAAGCAAAAAGGAAAGGAAAGGTCAGCAAAAAGAAAAGGTCGGCAAAAGGAGTTGCAAGAGCCCTGTGAACGTAACTGGTTGGAAATTATCAAGTCACACTCGTACAATACTCTTAGTCTGTTCTGAAGGTCGCAAAATAAACAGACAAAAACAACAACAACAACAACAATAAAGAATTAGGTCCTGTGCAAACCAGTTTCAGTCTTACCCTCGGGTTGTATCCAAAGCAATGTCATATGGCGATGAACGCAAGTTAGAAATCAGAACTTTCCAGTAATCTCCATTTAGCTTTGAAACCTCGATGGTGAAATCTCCCCTGCTTATCCAATAAACATTTCCTGCTACAAGATCTAAAGCGATACCATATGGCTGAGCGAGACTTGAACGAATGATTTCTTGGTTTTTGCCGTCAATCGAAGACCGTACGACAGTACCAAGAGAGTAATCTGTCCAGTAGATACGATCGTCTTGTGGATTGATATCTAACCCAATTGGGTATGACAGATTTTGGAACGGCAGGGGGCTGGGCGTGGTATCCGATGGACTCAGTGGAGACATATAAATCTCATCATAGTAGGAATCGGCCACAAATATGACGTCGTCAACGGTACCTGGAGCAAAGAAATGGATGTTAAACGAATGTTTGTAGACAAAAACACAATAACCACAGACGTTCGTGAATCACAGAAGGCAACCGGAAGTAGAATGTTTTCTTTGTCGATAAGTTGTTGCTCCTCACCAAAGACTGAAAAACTCTTGTTTTGGTGTCCAATTGCTTACTATTATGGCGTCCAAATGCACGGAAAGAGAAACTTCCAACTTTCGGTTGCCGTCCGTGGCTCAAGGACATCTGTCCATAAGTTTCCCAATGAAAAGTAACGTTCAAAGAATGAACCTTGGGTTTGTCTGAGTTCACCCTCGATCACAAGTCTATGTTGTAGGAATGAGCAATTCGTTTGTTTCTCGGTCGTAATATACCCCCTTTGGAGGTGTGGCATCGTAATGGATGGACATGAGGGAAACCAACAGTAATTTCCGCTTCTAGAAATATAACTTCATGTTAATTGCTGGAGCTGAAATATCTTTACAGCATAGCCTTTGTTCACATTATGAGCTAATCTACAAAGTACGAAACATACAAGATGTCCCATCCTCGGCGATCTTCATTCCAGCTTGACACAGACAGCTCCTGCCACTGGGTCTTAAGACGCACAATTGGGAGCATCCACCGTTATTCTGGCAGGCGGATTGCACTGCAAAGGAAGTAAATATGCAATTAAACCTATCTCAGCCATTTTTGTTCTGTTTTGACAGCGAATGTGTTTGCTGTGCACTATTTATATGTGTTTTTCTACTATAATGGCATTATTGCTGCTATAATAACATTACTGTAATCCTAGCATATAGGTAAAAGACCCTATTCATCGACCTCTCAGCAAAAACGCAGAATAGGGCACCGCTAAATGCAATCTGAAAGCTAAATGCAATCTGTGTGGTAGCTTAGGGGTATCATTACAATGCTATTAGGAGGCACGGTAGTGCCGCGGTTAACGCTGTCGGGCTTTCGATTGAAGGGTTGTTAGTTAAACTGTGTGTAGGACTCGTCTCTGCTCGTGTTGCTTCAGTTGTCTCTCTCCACTCACTTGTACGCATGGGTACCGACAAACAAAACTAGCAAAAGACTGGATGTACAAACTTCACTTTCAGTCATTCTGCTTTAAGTTAAACATTCAAAAGGTACGACCAAATAACGTCCTAGGTAGCAATCAGCAAAATTACGAAAAGGATACAAAATAAAGGTCAAGATGTCACAATGGAGAGATTGAAATATGATTGTAGTTACTTTCAAATCCAAATAATCATTATACTGAGATACCTGCTGGTATTGACCGGGAGTTGTGTGCGTATATCCCATGTGGATTCCAGAAACCATCGGAGATCATGTGCGCTGTACTTCCGTTAGTTGCTTCTGCTTTGAATATGGTTCCTGAAAAATCTCCATCACCTTGAGCGGTCCAGTAAAGAGTGTTGTTCAACATTGTCAGACCTGTTGGATGGTGAAGGTTTCCAGAAAGCACGGTGTGGACCCCCATATTACTCAGATCAATATATCGCATGACATTATTGGATTGGTCAGAAAAGAACAGGCGGTTGCCAGGTTTATCCAATGCCACATCAACGACAGTCTGTCCGATGTTTGACAAGTTTGCGAGGACAATTTTGTTATTACCATCCATATCTGCTCGCAGTATTTGTGCATGTCTCCCAACGGACGAAATGTACATGTACCTGCAAAAGAAAATTTCTGATAATTATAGAGAATAAAAATATACTTGTGTAAAGTCCCATTAACCTGTACTCCCCCCGCTCCATTGTTTCTTTCTTTGTTAAAATCAATCTTCTTGCATTCAAAAATTGTCCGTAGCAATTTCCTTCAGTTTAAAGCGTGTCAAAGTTAGCTTTTGTGTAGTTAACAACCACCCCCCCCCAAAAAAAAAACAGGAAGAGCTGGAACACTATCAGGTATCAAGAAAAGAATTAGTGAATTAGGTTAATTGGTTATTAAAAGTTTTATGTTATGTAAATGGTGATCTAAAAAGTAGCAAGTTTCTCTCAATGGCGAATCATTAGTAAACCTTTTTCATGTTCGACAGATCACGAGAGGCAATGCGACTGTGCAGGAAAACTGAAAACTCGACCAATCACCCTAAAGAAAAAAAGTGTGCTACAATTCCATTAAAGGTGTTTGGACATCCAAGTATGTATACTAAAGTATGACAAAACATTAAGTAGTGTCTCAAAAACCATAAAAATACTTGTTTTGTACAAGTAGCTTAAACCATCGGGGAAGCATATTGGTTATTCATTGACTGTTCATTTCATTTTTTCTGAAGTTTATTGTAAAGCCGGAGAGCAAGATGTAGGCTTACCCTGACAAGCTATCCAAAGCAATTCCCTGAGGTGATTCAACAGTTAAAAGGAGAGCTTGATAATTGCCGTCAAGTGTTGCAACTCGAATGTTATTTTCGTATTCGTCAGCAAAGTAGATTTTCCTTCCAACAATATCTATCTCGATACCCATTGGACGCCAGAGGCCTCTTATAATAACTTGGGTTGAGCTGCCGTTTAAAAAAGCACGATGGATGTATCCATATGCATCGCTCCAGTAAATTCTTCTCTCAGTAGGATCATAAGATATCCCCATCGGAGTGTCATCCAGTGGAATTAAAAGTGGTATTGTACTGGGAGGCTTCTGAGGATGCAAGGAAATGAAGTAGCACAACTTACGACCTCCTTCACATGACAACAAGAAATCATCTGCATCTGCAATAAATATGGAAAACAATAATTCATCAATAAACCGGCTGAAACAAACAGTTGTTGTTAACTGAACTGATCAAGTTAAAACAGATTAAACAGTGGCAAATATTGGTAAACTATACATGTGTAGTCAACGAGACAAAAATTGTCCGAGTACAAATATAAAAAAATGTTTAAAACCACAATAGCGATAAACTCATGAGCAATGGTTGAATTTGTGAAAAAAACTCAAGCAGATTCCTTCTTAGCTCAAAAAGAGGTTATGTATCTAGCTAGGCCAGGCTTATCGAGTACCATCGTGTTTGATGGAAGCGTCGTTGCGTAAAAAAGAGCAAGCGAATGGAATTACAACTGGAGATATGTGGGATCATAAGGTGACACTTAAAGCAAAATGCTTAGTAAAGGATAGATACAGTGGTTAAACTGACCTAAGTTTTCAGTCGTATTCCCACAGATGACGGATGCATCTTCATAATGATGGCAGTTGTGACTATTCCACCCATTGTGTTGACAGTTCTCAATAGAGGTTTCATTGCCCACGCAGTGAACATTATCTAACCATATATGACCATTTCCCTCTCCAAACAAAGCTGTCCAGGGAGCTAGAAGAGCTCTGGAATAACCAAGTTCACGACATACAACTTGTGCGTCCTTTATATCCCAGTAGTCGTCACAAACAGTTCCCCAGTGGCCATCACGGAATAACTCTACTCTGCCCTCTCCGTCTCTATAACCGTCAGCCAGTCGCAAAGTTGTATCTAAAAAACAAAACAAAAACAAAACAAAAACCAAAAAACAAAAAAAAAAAACAAAAGAAAAAACAAGTCAAGTTAACTAGTTGGATTAGCTTTGAAAACGTATTAACACCAGAAATTGAAGAGAGAAACTCACTGTAGCTAGCTTCAACTGGGTTAGCTGTCTAACTTTTGTGTGTGAAGTTTGTGAAAGAAGAAAAGGAAACTGTAACTTTAGCATCCAGGCAGTTGCATGCAAAAGAGACCTCTTTTTAAATACCGGTGAAATACGTCTGGGTGAAATATGTACTAAATGTGATAACTGAAGTATCCGGTTTAAAAAATATATACTTAAGCAACAGCTTCCTGTAATAATAATAATAATAATAATATAATAATAATAAACATTTATAGCGCGCATTTTCTATGTGAATATATTCAAATGCGCGTTACAACGAAATATGAAACAAATCAAATATAACATTTTAAGAATCCCAACTGGCAGGAGGCAGACCAGTTGGCTATTTACAATGCGTGGAAGAGCCAAAGTAGTGTGAAAGTTTATGAAAACAAGCATTTTTTCATGAGTTTTATGTCCATGAGGGTCCAAAAAGTAGTTGAGAAAGTGACCACCTATCGAAGTAAAGGGATGAAGGCGATCCTGGAATTGATCTTTGGTCAGTGCAATACGTGACCCTTAAAATTATATATATGAGGAACTTCACTGATCGCTTTAACTGGCTGAGAGCACTTAATCTGGAGGAAAAGTGTTTACGGCGTGTTCATGCACGATACTTAAAGGGACACTGACACTAATTTATAAAATAACTTTGAAAAGCTAAAAGTCAGAGGAAACCCCCGAATACTGGTTGAGTTTCGTTTAAAACTACTCTACCAGTTCTCTGAGACTACAATTAAGTGTGTTTGGCTGCGGATCGCTAGGATAGAAATGGTTGCTACTTGAAAACATCAGGCTGATGTTTTCAAGTTTTTCCTTCGTTTAGTGGTAGGTTTGGATAAATTCTGCCGGCAGAATTTCGAGCATAATAAGTGATTTTTGTGGCGAGCATTCTGCTGGCATAATAAGGCATTTTCGAGCACAATTTGCGCAGAATAAGGGAAAATCAGCGGCACTAATGATATGTCTAACAGATGTAAGAACAATTTAAAACTAAATAAAAACCAAATGGAAAATACCTTGTGATTAATTTGATTATTAGCTAAAACGCACTCACATGATTCACTGTTTCGTCTAATATTAGTGATATAAAGTAAGATGAATTACAATTTTGCTACACATAATGAATATCTAATTAGTATTCGGGGGTTAGGGCCAGGCTCCCTTCCATATTCGTGAAAATACATAAGGCCCAAAGGGCCGAAAATGTTTCAGGTACCGAGCAGAATTCGAGCAGAATAAGGGTGTCTGAGCAGAATTTCGAGCAGAATAAGGAATTTTTGCGAGCACTGCCCGGAAGGCAGAATAGGCCATTTTACGAGCAGAATTTATCCAAGCCTATTTAGTGGGAATATCGTCAGTAACTATGGTTTGTTCTTCCTTTGAGAAAATCATTTTTGATTTACTTGTTCTAGGAGTATTCTGTGTACGTGAAAAGGCGTTTAATTTAGAAACATCTTGCCACGAAAAGATGTTGAAATTTTCTACCTGGGGCCGATATTGGTGTGTATTTGCAAACTACTCCAACATCTTCCGAATGATAGCAGTTGTGACTTCCCCATCCGCCATGGCGACACTCTGCAATGCTTTGTTCATCTCCAACGCAATGAACGTCG
Source organism: Siderastrea radians (assembly GCA_964017195.1). Taxonomy (NCBI): domain Eukaryota; kingdom Metazoa; phylum Cnidaria; class Anthozoa; order Scleractinia; family Rhizangiidae; genus Siderastrea; species Siderastrea radians. The sequence continues at coordinate 50,504,140 of OZ024889.1, read as the reverse complement.
TCAAGCCAAATTTGATTTGGTGCAGTGTACCACTCATACCAGCCACAGCAGTGAGTGCTCCAAGCCCCTTCTGTGTAACCCAGCATGCGGCAAATGACGTTTGCTTCCTCTATTCCCCAGTAGTCGTCACAAATCGTTCCCCAAGTACCGTTCAGGTACAGTTCCACTCGTCCCTGATTTGAAGCTGTTCCACCGCGCAGACGAACCCTTAATTCTGGAAGAAGAAGATAAGGAGGCAAAATAAGACACATGTATAGAGAAAGAGCGCCTTGTGGTACAGTGTATGGTCAATTATTATATATGCAGCCCGTTTTCTAGGATAGAAGCTTATATTTATTATTTTCGGTTTCAACTCACCTGGATGTGGTCCTGGTGATAAGGTTGGGCCTATAAGGAAAGAAGATAAACAATTACTGGAAAAAATTTAATCTTCACGCAGCACACATTTCATACGTCTAATCGCATGCTGGTGAATAACACAGCTAAGCATTGACTAGTTTTCCAATTGTTGTTGGTAAACTGGCAAGGTTCAGTATATGCAGTTATCAGGCTACCATCAGTAATCTTAATCAGCATGTTTACATTTATCGCAGTAATTGCCGATAGTTGTACGGCCAAGCTAAGGGTCCAACCTGCTCAACCTTACCACCTTTTCTGCAGCAGGAACGGTTGGAATTCTAGTCTATTAGAAGGTTACGGCCATCCAGCGCTCTGTTAACCTTTCCTAAATGCTTTTCTTCGCGGATAGCAATTTTTACTACGCATTTGTCAGAGGCCAACTGTCAAGAAAAGTCAAGTAAAGTTCCTTATGTAGGGAAAAAGTCGATAGACAGACCACCAAGTCGAATGGCCAGAACTTTTTAAATCAGAACAATCTGATGGGGCTAGCTATGTTCTACTATTGTGTACACGATAGTTCGCAGTAGTGGGCAATATTCTGTGCTATGCTTAATTTCTTAAACTGCCATTACGTGCCGGATAAATCTGATGGCACAGAGCTTTCACAACGTAAATTGCCTGCGACCTTTTTAGGACTGCTTTCATCCGGAAGATCACAGCAGACGGACTATTTACTTAGAAAAGAAATTACCTTGTTGTTGTACTAAAATGATATCAATGTTGTTTCAACAAATTACCTTCAGTCGGTGGAATAGAGTCGTTTAAGCAGACAACTCCCGCGTCTTCATGATGACCACAATCATGATTGTCCCATCCTCTGTGTCTGCAAGCGGCAATGCTCTGCTCATCACCACGACATTTGACATTGTCCATCCAAATGGGAAAAGAACTGTTTCCTTCTCCGAAGTGCGCATATCTGACAGCATAAACTGCTGCAGAATAATTAAGCATTCTGCAAACGACGGTAGCTTCTCTAAAGCCCCAGTGATCATCACAGATTGTTCCCCATTGTCCTTGGTGATATACCTCAACACGACCCTCGTGTGAAGAGTTGGAGCCTCTCAGACGTATTTTTATATCTGAAACAAGTTACAGCGCATATGCATGTCAAAAGAAAGTAGACATTGAATAAAAATTGACCCACTCACATTTTGGAGTTATAGCTTTTCCGACTAATAGCTTAAGATTTTTATAACTCAGGGATGTTTTTGCGTTAACAAGCACAACAATAGCAGGAAACGCTGTTGGAAAATGGCCTGGCTAAAAAGTGAAGCTATTTTTCATCAGCATAAAGCTGCTTGCATAAACGTGCCTCGTAGCTTTATAACGAAAATTACAATGCTCTAATATGCTAAATGATAAACACTATTATTCTAGAGCTCGATTAATGTGGATGCTTTGGCTACAAAATTAGACTACTTAAGATACGAATGCTTTAAAATGCGATTGATAAAGTCACCTGGCACAGGCGGTGGTGGTGTACTTGGTTGAGTCACTGAAAATAAGAAAACGAACATCTTAAAGTCAAATGGTAACAATTCAGCTAGAGTGGATAGAATTGGCCTCTTCAGACCTTTTCCTTTATCCAAAATAGTAATTACTTTCAATATTTACTAAAGTGGAGGTGAAAAGTGGAGAATATGACCCCCCCCCCCCCCCCACTACTGTGAACCGACACTCATGGTGAATAAATGTTGTAGTTTATACCATATATACCACTCTTCTGATAAGTGTGCAAAATTCGTGGGCGGAGAGCATTGCTTTACTTGGATATAAACAGCAAATGCTTTCCTAAGTTTGAGTCGCCGAACATCAGATGGTTCCAGATATAGCTAATAATTTGTATGATTTCTATCATTGTAATAAAAATTATAAGTCGATTTGTGATGTTTACACTTGCAGTTTTTATCGATTGATTTAGTTTTTATAACAAGTTTCGCACGTTTTGCATAATGGAGAATCGCCCAAAATGTTATGGCCTAACCGGGAGAGCTTTTAAAGTGCTACGCGCTATACTGTTGCCACTTGACTTAAGTTTTTGAAGTTTTGATCATCGTCTTGCCACCTTTTTAAATGGCTTGAGTGACAACTGACCATTCACGTTCAAGAGGTACGAGAGAACTAGTCGTGGAAACGTAAAACATGGCTAATCCGTCTCTCACAGTCTTTCTTTTATTTTAATTGACCAATTGGTACAAAAGCCACGAAGAAATTGAGAAGAGGATGTTAAAACGTTGTTATAAACTAATCAAGTGCAAAAGGCTACTTTATGGTGAACAGCACTGTGTAAACGGCTTTATTACAATTACCATGGCTACAAGTCTTGCCGTCATCTTCCAAAGCAACACCATTGGGACATGCGCATTTATGTCCTCCACCAGGGGCCAACAAGCAAAGATGACTGCACCCGCCGTTGCTTATGCGACATGGAGGTCTGTTCATTGGGGAAGCTAAAATAACATTAATAAACAAAACACATGAGTATCTAGACTTAGTGTACATGTAGAAATACTTACGTTAACGCCTAGCGCCAGTCTCTGCATTTACTTTCTCTTAAGCGGTTTTAAAAGTAAAACCTGCGCAGAGTAATTTCAGATACGATCTTACCAAACCAAAGTAAGAGTAAGTACTCTGGTCAGTCGCACAGAAGCAAATAACAAATGTAGAATTCGAAGAAAATCCGTGTCAGTGGCGACGAGCCCGAGAAAAAAAGTGTACGAGCAATCACTATTGGATTTGGTTTCTCTGACTTGCAAATGGTGAAGAAAGTGGCGCGAGTTATTTTTAACCAATTACAGAGCACAGTAAAGTAGAACCAAAACAAATACGAATTACTCTCGACACTCAACTGAAAACCGCTCTACTGAAGTACGGTGAGGTAATCTCGGTGTTACTGATTAGTAATCTGGACAAGATTCGAAAAAGATGATAAGATGAATTTTACGAATATATATTTACCGACTGGCTGCCTTGAATCATCAGACACCACGACTCCTGTTAGATAGACATCAGATAGATGGCCAAAGTTGAGCATGGTTAAGGGCTGTGTCTTGTTAAACCACTGAATGCTTTGACTGTTCCAGTCCACCCAGTACAGATTGTCACCATGTAGGGCCAAATCTGCTGGAAAAATGTTTTGACTGATGTAATGCACATTCGTCCTGTCGTAGCCATCCAAGTCCGCGGAATCGATGTAATTGTCGTATGCATCCATCCAGTAGATGCGCTCAGCTTCATAGTCAATGACAACACTCATGGGGAACAGCTGATAATCCCAGCCATAGCCAAGGTAAAGTACAGTCTGTCGGTTTTCACCGGTTAAATCAGCTCGTTCTATCTTTGGTTCTATATACCCCCAGTCTGTCCAGAACATGTACCTAGAGGTAAACAATAAGCGCAACATTCTAAATATGTTAGGACTCTGTTTGGCCGCTTTTATGTAAGTTACAAGTCATGCTTTTACGTCATTACAATAAAAAGGCTACACTAGCCCGCAAATAGCAATCGCTAATCTGGGCGGGTAGTGTTTACATAACTGAAATATACACGTATATAAAAGAAGTCCGGCACATAAATGTATGAAATAAAATAAATATATGAATAGAATAAATCAGAAATAAATAATTAATATAGATGCATGGTCGAAGGAAATAAGACTAGGCATACAAGGCTGTGTACAAAACAGGTATGTCATCAAATAACTTTCGTTGACTTTTCTAAAAATGGAAATACCCGTTTTCTGCTTGCAGAACTCACAAAAAAGCACCGAAAGGAATATGAAAGAATCTGAAAAGAAAAGGTACACGGAAACGTAGTACTTGTTTGGGGCTCTGGTTCAGTTAAACTTTTGAATTCTTCCAAACATTAGGTTTTGCTTCCATCACTTACGCAACCACAATCATTACTTTCTGTGTAGGTATGCACGTATGTTCTTTAACTTCGAAACCGTCCAATATGAAAATGGAAATGCCTAAACAAAGGATTAAGCACCCAAAACCCAATTGGTTGAAAATTTTAAGGTCGCTTTCACAGTCCTTAGTCACCAACAAAACATATCAGTAAAATCGTGCACAATGAAAAATGAAAAGTTTCAGTTTCACTGAAGTTATGTTTATCCTCCTCTTTAAGTTTATGTCCTTCCGCCACTGCCAACCTAAGGGGAGAAAATGAAACCTACCCCGATTTTGGATCCACAGCGATTCCACGTGGGTTGTAAAGTTCGCTTGTAAACAATGTCCTTCTCGAGCTTCCATCAACCTTTGCAACCTCGAGTCTCTCATAGAGGTAATCAGTCCAATAAATCAATTCACTTTCCCATTCAACTGCCAATCCATCAACTTGACCTAGGTTGTCTCTTATAATAACCTTTAAAGGAATTAAAACACACAAAAAATTCAGATATATACAAAGTCCGTATACTAACCCTCTTGCTAAACATTTCTTAGATAAACATCCAGGAAATAAAAACTGAACCCGCATGAAGAATGACAGTACTACTTCCTCTTAAAAGATTTGGTAAAACCTGACAACGAATGCCATTAATTAAAACACCTTGGCTTCCTAATTTGTGGAGGCTCGATGATCAGCTCTTAGCACCCATTAATTTGAAAGCAATCGGCTGTAAAATACTCCTCGTTGCTTCAGCTATCGGTTTTGATGGGAAACAAGTAAAAGCAACAGGAGGTAGGCTGTGGCGCCGATAAGACTGATTGCTCGAGTAATTCATCTGAATGTATACAGATAAAAGGCAACAGGTTATTATACTCCTGACAAACGATAATTCCAACCTTTGAAAATTACCGGACTTCTGACAATCACCATAACTCACTCTTTGAGCATAATTGTCGAATCGTGAACCATTTTTTACCTCAGTTTCACCAGTAACTAGACTCATTCTATTGATGGTCCATTGGGCGTGGTCACTCCAGTATATCATTCTCTCTCTGTGGTCAATGTCAATGGCACCAGCGTCGTCAAGGCCAGTCTTCACTGTCCTAACACTAACGTGGGTGTGATTGTAGGTCTTCATATCAATGCATTTGATGTTATTCTGGTCACTGAAGTATAGGCTGGGGTCATCCGTACAGCCATGCGCATCTAGATAAGCAAAAAAGTAATTGTAATGTTTAGCATTTTAAACAGAGAGTGGGGAAGCAAATGAAAATGTTTAAATTCTTAGGGACGATTATTTGAACGAAGTCTAACTTAGACCGTGGTTTAAGGCAACAAGTTAACTTCTACGTCTGTTTACAAGTGGGCTATTAATAAGAAATAAATGTTGTAGTAGTCTGTGCTACATAACTGCTTGACATTTATTAGGGTAAAGAAGGCTTACATATTCGGGTATGCTAGATTGAAAACGATTTAGACCGCGGTTTTGCTAAACCTCGTCTAAACTTTGTTTAAATAACCGGCCCTTAGACTTCGTAGCAAGCTTTTTCATGGTTTTTTTGTGTATTGGAGGCATTTTTGCTCGTTGAAAGCTCGCCCAAAAAGCGACAAACACTTCCATTGCACAGCTGAAACCGGCAAGAAAACGCTTGTTACGCATTTTAAATATTACTTGAGTCTCGTTCTGAATTATAATAAAAACCAGTAAAATTGAATTTCCTCCTTTCGTTTGAAATCTCATTTGTATTGATGGAGGTTCATTTGAAATATGTATGAATGCTATGTATACTTATGCAAAATGAAACAAAAGCTTATGATCACCGATCAGGTGAAATTTTATCTGGAACAATGTGTCTGAACCTCAACTAACTTGCTGAAAATTGCCCATCTGGCAATTTACAATGACCAAAAAGTCACAGATGGTCAGAAATTGCCATTGAGAAAATGCTGCACCTGACATATGGCCAGTTTTTTTAGAGACAACGCATGCATAAAGTAAATAAACGTTCACGTGAAAACTGACAAATATACCAAACGAAGCGAACACAATTTGCTTAAAATTACCAAGGGCTTAAATATAAAAGGCAGCAGTTAAAAGTGGTAACACATATGACTCAAGGCTGAAGACAAATGTCTCCAATTACTAGTAACTAGAGAAATGATTTGCAGTGTTAGCGCAAGTAAGTAACGAGGCAAATTTACTTCTTGAACAGCTTATCTTAAATTCTTTCTAAATTTAAAAATAAGATGGATATAACTCTGAGGAACAGAAATAAATAGAGAATCCTACGTTGTGTAGCTAGTGTACATAGAAAAAATAATATCTAGATTTAAAACGCAATCATGTTATGTTGCATAAGAATCAACTTGAATTAACACTCACTAGTAATGCTGATACTTTCATTGCATAAGGCAGGATCGTCTTCAGGGCATGCGCACTTGTAACCTCCAGGTTTTAGGAGACAAAGATGGCTGCATATATGAACACAAGGATGAAGATCTAAAATGGGAAATATGCTTGTTATCGAAAGTCAATGTGTGGGATTAACTGAATAGGAGCACATGTGGAATTAACTTTGAAGCTTTGTTGGTTCATCAGATTTTTAGGCCCAGACAGGTGCACCTTATAGTTAGCCTGTTCAAGAATTGAGTACTTATAACTGATCATAGAATGTGTTCAAATGACTCAGCAAGGAAAAGGTGTAATGCTACTTCTGTTAATTTTCTAACCTGTCAATAACATTCGTAGAACAACTATTTGAATTGTTTGAACTATACACTTAATAATTTTTTGTAGGCCTTTTAAATATATTACTTTATTAATAGCTTGTACTCTATAACAAGGGAATCAAAGCAAAGTGTGTCGGTGTAAAAATAGGCAATGAAAAGGTCCGGCGTTGGCTCTGCATGGAAGAACACTGACCACGCCAGTTTTATGCCTGATCTTTTCCTCGTCCGGGACGAGGATGTTCCTTCCTGACCATCGGAATTTGCTCTTATATATTTCCTCTCCCCTTCTACACAATGAAATGTGGGGGGAAGGGGGAAGGGAATGAATGACCTGCAACCTAAAATGGAAGTGAAGATGTTTCATTTCTTATTGCAGCCTTCTATTTCCAGAGAATCTTTTAACTTTTTGTTCTCGCTCACAAATCTGGTGGAACGAACTTTTTAGCTGTAGATTTGGATTGCTGAAATTTTAAAATTACTCCCTGAGCCCATGCGAAAATATGAAAATATCAACTTGTTGCACGTTTTATACCTTGCACATCGTAAGGATTGTAAATGTTGACTCCTCTGGGTGTATACTGGTAGGGGATCAGTTCGACTATTTCCTGGTCAGGATTCCTACTGGCTCGTATTACGTTTCCAAGTAACCAATCTGTCCAGTAAAAGTAATGTGCATCGAGGGCGAGCCCTGTCGGCATGTGCAGATAATTGCTGAAGTCGATGTGATAGACTATTTCACTGTTTGGATAACGCAGGTCGATGTACTGCAAACTTGGATCGCGATCTCCTACCCAATATAGCAGGTTTTCATCGATGTCTATCGCCAGAGCGCTGGGTGCATGTGTTGACCATGATGAGAATCGTACCAGGGTAGTTGGGTGGCTTCCGTCCATTTCTGTTCTTACAATCATTGGAGGGTCTCCCCAAGCCGAGTAGTACATATATCTGTGACGTTAAAACAATTTTACTAATGCTTCATTTCATTAGCATATTGTAAAAACACAGACATGTTACGCTAACTTTGGTAATAAGTACGGAATGTCTATGTACAATTATAATCCTTTCGTTATATTTAGAAACGCTTGCCTACTTCTCATGCAAACGTAAATCAAAAACAAAATGAATAGCAAGATTTACTCTTGATCGGTGGTCACTGGTACGTTATTGGCAACCCAACAGGATGCAGCCCAGTCAATTGGGGATTTGATTCATTGATACCTTAGATGTCTCTGTGTTAAAAACGTTTAGTAAAGAAACATACCCTCGGCTAGAATCAATCGCCAGCCCAACTGGTTGATGGGTGTCGCTCCGAATCAGAACTTTTCTATTCGAACCATCAAGTTTGGCCACTTCAACAGTCTTCTTGACCTTATCGGTGAAATACATATTTCCTCCGTAACTGTCTACAACCAATCCCAGTGAATAACTGACATTTTGCACAATTATTTCTTCTTCTGTTCCATCTAGGTTGGCCCGAGCTATGTGTTTAAGTGTCAAGTCTGTCCAGTAGACTTTCTCTTCGGCTGGGTTCGATGCTACTGCAGACGGACAGGATGCATGCTCCAAAGGTAGAGTGTTCGCTATAGTAAATAAGTCATCCCCGCCTAACGGCGACTTGTAAATCTCACTAAAGTAGCACTCTGTATGCAGAATTAGAGGACGATATACACCTACGAAAAGAAAAGAATATATATCTATACAGTGCAAATCTACGCCGTTTTGAAAATGGCGTAAGCATACCTGACGCAAAAATAGTTTGGTTTTCGCACTTAAAGATACAAAAGTAACTGAATTAAAATTATACTTTATCCGATAACATTTAATTAACTTTTTTTGAAAGAAGATGATCAGCTTTCGACGTCCACAACTTCGTGTAAAAAATTTTGTTTGTTTTATAGGCCGAGAACTTTGCAAGGAAAATGAAATTGTTCTCTGCATAAAGGCAACTACAGTCCTCAAATCTTATCCACACGCTCTGTGTACTAGTTTTAAAGGTTACTCCATCAAGTGATTTAAATTCGGCAGTCCAAACTAAGAACGACAGCAAGAAACAACGACAACTCTGTCGTCAGATTATGAATATATCTCAGTGAATTCTCTTTGGACATGCAATACCATTTTAGGACGCCTCTACAACAATGAAACAATATTTTCTTTCTTACATGTGGTGTCATTTATAAGTTCCATGTCGTTTGGACATGAGCAGTGAGGTCCAGAAGGCGCATTCAGGCAAAGATGGCTGCATTTCTTGGCACATCCTGGAGACCCTGAAAATCACAAAAGTTGCAAGGAGTCAAACTATTCTGGCATTGTAAGCAACAATTTAAATTACGTTTTAGCCACCGCTCTCGCAAAACGTTTCTCTCTCTTGAACAACCCCCATCGCCTCACGAGATGAATTCGTCTGGGCGGATTAGAGAAATATATATATTTTTATGTAATTAGTATAGCAGCTTCAGGCATTGAAAAACTTTCTTGAATCACTGCAATAACAATTATGTCTATTATTTTTCCCACACGGCAATTATGTTTCGCATATTAAACAAGTTATAAAGGATGACGACACGCTCCAACATCCAACGGATTCTCAATGACCACTTTCAATAACTGAAGCATCACATTTTGTTCGATTGCCATCATATCCCAAACTAAGGCTTGTATTTCGTGTACCGGGATCACCAATTTGTTAAATATTACTTAAGTACATAATACATACTACAGTATACTGTATCCCTCGGCCACTGTTCCACTGTTCTACCTTAATATACTGTTCCACAGATGACCACTGTCTTCTATCACCAATTGGTGGTACAGTATAGATTATGTACTTGAGTAATATTTAACAAATTCGTGATCCCGGTAAACAAAACAGAAGCCCAAACTCACGACCTAACAGAGAAAGTTCAACACTAGTGTTATGTTAAGAGACATTTACCTGGGGAGTAAATGGAGTCTAAATCATAGGAATCTATGTCCCAGGCATCTTTCAACAAATCGATGACTTTAGAAACATTGCCAGGGCCTCCGAGCAGAGCGCTATAGACACCGCCATCCCATACACCGCTCCCTCCTGCATCTGTCAAGTACAGGGTATCACCGAGTATTGTCAAGTCTATTGGATCAATCACTTCAGAAGAAATGAAAGGTCTGCTGTGGTTACCATCCAGTTCAATGTAATAGACTTCATGAGCAGATCTGTCGGTAAAGTACAAACGACTTTGATTGGCAGAATAGTGATGCACAGCAATCCCACTTGGATGCGAGCCTTCCGTTAATTCCAGAATAACACTCTGATTTTTGCCATCCATGTCAGCTCGTTCTATCCGTGGAGTGTATCCATAGCCTTCGCTTGCCCAGTAAAGATGCCTGCAACGTCAAGAAATTTATTGTATCACACTGGAAGAACAACCGAAAAGCATTTCGCACAATTGCTGGTAATTATAACTCACTACTTGACATTGTGTCACGTGTGCAAACACTACAAAGAACATTTCAAACAGAACATAAGAAGGTTACGAATTGCAACTGGAAGGTGGCAGGTCAGTTAGGGGCAGTATAGTTGGCCTTCAGTGTCAGACATCATCCGTTTACTTGGTTAAGAAAATTGAAGGCACGTGAACATTACACAACTTTCGTGAACCTTGGAACTAGAAAGTTCCGTGTATTACCTGATACAAAATATACGTTGGACGAAGATATGGATTGAAGTGAAATTTGCTGGGAGCAAATGTCATCTGATTTTTAAATAACGCTTAGAAAATGTGATTAGGGACGGTTATGGCAACTTTAAATCCCATTTTGGTACCCAGTGTGTAATTGATGAGTAATAGTGGTTATTGTCGCCTGTTCTCAGAATAGTTTGTACATACATACATACATGACTTTATTTTATCTCGAATTTACAGGGTAGCTAAAAAGGTAATATCTTCGAGAAAAGAAAAAGAAAGAAAGATTTACAAATAATAAAATAACATTACTAAGTACTAATCATATATCTATTAATGCTAAGTTAAGTGCTATGAAAGGAGATGGTTCGTATCAGAAGTTTAAAACCAACCAAAGTGGACTCCGTTCAGCCTAATTATAACGTTCTCAGGTAGAGAGTTCCAAGTTTTACAGGTAAAATACTTAAAAGAGTGAAGACCATAAGAAGTGGAAGCAGGTCTACACAACGACAGTATATCAGTTCCTCTAAGAGAGTAGACCGTTGAGCGCAACGTTAATATCCATATCCATGGTTACATATCCATAAAGGTGCTATGTGACGTGTATTTTTTTGACTTGGGGTCGAAATCCTGGTAAAATCAAAACTAATAACATTTGCTTATGCAGAAAAAGGTCTTAGAACTCCAAGTGAAAGATATGACGTGAATTCTTGAAAGGAGAGCAAAACATCATCAGTTTAAAATGGTTTTTGTTAGGCATGAGGGGAAAACATGCAAAAAGTGGCCATTTTTTTCAAGTTGCAATCGTGACCATCCAATAAACATATTTTCGGATTTTTGAAAATAATACTAAAACCTGGTGAAATAGCTCCTTTTAATAAAAATATTACACTATTATTAGCTTACTACTTTGTAGAATTAAGGAACTGACATTAGGAGCACCACTCTCAGCCACCTCAATCTAATTAAATGAATTCTGTTATCTAAAAGGAAAGGACTAACCCGTTTTTCAGGTCCAGAGCGATACCCTCCGGCCAAGGCGTTGTAATCAAGCTGGTGCGATGCATCCCATCAAGAGTAGCAACATCGATCCTATTCCTTGAGCTGTCCGTGAAGTAGATGTTACGATTGATGAAGTCAATCGCTAATCGGTTAGCCCAGTACACACCATTGACAATGGTCTCATCCGAAGTTCCGTTCAGAAAGGACCTTTTTATTATTCCAGGATAGCCTTCAGCATAATAGACTAGTTTATCGATGGGATCAAAGCCTACAGCGGTGAGGCCACGAAGACGATCAATGGGAAGAGGAGCTGCGCTGTGGAGATTACCTTCCACGTCAACTTGATACAAAATGTTCCTACGAGTTTCTGCAAAAATCAGGCTCCTCTTGGAGTCTGTTGGTAAAATTCACAAGGGATAAGTATTACTCTTTCCATGCAGAGTACAAGCTCGGAAATAACATTTTTCTGAGGTGGAGAAAAGTGATCAAAGCAACGATAAACCACGAAGGGAAACGGATAGTTATGAGTTGGGAATATTGGGACAGGTTATACACCGCAAACCACAAACTTTAAAAGCTGAAGACCTTTTTTCAAGAAGCTCAAACGGTAACGCAGCACGTGACCGAGGTAACTATATAAAACTTTTCAATAAAACGTGATAAAATTAAAAACATACAAACAGACAAACAAACAAATAAACACAAAAAAGCTAAAGAAGAATTACGATTTAGAATAGCTAGAAACCATCCAGTAAATCTTGTTGACTTATTCACGTAGTCAAGTTAAATGTTCGAAATTTCTTTTCAGATAAACCCTTTAGGCTGTGACCACAAGCCGGAAATAAATAACTCCAATATCTCTCCAATCTGGAGTTACAATAAATCAACTCTTCTTTAACTAAACTATCTAAAATAGTTTATCATGACAAATCATATTCGTTTGAGACTGATTTTGGTTGATTTATCGGGCTTCATGATAAATAAACACATTTGAAACAAAATATCCTTTTCTTTAACCCTTTCCGGTCAACGTTTTTTCCTTAGAAAAACGCATTTTTTACCGCTAAAGCGGTTTTTTAAGTGCTATGTTGCCAAACGCCACTAAACTTATAAAAGCTACAAAAGCTTTTTCTTACAATTTAGCTAAATTTTGAGCCAGCCTCTGTTGTCAATTGTACAATATTTTGCTTTCACGCATGCGCATAAGCCAAACTTTAGACGGTTTTTTTTTGCGGATTCATCTTCTACCCTTTATCCCCTTTCTATCCACTGGAAATCTTTTGGCCTCAGCCCTTCTTAAAACCTGGAAACGGAACATTGATCAACTAGGTTACGTGGTCTATTTTACCACCAACTTTGCACCCAAAATTGGACAAGTTTTTATGGTATAGCTCTGCCAGAATTTGGTCGATATTCAAAATGGACACACGTATGGATGGATCTGTCCTTGCTGTGTTAGCTGCTTATCAAAACAATCTAGTGACGTCAAAAATGATGACGTCACAAGTGGCTCAATGGTTCCCGACTTCAACGTCGGGAAAATACAACTCTTGACGGGAAAGAGATAAAGAGTTAACTCCGCTTTGGGAGTTATTTTACCTTTCCGAAAATAGGTGTGTGACCATCTAAACAAACCCTAGTGAGCACTGCGTTAACAGGCCCTTTGCATGACTATGCGAATGGCAAGTAGCTCAGTGGGACATCAAAAAACAATGTGACCATGTGACCACTCATGCAAAGAGCCCATTAAGTGGTGTTGGTGTCCCAGTATTTCCCAAAACAAGATTTGGTCTTAGTTTCTTTTCCAGAACTTGGACAGTTCTGGGTTGAAAGGTTTTAATATTTGGTTCAAGCACATGAGCTAATTTTGATAGTGATACGTACCATATGCTGGCAAAGTGCTATCGTCTGCTTGGCAAATAACACTAGCGTCTTCTCCGTGAGAACAATCATGATTTCCCCATCCGCCATGGGGGCAATCTTCAATTCTGGATTCATTCCCCACGCAGTCTAAGCTATCCAGCCAAATCTTCCCGGATCCTTCTCCGTAGGCGCCGTAAAAAGGGGCGGCAAGAGCACCGCTGTAGTTTAACATGCGGCAAACCACGGCGGCATCCTTAAGGTCCCATCGATCGTCACAGATCGTTCCCCATTCGCCTATTTGTTCGCCTGCATGTTCCCCTACATGGAAGATCTCTACTCTGCCTTCATTTGCACTTGTTCCTTCAACCAGGCGAATAGTTGTACCTGGCATTAAAGTAAAGACAGCAAACACAATCAACAACTCGTTTATTTGACAAATGGTCCCCTATTTGCAGTGACTTGTTGTCAGTTATGCAGTCTAATGATAACAATTCCAGTAATCTTGAAAGCTTGTGCAAGGATGGCCCATATCTCTAGCGAAAACATGGCTTTCAGAATTGACGGAGACTATATAAATCGGTGAAAAGTCGAACAGTCGTGCAGTAAACATTTTTTGTCAACATAAATCATTTTTCTGTCAAATTTCGCGTAAAAAAAGCACAGGCAAGAGCATAAGAAATTCAACAGCACATTTAAAGCTGGCAAACGTTATCAGATTTACCTTGTTGATATTTTTTATAGGAGATGAGTTCTTCAAATTGACATGCTCGTGCCCCTCCAACGTATGGAATGAAGCAGACAATCACGGCGGAATGAAGGGGCCGGTTTCTGTAGCCTGAGGCGAATATGAGAATCCCGTCCTTGATGGGGTCTTATTCTATACAATGTACATGGAGCCCGTAGCATTTTAAAAATTTTCATGATGTCTTGCTAGTGCTCACTAAATTAAGTGGGTTAAGATCGGAGAAACAATCTCAAGTAAAGTTCTTTGTTCCTAAGTAATTCTTGGCTAGCTTTTGATCCATTGTCTCCGAAAATTTAACAGTTGCATTTACGTCATTTTGAGTCAATTCAGCTGCCACCCACAAAATCGTGAAGTGCGCAATAACGCACAGCATAAACAACGTTTAGAATTATTTAAAATAGGAATTTACATTTTTTCATACCTGGAATTGTTATTGGATTAGGTATACAATACACTCCAACATCGCTGTAGTGACTGCACACATCATAGTGGTTGCCCCAGCCGCTATGTGCACATTCCGCCAAGGAGCTTTCGCTCCCGGAACATTGGACACTATCCATCCATATCGCACCCGAGCCATATCCATAAAATCCGCAACACTGAGTTGACCAAGCACCCTCAAATCCAAGCATCCTACAGACCACTTGCGCATCTTGTATGTCCCAATCGTTGTCGCAGATTGTGCCCCAAGTGTCATTGTATAAGACTTCCACACGACCGTTGTTCGCACTGGTTCCACCGCGCAGCCGTACAGTGATATCTGTCCGATGATTGGATGAAAAGTTTCTCTGATTAGTGGAGCCGCAAAAAAGGCGTAGTTTTATTGCCGCACTAGCGAAATATGCTAACATTTTTGTTATTTTTGTTTCGATAAGAAAGATGTATGCTGTATTTTACAATATATCACAAAAAAAGACCTCGTCAGTGTTTAAGACAATGATTCAAACAACATCATATCATCTCTACGAATTGAAAAGACCCTGGGAATTCTTATAGCTAAAAACAAAACCTGTCGTCACAGGTCCCACTGAAGTGGAGGTTTCTTTAATAGTTTTTTTTAAACCTACAAAATGCTTACTTTTTGGAGGGCCTACTGTTGGAGATGAAGCTGAAAGAGAAGAACATAAATTATCACTAATACAACAAGCAGTTAACAAAAAGCTTGTACTAACATGTTTAGCGTCACCTGGTAATGCCTGTGGGCAAGTAGCAGCCGGGTGAATAGCCTTCTTGGCCAAAGAAAGAAGGGTCTTAGCCACCCTTGGGACATATGACATATTCAGCGATGATTATTATAATAACTTCCTGACAAACCCTTATCCTAACAAACATAAGTCTCCTCGGGAATTGTGTACATTGCAGGCTTTGTGCTCTGTGGTGATTCATTTAGTGATGCTGTTTTTGGAAACAACTGATTAATAAAAACACTAATGCCTGGTTAAGAAATCACTTCTTACACTTTGGCTCAGTGGTACCTCTGAATTTTCATAGAATTCCGAGGATAAATTAAAGATTTGATGCAGTACATTTTACGTCTTCTAGTCCGTTTGATCTTGTGTTTGAAGTGATCAAAACTCATGAAAGATGTTCTTGTTATATGAAGACGCTAAGGTCTATCATATCTACTTGAGACTTGAGACTTGCAAGTATTTCAGAGCTTACCGTTTAGAGTTGGGATAGAATCGTTTTTGCATACAACTCCGACATCTTCAAAGTGGCCACAGTTGCTTATACCCCACCCTCGATGCCTACACTCCATCAATGAATTCTCATCCCCCCGGCACTTCAAATTATCGAGCCATGTGTTGACATCATCGCTGACAACACCATACTCATAAGCAGGAGAGAACATTCTGTCAGCTACAGTGTGATTAAGCATTCGGCATACAACGTTGGCATCTCGAAGGTCGAAGTGATCATCGCAAATTGTTCCCCATTCACCTCCAGGGAACCTGACTTCCACTCGTCCTTCTAAAACTGACTGCGTGGGGCCATTCATTAGACGAATTTCGATCTCTGTTGTAAGTGAAGAAAAAATAAAAATAAATAAAAAATAATTCTTTATGAGTTGAACACAAGACACAATAGAAGAAAAGTATTTTCAACTTGCTATCGAACTTATACCTCGAATTGTCGAAGGAATCGGTGGCATTTCGATGGCAAGAATGGTGTACATCATAATTAAGATTACGCCACGAGACTTCTCAATATGGCTTATACGCGATACTGACCAGCTTCCCATACGGCCTATGTTTTACTTCTCGGTGTTTCTCTTTTCCTCGTTCAATGAACAGGTTGGCCACCGTAGCCAAAATAATCAAGGTTCATTTGTTGTATACCCTAAAACATGTTTCATGATTATTATCCTTGCACTATGTTTCATATTGTTATTTAGTCACAGCCAAAATCAACTACTTTCGCGTCAGAGGATGTTGATTTATAAAACAGGGAATCGTAGGTTGTATTAAGATTGCGAGGGATTGAAGACAGCGGGGATAACGCCAGACTGACCCAGGGCTGGAAATACGTAGGGCTTTTACGGTTACCAAAAGCGGAATAAAGAAGTCTTTTAAGTCATCAGTATGATTAACATTAAAACCGTTTTCTTTGACTACGTTAACTGGAAGCCAATTACGACCCAGTCTAGAACCTCGCCCCCACCCCCTTCTTCTTTTCATGCGGAAAAGCGTAGTTTGGGAGGGAAAAAATGGATTTTTCAACGTACCTGGAATTGGTGGATTTGTGGTAGGTGCAGAAGCTACAAAGGAAAAGAGGGGTAATTATATTCGTTTAATAGTAACGGAATAGGCTTCATTTAGTTTAGACCTGTACCGGAATACATGTATGGTTATTGTAAGGGTGGTAGTGCGTATACCACCACATGACTTAAACACGTTCAAACATTGCACGTGCAATGATTTAGAGTTGACAGATTTCTTGCTTAATTTAGAGAACTTAGATTTTAATGGACCGCATTAAATAAACAATAATTGGAAGTAGGAAAATAAATTAAGCCAAGATGGAAACTTCAAACTATTAGTACAACAGCTTTTCACATAAATTATTAATTTTGAACAAAGTTGAATCTGGATTGTCGATGATCAAGCATTTAAATTCAGGTATTAAGTATTTAAAGTCAGCTAGGGCACTTTCTTCAGCTCGTCATGCTCGCTGCTTTTATTGATTCAAAGTTTTATATGAAAACAGAACTTTAACAATGCGTGTAATATTTTAATGGGTGAATCATGAATACATGTACACTCAACGTACCATTGCATGTTTTTTTGTCTGATAACAGTTCATAACCATTGGGGCAAGCACACTGTGTACCATTTGGCGTCAATAAACAGAGATGACTACAATCTGTATTTATTTTGCAGTCGGTCTTTCCTGAAAGTAGGAAACATTAATTGCATAATTAATACGGATAATCAGTAATAGATTATAGTTATGTCGATGTCTATGTATTTGACTACCACGTCTATACGGTTTTATGCTGATGTTTATGCTGTACCCATGTCCATACCCATGATCATGTCAATGTCTATGTCTATGTCTATGTATTAGCCTATCTTGTCCTTTCTGTGACCATTAATTCACTATTTGTTCCCTCATTTGCATCTTTTGTCTATTTTTATTTACCATTGAAAGCCTTATGAAAATTGTAAGGCAATAGATTCAAAATACGACCAATAGCTTTGCAATAACTGAAGACATGCAAACCTTGGGGTTCCCTCGAAGAATCATTGAGAGCGATACCATAGGTCCTCAGTTTGCCCAACCAGCCCATGTTCCTGTAATGCTCATTTGTGGTGAGGTTGATCTTCTCGATGCTATGACTAAAGAGATCACTCGCATACAACATATCTCCATACAACGCCAAGCTGAAGGAATACAGATTCACACTTGTCAGCATTGTGACATGCGTTCTGTCCGAGCCATCGAGCTTGATGTGTTCAATTATATCGGTTGAAGCATCAACCCAATACAGCAGATCAGAATTGAAGTCTATCACCAATGAATTTATACTAAGGTGTATGTAATAGGATTGGTAGCCATCGATCAGGATTCTCCTTTCTGTTCCAGCAAGGGTAGCTCGCTCAATTCTTGGGAAGTCCCATCCTCGTTCTGACCAATACATGTAGCTAAAACGTGGATTGAATGCAATATGTGAGACTATTTTAATGAAGGAGTGGGAGACTAGAAAGTTAATGCTGAACATATGGCAAGGAATCAATAGAAAAAATATATATATTTAAGCGGAACATTTCAGTGTTGTAGACCGTAGCTCGTGACGTTTCTTCAAAATTTTGAGATAAAGAAAACACTGGCTAATAGGTAAAACAATCTAAGACACAGAAGGGAACCCCTGGTGTTACTTTGACTGTCATCATTGACATTGTCCCAAGTTCCTAATCAAGTTGATTTAACCTATTCCGCATGGCGACTTAATAGTCTTCACAGAGTACTTTTATGATTTAGAAAGCGTGATCTAGACTGAGCTGATCTACGTTTTTCTCTTTTTTTTTTTCACTGTTTACGACTGTTTAACAACTTACCCTGTCCTAGCATCCACGACAATTGCCCTGGGATTGGCCATATTTTCCCAGATAAGGGTCTTCCTGTGGGATCCATCAATGCCAGCAACCTCGATTGTCTCGTGCATATAATCCGTCCAATAGATTAGACCAGTCTCATATTCAATGGCCATGTCATCCACTTCACCTAAATCAGTTAAGATTACTTCCTTGGTTGACCCATCTGCGAGCCGCAATCTGCTGATAGTTGAGGGATTCCCATATTCACTCCAAAACAGCCAGCCCTCTCTAACATAGACGGCCAAGGCTTTTGCGTCAGTCAGACCAGATACCACCACTCCTTGATCAGAAACGTTGTAGATGTCTATGTATCTGATACTGTCCGTATTAGCAAAGAAAATTCGAGGAGCTGCATCGGACTCTGCAAAAAACATGATTGGTACGTTCATATCATTATTCGAGTTAAAAATGAAGTCCTCGACCACTTTGAGGTTTAGACAATGAACACGATTGTTCTAAGGGATATAGTGTCCTTTTAATTCTAATACTAATTATCTTAGAAAAGTTGTCTTTATCATAGAATTTAGGTGGCCATAAGGACTCTCCTGGCATTCCACAGATCTCTGCAAGGAACACTATCCCATAGGATATTCATTGTCTAACCGTTCTAGGATACGATCATACCAAATAAGATGTTCATCTGATATGAAAATTCAATTCGTACACATATTTTAGTTTTAAGAAAATGCTTTGTTACGATTCTTTTCAACTGGCTCATTTGCTTAAGCCAGTACAATAAGATAGGAAAACTGGAGAACATTTAAAAAAAAACATTTTCCTCTTCTCACTTCTTATTTTTTTTCAAACTCTTACTGCTGTGGCGATGACTGATTCATTCACCTAGCGGCGGTAAGCGGAAAAAAATACATAAAGACAAAGATGAAAAGGAAACCTTTTCATAGATAACACACATAAGATCTAATAGTTCGAGTGTGTTGCTTGTGTTAATAAGGTTTAATTAGACTTCCTTTTGTGACATAAGATTTAGTTTTTACAAAAGAAAAATGTGATATAATCTAACAGGATGTGCTATGTAGCCATTAGTATTCTCTACAAAAAAACGTACTAATGAGGCTTTCAAAAGAAGATAAACAAACTGAAGGCCTTATTAGTACGTTCTATGAAGCTTATGCAACCATTTTATAGAGAATCAAGTGACAATGACCTGGCAGTCATGTCTGTGTACCATAACAAAAGGGGCTAATGAGAAACCTTCTGTAAACAGTACACCAAGTTAGCAGCGGCGACGTCACGTGCACACTGTCTATACAGAGTATCGTTAACAATTATTCTACGAGGGCGTGCTGGATATCGAATGATAGATAACCAACGAGGCGCGGAGCGCCGAGTTGGTTATAATCATCTGATATCCAGCAAGCCCGAGTAGAATAATTGTTTTATTAAAAGTTTAACCACTTTAAAAAAAATCAAGAAAGAAAGGGAAAAAACGAGGAAAGAGATAAAAGAGATAAAAAGGGAAGAAGAATCGATCACATGACTGAGCGAAAAAGGCACCAAAACCTTGCGAAGTGTTGCACCGTTTCATTGCAAAGCTGAATGAATCAATGAAACTGCTCGAAAGTGAACGAAGTGGCACAAGTTTTGGAAAAAATCTTCTTATATTATTAGCTCTGAAATATGGTAGGTGTTTGATTTTTCCTGAAACAATGCGGTAATCATCGTTTAAAGCTGACGCAGTTGTTCTCGGTTTAGAGGTTACGGACGGAATGGTAAGCTTAAAAACAACACTCAAACAACAAAAGCGATTCAACTCCGTTTACTATCCGAACATTTGGACCTGTTAGAACACAGAGCTAGAACGAGTACAAGTAAACCAGGGTCAGTTTTGCGTGTTATGGCCGAAAACAATTTCGCCCTTCCTTCCTTCTTGGTAGTCTGTTTATTAAGCTTACTTCTTTAGATTGCCTCATGATTTTCACACCGACTCGCCATGAATGTGTGATAGTTTTTATTAAATGCTTCTGCCTCATTTCACTGTATTTCATTTTATGTCTTGTCTTGATATTTTGAAGAGGAAAGCCCTCCTGATAAAACCTACCGTTTGTTCAATGTTAATGATCGACGTGACGATCGATGAAAGAAATAAATTGTAGGCAACGCTTAATACACCGTTTCTTGTTGTCTTAAGAAATCAAGCACTACGGAACAATTTTGATTTGTGTCTTAGTGACGTTGTTGGAAATTCTGCTTAATTAAATTCGCTACCAAGTGATTTTTCTCTTCCGTTTTTCTCGCCGGGTGTTGCTCGCGAGGAAACAATTTTCAGCTCAGTTTGTTGTTGAGTGTTCATTGACCATATTTGGTTACAGCAGGTATAGGAGGTGATAGCCTAGCTCCGTTCAGCCAATCAAAATTCTAGAAATCCAATATACTTAGTCCAGTTTTTAATAATAATGAGTATATAGAGCATACTAATGAGTTGCATAATGAGTAAACTCATTACACTTAAACTCACTGCGAATACTAATTTGTCGCAACATTTGCGGTTATTCGACGCTCCCGCCACTTACATAATTTCGCAGTGTGGTTTATGGAAAATATAGAGCAGCAGGACAGGAGGATTTTACTTGTTGTTACCAATAGACCCGGGGCCCATTTCTCGAAACTCCCGATAGCTTTCCGGGCCCGGGAGGTATTTTTCGGGCTCATTTATCTATCAGCTAATGGCAATTATTGGCGCAAACTTAGCGATCTGCTTCATGAAATTATCACGATTAAAATTTAGCTTTCTAAAACAATAATTGTTTAACTATTGAAAAGAATTGTGCACATAAAATAGTTTTTGGGCTCGGTGGGTTATCGGAAGTTTCGAGAAACGGGGCCCTGGTACTCTTTGATTATTCGGATGCTTGAGACAATAGGATACTTTGTTCGAAGTCTGCGAGTTGTTTGGAATTGAAAAGGTTTGTTGATGAACAGTACGTCAACAGAAATCCGCTTGTATTGGGCACTGATTGGCCGAGTGCGCGTGACCACAATTTAGCAAACTGGTAGTTTCCTAAGAATGTTGTTTAACCGAAAAATAGCAATAATTTCATAGACTCAAATATAGTTCTATATTTTCCGAGTTTTGAACGTGCCTTTTCAAGAACTGCGTTTCAATGCAATTGATTGGAAAGTTAAGCGTCCCACGAATTAGAAGGCCTTATAAGCAAAATTAAGAAGTCGCCCACTTACGTGAATAAATTTACGTGATTAATATCTTTGGGTACACAGCTCTCAACAAAACGGAAGGATTTCTTAGTCGTTGTTCACCATATTACAAACCGTTAATCCACAGTTTCTGCAATATGGGAAACGGCGTTCGAGATTGGCGCTAACCAATTGTGGAATTTACTCTAATTTACCGCGAGAGTCTGGAACTAGTTTGACCATTCAGGCACAGGGACTGGAACTGGTAGAAAAAAAGCAAATGGAACACAATTTTTTGTTTGACTACTCCGGTTGGGAATTTTAGACTCCTCTCAAGGCGTTCCGTTTATTTTGGCAATTTTCTAGTCGGACAAACCAAAATAGCCTTACCTTTTATATTTCACTCGAAATTTCTGGAGTTTTTCCGGTTGATTAGTACCCACTCGATATATAGCATCAAATTTTAACTTGCACGTGAACACCTCGTGCGTCATGAGACAGACCTTTGTTACAAAGTTTGTTACGTTCATCACTCCATGTTTGACGACGTTTGACCAACATTTTTTCTTAGGTGAATGTTTTGTTTTCGGTCAAACATTCCGACTTTCATTCAACAATGTTGGAGCTTGAGGCCGGCTTTTCAAATGTTACATCGTAACAACCAATCATAATTAAGCGCCCAACATCGGCTCTTGAGAATGGCAGAGCCAGAGATCGTCGAAGTAAAAAAACAAAACAAAACAAAAAAAAACGGAATGAAAAAGGACGTGGAAGACGATGAAGTGAAATATTTTATTGAAACTACGAAGAAAGACGTTGTTTCTTAGATACCTTCAAGGGTACTTAGTGATACTTCTGATGAAAGCTCCACTATTAATTAAAAAGGTGTGAAGCCCCTTTTGACTTTTTTTTTAATGCACTCGTGTGTTTTGCGCGTTTTCTCAGTCATGGAACTTGTTCCTTCTTCCTTATAAGATGCAAAATAACAATTGCTGAGAAAAAATTAGCAAATGCCCACAATGTTGAACATTGCGATGTTAAATCAGATATCACGTTTAGCCGCGCGTCCAACATTGTCCTACGACAAGTAATGGACCTGTTATGTCTGGGGCTTTAGAGCGGCATGCTAATTTGCTGAGTCATACATGATGTAATGAATTAAAATACTACCAAAATAGTTATGGCTACGAAGAAAATGTTCATGCTCATCGCAAAGCTGTTTGCCTCCTACGCACCTACGCAGACTTTTGTTTTGCTTTGTGAATAGCAAAAAAGATTGCTTGGCTTTTTTGATCAGGGGCAAGCCTCTATTTTGTCGGTTAGGGACATTTAACAGCCTTCGATACTGGCGTAGATCGAGGTACTCTCGATCATTGGGACTCCGATTTAACTTGAAGCAAATGTTTGCCAACATTAGAGCTTAAGAGTTCACAAGATCATAACCAACTATTTTATTTTGTCGTGCAAGCAAATCAAGTTTGAAACACCACTGCTGTCAATGGTTCCATGAGCATTGGTTAATCATTAGTTTCGACATGCCTGAGGCTATGTTGATGCACTGTATCCATGAAATACAATGACTTGTTTGTGTAGATTTGGCATAAATTCATAACATATTCCCTTTAAGAAAAGGGCAAAATGAATGAAGTCAAAAAATTGCAAGGCTTTTGTCAAATACCAGTTGTAAAATTGAAGAAAGCATTCTTATAGAATAAAAGAAATAACGAAAACCACAACACTAAGATTGAGGGCTGAATAGAATCGGTTGTGTTGAGTGAACTTTGTTCTGCAAATGTTTTGTGGGATTAATGTTACCGTTAGAAACTAGGAATTCTGGAAGGCATTTTTTCATTAACTATAAAGAATTTTAACCGACAGACTAATCAGACTGGAATAGCCAAATACGATAAACACAGAAAAAAGGAGCACAGCACTTCTTTGTTCATCTATTAGAGTTAGCGATGAGAGTCTTTTGTTCCCTGAGTAGTCGGAATGTTGAGACCTAAGATGTAAAGTCGCAAATATCACGAAAAGCGCAATCACCAAATAAGCATTAAACAGATTAAATAGACGCGATTATACATTTCGCTCAGAAACGAAAAAACTAGGCCCTATTCTAGAAAGTCCCAACGACTTACCTAGCCCAAAAACTATTTTTTGTGTAGAATGTTCTTCAACAAAGGTTCAGCTTGTATTGATTTTGAAAGCTTAATTTGATAGTCTTTACAATTTTATGGAACATATTGTGCTAGTTTGCACTTAAATCCCAACCAGTCGGTTAAAAGAAAAAGAAAGAAATGGATTTGAAAAATACCAGCGTGCCTAATAAGCTATTGGATCTTTCGAAAAACGGGCCCAGCCCGCATAACATTCCCTTGAAAACCCAAACATGATGTGCGCATTTTAATCACGAACGTAGCCATAAAGAGCAAGTATTACGACTCTGGAACTGCGAAAAGATCAATCACTCAAATCAAGTGGCAAAGTGACGATGCCACACATTAACTTCTTGATTGAAATTTTGTCCAAAAATCGACCAATAGAACGGATATAGCACAGAAAAACAGAAAAAAAAAGGAAAAACAGAGAATGTCAGGTCAATAAAAATAAACTATAAAGACACGGGTTGTGAAAGGTTATCAAACCCATAGACAAGGATCACGTATTTCTATGCGACTAACCAACCAGTCCTTAACTTGGAAAGTTTGAGCAGAAGAATTTTGGAGCATATAAATTGTTTATCTCCGTATTAAAAATCTGCATTGATAGGACATTTTGTACTCATTGAAAATAACAGTTGCCAGAACTGGATTGTTGTCGACGTGTATAAAAGAATTTGGAAACTTCTTCGTACGATGACCAATTGGTTGAAAAGAAACAATTCAACAAACGTGGAATATTACAGTGTAATACTAATGAAAAATAGTTAACCTGTAGGTTGCTTTAGAAACTTTGAACAAGGGGTGCGTCGGCAAGAAATTGTAAATTCAAGAGATCGAGTTCTGGTAAGAGTTCAGTTCAAGTTGTCATGGTTTCAAGGTCACTTTGAGTCGAGTTCGAGCTACGATCCAGTGTATGCAAACAGTGTCTTTTGCATCTTACAACCGGGTTTTTTACCATAATTACTAAAATCTTACTATTTAACCTGTAGTTAAGAGTACAATGGGCAAAACTTGTCGTCAAATTTTTGCAGTGAGCGAAGTGTAGGCGTAGAGACTATACATTCCTCAAAACATTAACTGGTTATTTCTCTGGGCTTGTCACAGCTCGTCCAATATGCTCAGCGATTATAACAAGAAAGGTGTGAATAGTTGTGTCGTACCTTGGACTATCCATGTTCCTAAAAGTGCACACCAAATGAGTAGACTCAATGTAGCCGAGTGCATCAGTTTCTCAAACAGAAACATGGCGGTAAGGAGCTGAAATTGAAATATTTTATCATACTCAGTTAAATTGATTTAAAACTTGATCTTTTTCAGGCTTGCTTTAAATTACATTTTACACAGTCTCGATTCTTTTTTCCTATCCTATAGGAAAAATTCCTTTAAACTTGCAACAACGCATACCAATTGAAAGTTTTTGAGTAGTTTTTCAAACGTTGATTGCTGGAGCTATTGAAATGCATTTGTTCTGATTCGTTAAAAACAATGAAATGCATTTTGGCTGCACACAATTTATACAGTCGAATTTAGGTCTCTTCTATGTTATGATTACGAACATTTACCCCTTAACTTCATCTTACCTTGACTTTTCGTTTTAGATCGGAACATGAGACAGTTAAAGATACCTAGGTCCGACCAAAGAAAACCTTTGCTTATTCTAATCACTTGTTTTTGAGAACATTTCTTGAATAATAATACTACAAACCAAACCCTTAAGCGGTCACAACATGTTTGAACAAAGCAACAGCCCAAGCGTGTTAAATGTGAACACCGCCGACAGAGAAAAAAAAAGATAAATAGAACCTGAAAACGAATTCGACGATTCGAATGAGCATATTTCTTCTTAAGTACATGTTGTTGCTAAACAGGTATACACTTGCTTGTTTGTCAAATTGTTTTGCTTAAACGCCGGCTAAGACATTAAAGACGTGAAATTACATAATACAAGACGTGAAATATGCAGGCCTACGTGGCTAATATTAGTGTTATCACTCCTGATTTGCATTTAAGTTATGTTTTCAAGAGTGTAATGATACCTTGGGGTTATTTCAGCAATATTGGTCTGGTGGCAAATTAATAAGTTAGTCAGTAAGTTCGAACTATTTTTCACTTCTAGACAGTCGGAATCCTGCATCAGTAAATGATGCATGAGCAATTTCTAGTGGGATCTAATTATTCAAATGGCAGCTACCGAGTCGTACTTGCCTAGGTCACTGCTCGTTTTTCTGTGGGGATCAAACATTTTTTTCCAATTTTTTTTTATCGTGTTTCGTGTGGCCGAATAAAACTGAAATAAATCGAAATGAAATCAAGTTGAGATTAAAGTTCTGTTCTCTTTTGATGATTAACAATTTCGTAATCTTCCGAAACAATTACCTAGACAATATTCAATTTTATTATGATCTTCTGATTAGCTTCTTTCTTCTGTTTACCGCTATTTATTTTTCTTTGATGAGTGAACTTTGATACCACATACATGCATGCGTGACATTTTGGGGCAAAAACGTTAATGATTCGTCAATGAATAGCTTGGTAACAGGTATATTTAAGTGGAATGCTGAGGTTTGTAGCCCCATAAACAATATAGTTTTCTGTCTACTGGAACGGAAAACAATGTAAAAATTACATAATCTCCAATATTTACAGTCGCGTAGTTGCAAATTTTTCTTCAGTTTCTTCCCTTCAGTTGTCCTTTAAAACGCATATGTCGTTTTATAGCTTTTTATGGAAAACACATATCAACTTCTAAAGTACACATGTATACACGTATCTCAATTACTAGCCGCCGTTATTGGTGTAGTTATTGACGTAGTAGTCGATTGATTTAGAGGACGGTATGCAAAGCTGTTAAACTCAGTTTCATCATTTATTTATTAGGGGTTGACTACCTCAGTCATATTAAAGATCTAATCTAGAACCGTGATAGAGCGTAAACAATCAATATTCCATCAGGCACTGATGCATGATAAACTTGGCACCGAAGAGACACAAACAACAGAATTATAAATAACTGGCATTCGATGGTAAGAGTATAGCCTGAACATTTATGGCACATAACGATTTCATTTTGTACCGGCAAGTTTAACTGAACAAATTTTCACTGAATAAAGGTAGTTATCTACTTATCTACCTTAATCTGAAATTTATGGTTTGTGGACATAACTTTCCGTTCTATCTTTGGTTTCCTCAGGCGGTGTGTGTAGGGAGCGGGACTCAATTTCGGCTATTGTCCTCTGCGAGCAGAAGTTTTTCTCCTGCAACAATATTTGCTTCGCACACTTTTGTGTCATACCGCATGTCGATCAATCAACAACCGCATTTTTGTATTGCTTCCGAAAACTGCAAATTCGGACGGGGAATAACCCCCCCCCCCCCTGAACAGACCGCAAAACAAGCTTGAGGCTGAAACGTCTAACTACTAAGCAACGTTCAACTTAGAGACATTATACTGAAAGGGCCTGAGCACTAAGTTCCCTCTGGCTTTAATTCATTTGAAACCCGGTTCATCGCGGCGATGATAAAATATTGTCTCTTACTAATCATCTCTCGAAAGCCAACGTTTTTATGACGTGTAAATTTTTCTGTAGGCGCAGTGGATGGTTAATTAATCGATCGGAAGATCACAAGGTCCGTGATTCAAGAGAGCTCTCTGCATGATCCTGCATGTCGTTCATGTTCGAAAACGGGAGCATCATGAAGAATTTGTTGAAGAGACAAAGCATATTTGTTCTTCATTTATTTTGCACGGCTTTTCAACTCTTAGGAAATTTAAAAATTATTTCACGTTCGCCCCATTTGATATGAGGTGCGTCATTATTACCCGCCGATGATTTTGGCGAGCTCTGACTCACTGGACAAAACCGTTACGTGGTGCAAAATCGTATGGCGGGTCTCAGACGATTCGATATCCGTCGCTCGATTTTATCGAAGAGAAAATAATGAAAAGAAGAAGCAAAGAAGCCACAATTTTGAGTCTTTACTTACTAGATCTAATCACTGTGTAATGACTGAGTCATAGCCGTAATTATGCCATTACCATATATGCATCATGACTCTTTACCCTCAGTCAGATATCGTCCTCCAATATACCACCTAGCTACCGGACATTGTTTATTTCACAAATTGGCCTAACAGGGAGCCAATAAGAAAGCGCAAGTTTTCACCTGCTCGACTTGTTATACTAACAAAATATTTGTTTCCTGAGATCGGAGCATGAAGATACCGAGATTACAATACGAGACACACTCTTTGTCAAGTCTTCTCACTTGTTTTTGCAATTTTTCTCGAATAATAGTGATAAAAAGAAATAAAAATTACGTTCTTTTTAAAGTATGCAGTCATGAGGAGCGGTCCCCATGCACGTGAAGTTAAACGCCAGTATAAACCAAAAGAGCTGAAAACGTTCCTAATCAGCATGTTCATTTTTTTTGATATTGAAAGGTATAGATATGCTTCTTTGGTATCCCATTTGTTTATTTGTTTTAGTATTTATTTATTTATTTATTTGCCTTAAACGTCCACTTGTGCAGCGGCCTTCATGGCTAATTTGCATCCAAGTTGATGTTCAAGTGTGTAAGTATCTTGTTTGTGGTCATCTCCTCGATATTGGTCTTGTAGAAAATGATAAAAGGGAGTATTGCTTACCCCAACCCACTCCCCTCCTTCCCCCCTAAAGAGACCGAAACCCTCGTTAGTAAATAATTGTTAACTTTGAGTGGTACAAATGCCGGCAAAAGTTTGAGCTAGTCGAGGTTTCAGTGTTATCGTTAACATCTTTGTTATAAGGGGTCTAAATCAAGGGAGCACATTTATGAAGTACTCGTAACGTCTGCTAGACATCTCGTGACTGAGTTTACATATACCTCATGTGGCGAGGTAGGTACTAAGTTGTTGAATTTTCATTGTTTGTTTGTTAGGCACTTAAGATTTAGATCGACTATAACATAATTAGTGCCATTCTAAATTTGTGCTAAACTACGAACAATCCGGATTATTCCCTCAAAACAAAACGGGCACTGGTGCACGTTAAATGTGGCACCGAAAAGTCGAAAATAGAAGGACTTGTCACAGCTAGTACTCAGGGTGGTCCAATATGGAGATTAAAACCACAATAGACCATTAAACTTAATAAGGCTATTTAGCCATCCACACTGCCAAGGACACTTATAATAGGCCCAAGAATGCTGAGCTATTTTAACAGAACGGACGAATATTTTTAGGTTCCCATCCATGCGAGTCGAGAACTTTACATGTCTAATCCCCTTCTGCGAGCAGAATTTTTTTCTTCTGGGGCAATTGCTTTGTTTCTATCTATCTCCGGCTAAGGTCGGAACTGCCGCCAAGCTCAGCGTATATGTATGTAGACCGCGCTTACCGCAAGTTGTAGGCACATTGCGTTGGTCATAGCACGAGCAAGACGACAGGAAAGCAAGCAATAAGCGTTTGTAATTTTTTTTTCAGATCTTGCACGCAATGATCATTGAATTAAAGACCCAGAGTGCACCTACATCGCATCGTGCTTCTCTTCCCCAGTCTACGCTCGGCTCGCTCCGTTCGCTGGGCAATCGCTGATTTACTTTCGCGTTTTTCCCGACTGCGGAGCCTGTTCACAGGCTAATTGTTTCGTTATAGTCTTCCCACAGATCTTCTGATATTGATAGGTATAGATATGCTTCTTTGGTATCCTTTTTGTTTGTTTATTTCTTTATTTCTTTATTTAGTTAGTTACTTATTTGCCGTAAATGCCCGCTTGTGCAGAAGTAAAGACGTCAGATAACATAAAAGAACGCCAGGCCTTTATGGTTAATTTGTATCCAAATTGATGTTTAAGTGTGTAATTATCTTTGTGGTCATCTCCGCGCTATTGGTCTTGGAGGAAATAACAGACGTGAGCGTTGTTTACCCGGCCAACCACCCACTCCCCTCCCCCTAAATATAAAGAGCCCGAAACCTGCGTTAGTAAATAATTGTTTAACTTCGAGTGTTACAAATGGTGACAAAAGTTTATCGTTATCATTGACATCTTTGTTATAAGGGGTCTAAATCAAGGGAGCACATTTATGAAGTACTCGTAGTGCATACATGTACCTCGTGTGGCGTAATTGATTATATTAATGTGGAGCCTGAAAAAAGTAGGTGTGAAGTTGTTCATTGTTTGTTTGTTAGGCACTGACGATTCCAATTGGCTATAAAATAATTAGTTCCTTTCTAGATTTGTAGTAAACTGAGAACAATCCGGATTATTCCTACAAAACAAAACGGGCACTGATGCACGTTAATTGTGGCACCGAAAAGACGCAAATAGGGGGACTTGTCATAACTGGTATTTGTGGCCCAACATCAAGATTAAAACCACAATAGACCATCCGCACTTCTTAGGACACTTATTACGTAACAGTTTCCGTGCACAAAAATAGCTATTTTAACAAAATGGACGAATATTTTTAGATTCCCATCCGTGCGAGTCTAGAACCTGTCTATTGTCTTCTGCGAGCAGAATTTTTTCTGCTGGGGCAATATTTGTTTTGTTTCTGTCATCTCCGTTAGGTGCATGATTGACTTGTTTAGCATCAAGCCCAGCGTATATTTATGTAGACCGCTCTTTCCGCGAGTTATAGGGACCCGATTGCGTTAGCCATAGCACGAGCAACACGACAGGAAAGCGAACAATAAGAGTTTGTAATTTTTTTTTTCGGGATCTTGCACCCAATTTGGTAATTTATTGCATCGTGCTTGTCGATCACGGAGTCAACAACCGCAATTACGTCATGTTTGGCTTTCCCTCGATTCATCTTGGCCTATCATGGCGATGGTAAACTGCTATTATCCCTTATTTATGACTT
This sequence comes from Siderastrea radians, assembly GCA_964017195.1. Classification (NCBI taxonomy): domain Eukaryota; kingdom Metazoa; phylum Cnidaria; class Anthozoa; order Scleractinia; family Rhizangiidae; genus Siderastrea; species Siderastrea radians. Next base: position 50,473,090 of record OZ024889.1, on the reverse strand, counting down.
GTCAAAAGCTTATGTTTGACATGAAATTATACAAAAAAGAAAAGTAATAGCCTAGGAGTGCAATTTTGCTCTGGGTATATGTAAAGGTAAGGGTTTGAACCTGCAGGCGAAGCCTCCCCGTATAAAACTTATCGAGTAGCCCCCTGGGGATTTTAAAGTGAAGATTCTATAAGATTTTATAATTTTGTCATTTTCTGTTGAGTAGGAAACCCAGTTTGTTACATGCCAATTATTTACGTTATTTAATATACATATTTTATTTACTAATTTGTTGTTATATTGTTGCCTGATCCCACTGTTCACAGGCATAAGGCATCTAAAGATAAATTTCAAACGGCGGTACAGAAAAAAAAATTCAGGCACAACGTACCGGTTTATATACTATTGTCAATGAAATAGTATATCAGTTAAGCGCTGAAGAGAATAGACGCCAGAATAAAATAAGGGAAGTTACCGGATTCTGGTTAGTGATAAAGTCCTTTCTTGTAATATTAGCTCAAGGGCTACCCGAGGTCTGCAAGACAAGGGATCAGGCTAAAACGCAACCACTTATAACTTTGCATGTTATATCTTCTAACTAATACACCAAGGAACTTCTTTCTTTCACACTTTTTTGCCTTCGGGTTAGATCTTACTTGCAAAGCACTCTCCACATTCTTATTCTATACAATTCGTTTTAAAGTTTATCTCATTGTTAATTGTATATTCAAATGTTCCGTTCAAATGCTGTGGAAACTCAATATAGCAATTATCCTGTAATTAAAATTAAAAGCTTAAGAGGGGATGTCCACTAACATCGAACGAGTGGCGGCACATGATGAAAAATAAAATTCCCTCATAAATTTTCCACGGATACCCTATGGCAATCTAAGAAACGTGGTGGCATTCTTTTCTTGAAAAATTTTTTTAGGCCCGAAAAAAAAATTTAACATGTTTACGCCACACGTGTCCTGTAAACACGCGAAATAAACGTGTATCATACCTTCTCGTAAACTTCCCTCTGTTTGATTTGCAGCACAGAAAACCCCCATTTTAAGCGTGGAAGTTTGCTTTTAAAGTGTGTAGGAAGTAATTGAGTCCTGTTTTAGATCTGTGAATTAATTTTCAAGGTCATGGCGAGCTGCTGAAAATCACTAAAATTCGCTTGCTTTGAATTCTCAATTTGGCACAGTTTTTCAAGAGAAAGTTTTCCTCCCCGGTAAAACACCAAATCACTTGAAATTCAGAATTCTTGAAAGACGAAATACCATTCTAACATCAGGTTTAAAAATTAGTTTCGGGCTTTTTGTCAGCGCCGAGTACAAACGCTCTCAAAATCCCGATAATTATAGCATTAACCTGTCAACCAGTACAAACAATAGGCTCGTGCCTCCGACCGAATAACCGAAAACTTGGAATTTTTTCCTTGTTTCCTTTGGTATTTGGATGAAAAGTACAGGATAAAGGTCATATCTAGCTTACCTTGAATACGATTTTGTCTAAATGCCAGGTTTTGCCAAGTTTTAGGTGTAATGTTCAAGGGCCATCTTGACGCGCGGAATCGACCGTTATCTCCTGGTATCTCCAGATTGACTTTCAAGTAATGAGTAACGACTCTGCCAACACATTCACATCCCTTAACGAATGGCAAATGAATTTTTAAAATCTCCCAGTGTTAATTCCCTGAAGAAGCTAAATAACTTTGCAGCGTGATCTCCACATTCATCTCAGAAACCGCACTGTTATTATGGTCTGATTTAACTAAATTTGTCTGTCACGCAACGGGTTGTGGTCAAGTCACAGGATAGGTTTTGGTGATGGGATTGCAAAAATGGGAAAAAAAATGGAAAGATTAGGACGTCTGAAATAACTTAAGCTATGAAAGAAATTATACAAGATAGAAGGCGATGTAAATAGTGATGGCGTTTGTTTCAGCAACTTGACCGGAATGACCGTTCCCCGTTTTCATCCCAGATGCCGGACTACCTCAATGTAAAAACAAACCGCAGAGATAGCTGATTTTTTTCCCATGATTTAAACTGAAGCATATCGAAGGCTAACAAAGAAGGCATCCATTTGTTTTTTACAAGATTCCTGAAAATTTAAAGTTCACTTTTCCCTATAATCGTAAGTTTCAATGCGTAGCACTTGGCTACAACTGTGTTTGTTTTACTCACATTCCGTCGTCCTGTTTGGTGTCATGTTACACCGCCGAAGTTATGCCTGAAATATCTTTCGACTAGTAAAATAGAGTGATACTACATATGACGGGACTATTCACCACACAATTCTGACCTGTGCAAAACAAGTTGCAGATTACATAGATGTACTTTTTGTGACGCTCTGGCGAGAGGAAAAAATTGTCACGTGTTCACTAGAAGCAGAAAGTATTAGCTTCCGATAGTCTAAAATAGCAAACATCGATATATTTTTTATAGCGGAACTCCTCCGCGGCCGTAGGCCGCGGGAGTGGAGCCCCATAGTCATACTTAAAGGCGTGCTGGTAATTTTTTATGGTCATGGCAAGCGGAATGGCTCGCGGGCGCGTGCGCCGTACATACATACATACATACATACGTACGTACGTCGCATTTCATGACATTCTTACATGAGGCAATTTTCGCTGGAAGAGCAGAGACGAAGGAAAAGAGACGGAGATAGAGAACAACAACGGAAAAGAAGGAGAAACGCCACTGAAGAACAGCGTCAAGCACCTGGTCAAGCAGAGCAGAAACGAAAACGAAAAAGACGAAGGAACAGTACAGCAGAGAGATAAAGGCAACTAGAAATAAGACGGAACGGTACTGAAGAACAACGCCAGAGGAAAACTGAGAGACGTCGACAGAGAACTGTAAACATGTCGGGTACAGTTTTCTTGATTTTTATCTATTTGTGATTGGAAATAATTTTGTACCACCGAATAATTTACGTCTACGTTTTTGTATTTTATTCTACAGATCATCAAGGGGAAGGAAGTCGTAATCGAGAACGGAGAAGAAATTTACGCCAAGGACAGCATAAAGTTACAAGGTGTTCAGTTAAAATCAATCTCCGTGCTTTAGCAAAGTTTGTTTAACAAAAAAAATGCACTGTTACAAAAGTGAACTTTTCGCCAAAACTTAAACCGCACCTTTTACGGTATGTCATTTAATACTACTCATAGAAAGTGAAAAATAGAGGAAAAGAAACAAACCAAAACAAAACGAAAAAAGGGAACGCAATTTGAGGGGGTAGTGCAAAGGTGATGGTATCATGTTACAAGATTTCGCAATCTGGCCGCGCGCGTGGCTGAGAACGAGGACACAATACCTTTTCAACGTTAGAAATGAAAAGATAGGCTAAAGAAACTCGACTGCCGGTCCTAAATGCCTATTAAGTGGAATATGGATGTCTTTATTGAGAGGAGAAATATGGATTGCTTTGGCCCGATGCTTTAACTGAACCAGCGTGAAGACCTGCTTGCTGAGTTTCCCGAGTGAGTTTCTCGGAATTTTTCAATCATTTCACAGAATATTACGGTATGGGAAATTCGCTTTTATTTATCTCAACTCAACTGGCTCATTTCCAATTCCCCGTTATCTCGAACAAAGAGAAATTTGTCTTGGCTCAACTCGCTTATTTCCAATTCCCCGTTATCTCGAACAAAGAGAAACTTTTGCCTTGGCTTTGGTCATAAATATAATATTTCCAGTTATTTACTTTTACGACGATAACCCGCTTTTCTCAGCTTTGAAGAATACCAGTGTGTTTTGTTTTCACGGAGCAAAGTGTAGCCAGGCAAAGGAGAAAACAGCTTATGAAAGCATGCAGTGAAGTAAAAGGCGAAAACAAGTACCAACGCGAATCGTCAAGATGTTAACTCATTGACTAAACAAAAGAATAACAAAACAGGACATAATTGATATATGCCTCGTTCTTTTTAACTCTGAATCCAGTCATTGTTTACAATATCCTCGGCAAAACCCCTACCAAAATCCATGCAAGTAACGAATCGATGAAAAAGCACATCCTCATTTAAGCTTATGTATCTACTGAAGTAGGTCTTAAATATTTTTTGACCCTTATTCTGATTTCTGAATTGTTTGCTTGAATTTCAATAATTTTATTTGGCTTCACTTAAGCTCAAGACCAATAAGCTTATGTGTGAATTAATTGTGTTTATCACTTATGAATTGTTTGCTTGAATTTCAATAATTTTATTGGGCTTCACTTAAGCTCAAGACTTAAGCTTATGTGTGAATTAATTGTGTTTATCACTTATGAATTGTTTGCTTGAATTTCAATAATTTTATTGGGCTTCACTTAAGCTCAAGACTTAAGCTTATGTGTGAATTAATTTTGTTTATCACTTATGAATTGTTTGCTTGAATTTCAATAATTTTATTTGGCTTCACTTAAGCTCAAGTTAAGCTTATGTGTGAATTAATTTTGTTTATCACTCAATATTATGCATGGTTCAATTCTACCTGTTACCATCCCCCCCTTCCCGGGCCTACCCCCGGGGATTTGCATTTTTTTTTTCTCACTTGGCAGTCTATTCCCCACCCCCGGGCACACAGAAAGAGACGATTCCCCAACCCCGGGACTCCTCATCGACCACAAATACGTTGTTTTGTGTACAAAACCTAAATGACGATATTGATTTCCGTACAATAGCAAAACCAGACGTTTTGACAAGAACTTAAACGCTTTTCTAGAGTTTATTGAACGAAGGACACTACATGCATAATATAATAAAAACATGAACAGAAAACTGAAGAAAAAACTCTACCTGCACTGGCATACAGCTGGCAAGTAAAGAAATTTTCCTCGCCACGTTTTATTCTAAATATAGCGCATTCGCACAAGAGGCCCATGAACAAATTGATGGCAGCATTTAAGGGAGTTTTTCTTAGCTTGTTTCATAAGAACACTGGACTGAGATCTCTGTTTAACATAAAGCTGTGCATCCGTTTTTATATAGAGTCTATTTAAGTCGTCTTATTATAAATATAAACACACTGAAGAAATATTTCTTTGTTTGTGACGACCACCATTCATTCGAGTACGCATCAAATGCACATTCGTCCAACAATTTATGATAAACATACCGTCAAACACAGATTTTAATTTTGAGATATTATTCTTTTCTAAACAGTCTGCTACAAATACTAGAGATTTTCACTGGAAATAGGCAATCTTCTCCACGCGGTCTGGGGCTGTCATATCAACTGAGAAGTGACGTACTTTACAAGAACAACAAGAAGTTATTTTCGATTTGCCCCACTCTTCTACCCCCAGGACAAGACCACTTCAAACAATTCCCCACCCCCGGACTCGAGGGCTGGACTTGTCCCCGGGGTTGCCCGGTGGGGGGATGGTAACAGGCAAAATTGAACCATGCATTAGTTCAGAAGGCGACTGCAATTTGCCATTTTTTTCGATCTCAGTTAACCTACATGTATGAAATAAAAGCACTGCATTGTGGAAAGTGCTTCTTACTATTTGTCACTTATAATGGAATGTTCATGTTTTAGAAAGTTCAAATAAATACTGCATGCATTGTTTGGTTTTCTCAAAAACCACTGTATTCCCAAGGGGGGGGGGGGGGTCCAGATGTAAGCAAAGGATTTTTTTTATGCAATTGACATATTTGTACTGATGTGTTTTTGCTTCCTAAAGGCAATCTGGCTTGTTTAACTGACAATTGTCTGCTGGGATTAGTTAGAACATGTTTGATTAATTGCAACTGGCTTTTTACTTAGTTAAGCAAAGGAGACTGGAGATGATTGAACATCCAGTAAACTTAAATGAGGTCCTGCCATTTTGTTGCTCATTCAATCGATCAATATTCAAGTGCTTTACCTTACCTGTATTATAGCAATGAACCGTGCAAAGGGTGGAAGACATAACCACTTTTTAGACAAATGGTTAAAAGAGTTTGGATAGCTGCAAATGAGGGGTTCAGGCGATGATTTATTAATCATTTGTCAGGATTCCACAAAAGCTGGAAAGAAGAACACTTTCACGGGTGCCGGGATGCAAAAATTTCCAACAGTAGGCACTTGTACGTCTCATGAATCAGGTGGATCACAAAAGTAAAGCAAAGTATAGCTTCGGCAACAACATTTCAAAGCTGGAAGTGACATTATGCTAGCAAAGTGAATGACGACTCCCTTAATAATTGACATTGAGTATAATTACTATTCTGTTCACCCATTCTTTCTGTTCATTAATGTCACATTGGTCAAAAATTGTGTTGTGAATGCTTTAATAATGTATGTTACATACAATATTAGTTATTTGATGTTGTCAAAAGAAAAACAATAAAGTTAATATTATTTTAAGGATGAAAGTAATTTGCCAGGCGCTCGCTCTCACGAATTTGCACTCCAAGAACTGAAAATTTTCTTCAATTGATGAACTTAGAGTTGAGGAGGGGAAATAAAACAGAGATGCTCCAATGAAAGTCTAATTTATTTGAATTGTAACTACAGTGTAACTTTAATTTGCAGTCCTCTATCAGGCATTTAAGCCTTGACTTTTAGTGGCCCTGGTCAGTTTTAAATCGCCACTGGCGACTGGGCGACTGCCAATTTTTAGCCCTGAATTTGTTTTGTTTTGTGTTTTTTTTTTCAATGATCCTTTTTTTCCGTTCTAGGCATATATGCCAGCAGTGATCAGTGATGCAGCATTTTCTTACAGTGAAGTTAAGGTACGTGGAAGATATCAGTTATATAATTAGCCCAGCTTACGTATCTAACTGTTCAGTAAATTGAACTGGATTGAATGCAGTCATTGGGTTAATTTGGGTTCGGTAATTGAACACAATAATTATTAACCAAAAATATGCCTATATATACAGCTGTGTTTGATTCCATTCAATTTCTGAACCCAGTCAAACATAATTAAACAGTTTTAAAATCATTCAAATATATAGATTTAGAGGATGCAAAATTTGAAGCAACAGTTTCTAGAGATTTGCTTTATTATGAATATAAAAGTTATGATGGCCAAGCACATATCTTTATACATTTTTGTGCTGTACTTCTTCTATTCTTTGTAAAAACAGCAATTGCATGCTTCGGATTGTAAAGAAGGGTGGGGCGATTCGCCAAAAAATCGGAACTTTACTAGTTTCCTCTTAGTTTTACTGCTTTTCTTTTTAATGTGCGGTTGGGGACTGGCAGTAGCTATGCATGCGCAATGTTCAGTTGTGGAATTCAGATGTTCTTCTCTTCATTATTTCACCAATATAGCGGCACGAAATGCTGAAAACAGCGTATGACAGAATACCATCCACAAAAATCCCCTAGGAACAATGCGAGATCTGTAGTTAAGAATCTCCCTTCATCAAGTTACAAAATCCTTTTTCCATGGTGATGCGAGATTTATCTGGATGGCTATATGGTTAATTAACTTAATGCAGAATGAATCAAATAGTTACACCATGTTTACATGATACCGGTATGAACTCACCCAGGTATGGCTCGCACTGTTATGAGATTTTGTGCTGTAATCATGTAACAAATACAGAGAAGCAAGAGGGAACTGGGGTGAACTTGTATCAGAATGAAAAGCATACAATGAACTGGTGTCATGCAAACACCCCCTCAGACTAAAGTTGAGCAGCCCTCAAGAATGTTTAACAACATCCTCAGATACCCAGCGGCAGTAAAACCCTGATTTCATTAAAGCACTGTCAACTCAGACTGGTGCAATTTCTGGTGCAGTCTGAAATTCAGACTGGCATAAGTATTTACATGAGACCAACCATCTCTAAAAATACAGTTTACCTTTTGTCCACTTGGAATGTTTCAATGCCACTTGTTTAAATGCACATGCTTAAAACTCAAAACAAATACTGTAAACTGCGGCTTATAAGCCCGCCTACTTACAAGCCCCCCCCCGGCTATAGGCCCATCCACCTGTAAACAAAAAATACATCCGGTAATAAGTCCCCCCCCCCGGATATAAGCCCTCCTCTAGTTTTCCCTGTTTCCTTAATATTAAGCACTCTCACAGAAAACTGCAAAGATTAACTCTGAGCTTCTGTTTTGTTATGTTCCGGTTATGTTCGTGTTGTTGCAGTTTTGATTTTGTTGTTAAAATCGAAATGAATTTGACTTATTATGACATTTCAAAGGTTAATTACAAACTGGTACATTAAAAATGTATTCCGATCAACACTGCTGTGGCTCATTTCGTAACGTTTTTCTTACTCCGCTTATAAGCCCCCCCGGATATAAGCCCCTCCATTTATAAGCCCACCCAAAACCCTTTACAAAGTTGTATCACCCTAGGGCTTATAAGCGGCAGTTTACAGTGTCTTAAAACATTTGGGGTAGTTTTTCATGCGAGCGTGCATGCTCAGTGCATGACACGGCATGACATAATGCCAATGTTGTGAATTGTGTGCGCAGTATTGATGCGCAGAAAAAATTGCGCAAATATCCTTAGAACCTCCCTAAAGCCATGGGCTTACTTTTGGCAACTGAGATAATTAAACATTTACTCTGCTTTGTTTTCCATACAGGTTTTTATTCCATCAACCTGATGTCAGAAAAAATATGGCAGTTTATTGTAAGGATTTGGTTAATAAATTTGTACTCTTAGCTACATGTATGTTCCCAGGCAGACATTATCAATTGAAATAAAAAATTTTAAGAGCAGTTTTGAAATAAGGTTTTATATTTTTGGGTTTTTTTTGCAAATTTTGATGTTGGTGATTAGTTTGACTGTATCCACATACACTTTATGTTCCCTCAGTAACACATCCATAGGCGAGTAGCATTTATTTGGGAGTAACCCTACTCCCCCCCCCCCCCCCCACACACACACACACACGCACACACACAACTAACTTCCCAGGAATGATGATTCGGAGTTATCTGACTGAATTCACTTGACAGGGAAAACTATCCCGTACGAAATTTTTGAACCAGACAGAGACGGAATCCAGCCTGACTCTGGCGGGAATACCGTTCTCGGAGCCAAACATCAGCCAGACATGAACCTGACAAAAAATTGTCTCGCTCTGTGTTGGAGAGCAGGGCAAGTGGCTGGCTTGTGTCCTGCCGAAGTTTGGCCGGATGGGACACCAACACGAGCGTGACAAGAGCCGAAAATATTATGCATGGTCTTGCAGCCTGACACGAGCCTGAAAACGAACCAGACAAGCCAGCCTGACTAACAACACTTAACAGAGTAAAGACTTGGTTTTTAGAAACATTAATTAAAGGCCACACTTACATGTAAATTTAGTCACACCATTCATGAGCAAACTCAAAGACACTGTACTACTGTAATCACCACAGGTATACACCGCCTATAGCTAGGAAAATCATGCCGAGAGCTTCAGTTCACAGTAAATAAAGAGCCATTTGAAAAACGCTTAATAAAATTTATTACCAGCAAAATTAATACTTTACATATAGGGAATATTTCTCCCCTAGAATTGTTCGTGGTTTTTGTGAGCCGAATTCTGGTCTGAAGTGCTTCAGTTGAAAACGTGATGGAATGCAATCTTTTGTCCCTTGAGATCTCCCATGGGACACAAGCTGAAACATAATTGGTCAGCTGTGTTTATTCCTCAGAGTTCTGCCTGCTCATGTTACAGACTGACCTCAACTGTTGAATTCGAAAAGCGGGAAAATTTTTGGTGAAGTGACAAACTTTCGTGAATGTACAGTTCTGGAAGCTATTCCTACGCTGATGTACAATTCTAGCGAGTTATTGGAAGCGATGGTTATCCCCGATTCAAGTTACAGTTGTTTGATATTGTGGAAACGTGCGTACGCGTGGCTGTTACAGCTTTGAGTTTGATTCATCTGTTGGCCAAATGTTCATTCACGCTCAATGTTCTCAGCTCCAGTCTGTTGAAACAATGAATTGGCTGCCTCCAGGACAGTTGAGTTATAAAATGTCATCTTAGGAAGAAAAGGAAGCCGTAGGCAGAGCAAGGTGAGCCATTGCTGGTGCAAACATAGCCTCAGATGACTCGATCCATGAAACAAACCGTACGTTACCTGCTAAAAGTACTTCATTTAGCCTAATAATCATACATGTGCAACCTTATTTAAGTTTGTATGTAAACGCTTATCGCCAAAAGGATAATTAGAAATTGTAGGCTCGCTTTATTTCCGACTGATTTTCAATAATCTCAAAGGCGTAAAATTTTTATCGAACATTCAACCTCATCGGACTAAGGCATCGGAAACATCTTGCCGTACTTTCTATAATTTCATAAACATTGATTGTACATCTCAAAGAAAAGAATAAATGGTTTTATTAAGGCATATACTGAAGTGTTTCATTGCAGTAATTATGTCTTGTGCGAGTGCAGACTGTACTAGCAGTTAAAATACTTTATAGACTCCGCAATGTACGTCTGTTATTGCAATTTCAAATTTTAAACGGTTAACAGTTTTATTCAGCGTGATTCAGGCTGGACTAAGGCCGGACAATTTTGCGGTTCCTAGTATTTACATGTCAGGCTAATGTCACGCTCTTCTCCGGTTCCTGTTACGTTCTCGTGAGCGCTAATAGGGAGATTTAAATGTCAGGCTCTTGTCTTGCTAGTTCCCGCTAATTTTCAGGCTCCACGACCTGCTCGTGTCACGCTCTTTCCCGCTCTGTCTGGTTCGCGTATTTTCTGCTCTTGTCCGGCTGGTGTCTGCCTAGAATGTCAGGCCAGAGTCAGGCTCTTGTCAGGCTTGACATTTTCGTACGGGATTTCAAATGATGGATTCACCACAGTCTGATCCCCTCTTGTCAGTTCATTACATGACAGGTTTCAGACTATCCTGAAATGATTTATGAAGAGGCTTTCTTTTTGTTTCTCTTTGCTACCAGATTATGGCAATCAGTAACATTGCTCATTGGTGACATTAGATGCAGTGTAAAGGCTAATGATCAAACCAAAAACAAATTAAACCACAAGATTTACTACCATCACAGTCAGGGGTAGTAACATAGTGAGTCATAATCTGTGCATCAAAGTCACTTAAGTGGTTACTGGACCATTTGTTATTCGTGTTGGCAACACTGTTAGTCACAAATTTTTTTATTGACTGATTGACCGATTTATCAACTAAGATTGATTTTAATATAATAGTCCCTGGGCATCAATAAGAGTAAACAAGGTACATTATTATTCCACTATAGCATCAGTTTATCATATAAGGAGAAAACACATACACGAGAGTATGAGACTGTGCATTGCACTGTAGTGTCCCGGTTTCAAATCACTCATTGAATAAATCATTTAAAAGGATAGGCAAATATTGTAGTGGAATAATAAATATCATTCAGTGGTTTTACAGATAATGGTCAAAGACATTTTACCGGTACTCATTGCTCGCATTTTTCCTCGCTCTATACCACACAACTTATCTGTCAAACCATTGAATGAGGTGGAGGTATTTTTCAATTAGTACCTTGTCTGTACAATTTGACAACTCTGCAATAATGTAAATGAATTAAACCGTAGACTTGTGGCAGAGAAAAGGCCGAGGTAAGGTGAACAAAAATAATTATTGTGCCCAATATTTAAGTTTACAACCTAAAACTGGGGCTTATTTAGAATTTTGTAAAACAGGTTCATACCTGCCATCCGTCCCCATTTAATGGGAATTGTCCCAATTTTTGAGTTTCAAAACCTAAAACAATCGGGACATTCCGATTTTCAAGAAAAAAAAGACAATTTGGAACTGGATTGTTAAAGACGGGTCTTCAATGACTTTTCTACATCCTATCGTTTTGTGCAATACATGTGGTGCTTGAGACCATTAAACAACACCTGAGAATTCTAATGCTAAGACAGTACAGTACAGGCAATATTTTTTAAAAATAATGCAAAAACCTGAAAGCAACCTAGATCCTGCTCAGTGTTGGGGGGCAGTGGGGGCAGGGCACTACCCCAGGACTGGGGTGAGCATGGGGGGTGGTCCCTATTTCTGATTTTATAAGGTTGGCAGGTATGCACATTCTAATTTGATGAGAGTGTATTTACTAATAATTACCTAAAATATAATATTGCTGTCAGGTACCACTTGAAATAATAATTATAATGATAATAATAATAATAATAATAATAATAATAATAATAATAAATAAATAAATAAAATAATAATAAATAAAATAAATAATAATAAATAAATAATAATTGGAGTTCCGCTTTTAGGCTTGGCTAAATCTATATATTATCTTATGCAGAGTTCGACTTTTCAAGAGTTCGACTTTTCAAGTCTAATTAATTTCACGGTGAAGGATTTCAATATTATTTGCAAGCCACCAGTGTTGCGTCGAGGAAGGCGCCTCGAGAAGCTGCCATTTGCGGAAAGGATTTTCTTGTTGGAAATCAGGCGTGTGAGAATTTCAGGTGCGGCATTATTGGAAACTAGACAAAATGTCTCAAGTACGGATCGGCTTTGAGTAAATGTTCAAAAACTGATAATTTTCGTAAAAAAAAAAAAGAAAAAAAAAGGAAAACGCCAGATTAAAACCGCAGCAGTTGTAGAGCGCTTCCTCTATATCGCGCCATTGTAAAAGGATAGGTTCTTTGGAGTTCTCGCAGTCAGGACCCCTGTCGCCGAGTACAATAGCCAATCAAACCATTATCTCCCTTGGCTGCGAATAGAGGTCACTTATTCTTTTCAGAAACTAGTTGCAGGCGTTTGCGCCTCTTACAAGCGATATGAACAAGCAGTTGCCATTCCAGTTGCATCAGCGATACCCACTCAGAAGTTGAGCTTCGTTGATTTTCTTTTAGCACGCGCAAAAGTATTTTTAATTAGTATTCTTAACATGGACCATTTGCCCAGCCCATCGCTCTTGTCTGGGAATAGCGCAGAGGGAACTAATCGACGTTGGTCATGTTGAGTTCTGTTTCGTTCTAACGAGAAATTATAATTATGCTTGACATTTAATACATGATGACGTCACAATGCCTTACGAAATTAATTAATAAGATCATTGAAGAAAAACTACCTAGTCGCAGACTTTGAGACACCAATGGGTACGTAAATATTGTTCTGTATTCAAGTATACTGAACCCTGGCATTTATTAACCATAAATTCTGACCTGTTAACAGATTTCGAATTTACTCTTCTGTGAATGAGATGATTAAATAAAGAGTGAGTAATTTGGAACCTTGGCAATTGATGCGACTAGCGAAACATTCGAAATCCAAGTACAATGGCAGAAGACGCCCTGAAAGTACGTAGAAGTGCGAAGACCAGATTTACGAGAAAAAAGAACTATTTCTTCCAAGCAATAGCTGAAGATAAAGACACTGAGATTCTGAGAACAAAATTTAGAGAGCTTACTGAAGCATGGTCCATAGTGGAAGGTAAGCATGACATTTATTTAATGTACCTTTCCGAGGAGGAGATTGAGACAAGTGAAAAATGGATCAATGAACTACAAGACGAATACAATAGAGCATCGGCGGTATATTCGAAGTATGAAAATGAAATAAAATCGACTGAACAGAAGGAAAAGGAAGAATTGAACCGCCAGCATATGATTAAACGTCGAGAAGAAGAGTTTCAAAGGATAGTTCAACAGACTATCGTAAAGAAGAAATCCGCGGAAGCAATCTTTGAAGCACTTATCGAACATGTTGAAAATGTGATTGAAACAAGAGCGGATAACGAAAACGCTGGAGCAACTTTGCGCAAAACTGAAAGGGATATAGAGCTCGCGCTAGCAGATTGCAAGCGCGCGCACGACAAAATGCTCGAAATTCTAAATGAAGCTTCCACAGAAAATGAAATCGAATGGATTCCAACAATCCAAACACGTTACAACGAGACAATTGACAAAATTCAAACTCTCACCACCATGACAGAAAGCAAAAACAACGCCAAGCAAAATTGTGCACTTCGCATGGAGAAAGTTAAAATGCCATCCTTTGATGGGACGATCAGAGAGTATCCCCAATTTAAACAGGATTTTCAAAGGCAAGTGATGCCAACATTGGACAAAGACAGCGCGTGCTACATTCTACGTTCCTGCCTAGGAAGGGAACCAACGGATGCGATCAAAGGCGTAGAGGATGATATCCAGGAGATGTGGAAACGACTAGACGAGAAATACGGGGACCCCGCTAAAGTAGCCGACGCCATTATTGATACAATTCAAAGTGTAAGACCCATCAAAGAAGGCGAGAACAAAAGATTCGTGGGATTTGTTGACACAATAGAGAATGGACATAAAGACCTGAAGAGACTTGGACTAGAAAGAGAGATTACCACAACCAGTTCAGTGAGCATAATTGAAAGAAAACTGCCTGCCGAGATAAAAAAGGAATGGGCCAAACTGGTCAGCGCAGATAACAGTACAGTGGATAAAACCAACAAGTTCCCAAGTCTGCTAAACTTTCTTCTTAGCCAGAAAAGAGCGATAGAGTATGAAACTGCAGAACTACGATTTACCCGTGATCCGGCAATTAAAGGCTCGGCACACTATACAGGGACAAATAAAGATGCAAATGAAGCCAGTGGATACACTAGACCACAGAACAGCAAGTGTCTATTCCATAAAGAGGCAGATCACTGGACAAACGAATGCAAACTATATCTATCAAAACCAACCGAAGAGAGAATGAAAATGCTAAAGGAAAAAGGAGCTTGTTGGTCATGTTTGAGAAGAGGACACAGAGTTCTGGAGTGTTGGAGAAAGAGACCATGCGGTGTGAAAGAATGTACCAAATGGCACCATAAGACACTTCACCAAGATGAAAAACGACCGGAAGACGCCTCCGGATCGGCGAGCTTATGCAATAACTCGATAATAGATTCTTGTCTTCTACAGTTGCAGAAAATTCCTACGAAGCGCGGTTGGGCCAACGTCCTTTGGGACAGCGGAGCATCACTCTGTTTCATTACGAATAGCAAGGCAAAAGCTGAACGTTTAAAAGGGACAAAGATAGAACTTACAGTGATTAAAGTAGGCGGCGATAACGAAAAGATTTCATCTAACAGATACACGCTTTCGCTTATTGACAAACGAGGGCAAGAAGTTCAGTTTGAAGTATACGGCATTGATAAAATCACTTCTGAAATACAGAGCGTGAATATAGATGGAGTAATTAACTTATTTAAGAATATACCAAGAGAAGACATATTACGACCATCAGGAGCAGTCGATGTATTAATCGGTTACGAATATGCCGCGTACCACCCACAGAATGAACAAAGTTCAGGACATCTCCTCTTGCTAAAAAATCGATTCGGGAGATGCATAGGCGGAACACATCCTTCAATCAAAGAGACCACTACGAGCCATAATCTTGGCCACGCCAGAATAAATACCATGATCGCCAAAGTTGAGGATTTCTATAAGATAGAAAACCTGGGAATAGAATGTACGCCCCGCTGCGGAGGATGCAAGTGTGGAAAATGCTCGTTGGGAAGCAAAAACTTCACAATAAAGGAAGAGAAGGAACTGAAACTGATCGAAACCAAGCTAGAATACAACAAAGACGAAAAAACATGGATTACAGAGTATCCATGGATCAAAGACCCATCCCAACTACCTAATAACAAGAAAGCCGCTATGGGGATGCTAATATCTACAGAAAAAAGACTAGCGAAAAATGCGAAACACGCTGAAGTCTATCAGAAACAGATAGAAGATATGATCGAGCGAGAAGTCGCACGAAAGCTCTCTCATACAGAACTGGAAAACTACAAAGGGCCAATTCACTACAGTTCTCATCATGAGGTTTTGAAACCAGACTCAAAATCAACTCCGGTGAGAATCGTATTCAATAGCAGCGCACGTTATATGAACCACTCTTTAAACGACTACTGGGCAAAGGGACCGCATCTACTCAATGATCTTCTGGGAATACTGACAAGATTCAGAGAAAATAGAATAGCATTGATCGGCGATATAAAGAAAATGTATCATACAGTGAAGACGAAAACGATAGAACAGCATACACATCGTTTTTTGTGGAGAGACATGAACACTGAAACACAACCAGACACATACGTGATACAGAGAGTGTCATTCGGTGACAAGCCTTCAGGCGCAATCGCCACAGTAGCATTGCGGAAGACAGCTGAAATGGGACAAGACAAATATCCCAAAGCTGCACATGTGATCAAGGAAAACACATACATGGACGATATAATAGAGAGCGTATCTGATAAAGAAAAAGCAAAGAAACTTGCGAAAGATATAGAAAATTTACTCGAGGAAGGAAGTTTCAAAATAAAAGAATGGATTTTCACCAATGATGGCACAGACCAAACTAAAACCCTGACTTTACCCAATGACGCATCGACAGCAACAGAAAAGGTTCTTGGAGTCGTTTGGAATCCAATGCAAGACGAATTTGAATATAAAGTTCAATTAAAAATTGCTGCTAAGAAAAACAAGAAAACCCATGTGCAGTCTGATACACAGGACCAAAGATTCTTAGATAATACAAATACAACAAAGAGAATCATTTTATCACAAGTGAACAGTATTTACGATCCACTCGGGTTGGCAGGACCATTTACGATCAGAGCAAAGATCTTAATGAGACAACTCTGGGGAATTGAAGAGAAGCTACATTGGGATGACCCAATCCCGGACAAGTACAAACGAGAATGGATGCAATTCTGCCAAGACCTAATAGAGATGAATAACGTCAAATTCAAAAGATGTTTAAAGCCCAAAAATGCAACAGGTGAACCGATATTAATAATTTTCAGTGACGGTTCCAGTAACGCCTACGGCGCATGTGCCTATATGAGATGGGAAACAAGCGACGGACAGTTTAATTGCAGGCTCGTACTGTCAAAAAATCGACTAGCACCGATAAAAAGAATGTCAATAGACAGAACTCTGTGGAGCTGTACTTAACTCCAGACTGAAAACATTCCTACAACGACATTGCAGATACAAGTTTATAAAGTGCTACCATATCGTGGACTCCCAAATAGTGCATGGCATGATACAAAAGGAATCGTACGGATTTAATACCTTTGCTGCAACACGTGTAGGAGAGGTACAACAGAATACAAGCCCCAAAGAATGGTTTTGGATGGAAAGCAAATATAACATCGCAGATTGGTTAACTCGTGGTAAAAAACCTAACGAAATAAATTTGGACAGTATCTGGCAAAATGGACCCAGCTTCCTTGAATTATCAGAATCTGAATGGCCAATACACGAAACATTGACCAAGGAGCAACTTCCTGAGTTAATTAAAATAGCATCCACTGTAACCAAATATTTCAAAAAAGAAGTCAAAGACACGTTAGCGTCAAAAATCAACATCGACAGATACTCAGATTTTGGAAAACTAATAAGAGTGACAGCCAGAATCTTAGCGATGTACCAAAGAAAGCCAAAATCATCCTTCAAGCACGCAACAAAGTCACTAACTCCAAGTGATATTACAAAGGATTGGATTGTCAAGTTGCTGAAGATGATTAAGTCCATTAGATACAACTGCGTGATATGCAAGAAACTAGACAAAAAAGTGAGTGAACAAATTATGGGAAAATTACCAGTGGAAAGATTGAAGCCATCTCCCGCCTGGACTTGTACCGCTATTGATCTATTTGGACCATTCAAAATTCGTGACGAAGTAAAGAAAAGAACGACTGGGAAAGCGTATGGGGTGATATTTAACTGCTTAAGCACCCGTGCAGTACACGTAGATCTAGCCTCAGATTATAGCACCGAAAAATTCCTCATGGTTCTGAGAAGATTTGCATCTATTCGAGGGTATCCTTCAAAGCCATATTCCGACAACGGGCCTCAACTAGTTGCGGCGAATGAAGAATTGAAAAATATAGTAAAAGGTTGGAATCAAGAAGAGCTAAAGGAATTTGATGTGATGGAAGGATTCAAGTGGGATTTTGCCCCAGCTGACGCACCTTGGCAAAATGGAGTGTCAGAAGCATTAGTGAAATCGGTGAAGCGAGCGATAACAGCAGCTATAAGTGATCATGTCATGACATTCTCAGAACTCCAAACAGTTTGCTTCGAGGTAGCAAACCTTCTAAATGAAAGACCGATAGGAAGACACCCTACGTCACCGGATGATGGAACTTATCTCTGCCCCAATGACTTGCTACTAGGCAGAGCAACATCACGAATACCAAGTGGACCCTTTAGAGAGACGTCCAATCCTCGTCAGCGGTTTGAATTCGTCCAGAATGTTGTGAACTACTTCTGGAAGAAATGGACAAGGGACTACTTCCCAAGTTTACTAATACAGCCAAAATGGCACACCGCTCAACGCAATCTTAGGGAAGGTGACGTAGTGCTCATCCAAGATGCTAACCAAATCAGAGGACAATGGAAACTTGGTGTCGTCGTCAAGACATTTCCTAGGGAAGATGGAAGAGTAAGGAGAGTACAAGTACAGTACAAAAATCCCAAACCGGGGGAAGCCGTCAACGAGTATCACGGAAGAGGCTTTGTTACCGTTGAACGAGCAGTGAATAAGTTGGTTGTTCTTGTACCGAAAGAGGAAACTTAAAAAAAAAAACTGATTGAATAACTCCTTAAGATAAATTCAGTGTAATTTGACTTTTGACTTTACTAATCATGATTTTTCCGTGCCCGGGGGAGTGTTTCGTTCTAACGAGAAATTATAATTATGCTTGACATTTAATACATGATGACGTCACAATGCCTTACGAAATTAATTAATAAGATCATTGAAGAAAAACTACCTAGTCGCAGACTTTGAGACACCAATGGGTACGTAAATATTGTTCTGTATTCAAGTATACTGAACCCTGGCATTTATTAACCATAAATTCTGACCTGTTAACAGATTTCGAATTTACTCTTCTGTGAATGAGATGATTAAATAAAGAGTGAGTAATTTGGAACCTTGGCAATTGATGCGACTAGCGAAACAAGTTCTACCAGGGCTGTCTAAGTATGCCTCGAACGGGAAAGTGAGAAAAGCAGACCATGGAAATGACAAGTCGGAGTCCAAAGCTATTTTGCAACACATCGGTGTCTTCCCTCCAGTGGGCTCTGGTAAGTACACTTTTTTCTCATACCCACTTTCGTGCATTCCTCGCTGTGATGGCAGACGTCATTAAGCAGATTCACTACCATACCAGCCCTGAAGACAGTCAGCTTCCGGCAAGACAGTGATGGCTGCTACCACTGCAGGGCCTGCAGGGCCACCATAGTTTGCGCATTAGTACTAGGAGCAGAGCTGGGCGTGGTATTCAAACTCTCGGCTCCCTTCCCTTCCCATGGAGGGAAGGGAGCCTGCGACCGCATGGCTGGCGGAGACTAAGTCGGATACATTTGTCCTCCTTTACATTTGTCCATCTTTAAGTGTCATCCGGTGCGCGTCCATTGCAAGCCGTTTAGTTGCCACTTGGAAGATCGATGGTGTGAATATACAGTTTTCTAAAGAAGGAATCCGTCCGTGTATGAAGAGCATATGGCGTGGGACCTATAAGACCAATATCTGCGCTGAAAAGTAAGGCCCTGTCATCTGATGGTCTACCGTCTATAGCAGTGCTCTAAGCGAATCCGAGCTCGTTCTCCTCAACCGTGAGAAGACGGAGAAAAATCGCACAACCAACTTTCTCTTGACAAACAAGGGGGTTAGTTTCTAGAGAAACTGTGGTGCTGCATCGGTGGGGAAGCGAAACAAAAAACTTTGTATTTATCAACTGAGTTGATAAGGTAAATTGAGCCACCATGAAGAGATTGAAAGCTGACGTTTCGAGCGTTAGCCATTCGTCACAAGGATGGTTCTCCACCTTCGTCACCTGCACTGCTCAGAAGATCAGGCGGAAAGCGACAAAGAGCCCTAAACATTAGGACTCCTTGTCATGATGAGTTTCAACATGAGTTGAGTTTCAAACTCAACTTAATTTCGAGTTTCATGTATAAAATTGTAATCCGCTAGGTTTGCCATAAAATGGTTTCACAAGCTTATAAAGAACGAAAAGGACGGTTCCGGCACCCCTGGCCACACCCCTGGTTTGGGCTTGAGTAAAGTCAACGTACATTTTTACATTCTCACTCCTGTCTTGACCAAATTTTGAAGACCAATACAGAGAGACCTAATAATAATTTCTTTTTCAAAGCCCTAGTAACAGGCAAGGTTCTGGCAAGGCTTCACTGCCTCTAATGATACTGATAAATACATAAATACCGTTAACTGCCACTTATAAACCCAACCGCTTACAAGCCCCCCCCCCCCCCCCCAGTTATAGGCCCATCTACCTGTAAACAAAAAAATACATCCGGTATAAGCTCCACCGGATATAAGTCGCCCTCTAGTTTTCCCTGTTTCCTTAATATTAAGCACTCTCACAGAACACTGCGAAGATGAACTCTGAGCTTCTGTTTTGTTACGTTCCGGTTACGTTCGCGTTGTTTTTGATTTTGTTGTTATTCGATTTATTGTGACGTTTCAAAGGTTAATTAAAAACTGGTAAATTAAAAACGTATTTCGATCAACACTGCTGTGGCTCATTTCGAAACTTATAAGCCCCCCCGGATATAAGCCCTTCCGTTTACAAGCCCACCCAAAACCCCTTACACAGTTGTATAAGCCCAGGGCTTATAAGCGGCAGTTGACGGTAAGCGATCCTTGGGTCCACAGATTTTCAAAGCTCTCATTGCTTTGTTTTTGTTTGTTTGTTTTTTGCTTGCTTGTTGTTGTTGTTGTTTTTTTTTTGTTTCCTGTGCATTTCCCCCTCCAAGTCAAACCCGACGTCAGGTAAAATCAAGTGCGTGACATTTTGTTGCGTGACTCAAACTAAACAGGGTTGTAAGCTTTCGGCAAGAAATTATCGTTTCGAAATTTTACAACAAATACAGATCAAGAAAAGACGTCTTATAGGAGAAAACTCTTTTGAAGTTCAAATAAGGCAAAATTATTTTATTCCTGAAGGAGGCGGGATGGAAATAAGTCATTTGGGTTGATTGCCAATACGCGATGCTTCAGTGATGTTGTTGACCTCAGACGCCAAGATGGTTATTATGAAAGAGTACGCACAGAACCTGATATTTAGACAATACCATATTCAGATGAGCTAGACATTACCTTTCTGCCGTGGATTACAACCGAATACCAACCAAAATAGAAGAAATGTCCACATTTTCGGTTATTTGGTCGGAGGTATGTGCCAATTGTTGACGTGTTAATGTTGTAATTATCGGGATTTTGAGAGCGTTTGTACCGGCGCTGATAAAAAGCCCGAAACTAATATTTAAACCTGGTTTAAGAACGGCATTTCCTCTTTCAAGAATTCTGAATTTCAAGTGATTCGGTGTTTTACCGGGGAGGGAAACTTTCTCTTGAAAAACTGTGCCAAATTGAGAATTCAAATCAAGCGAATTTTAGTGGTTTTCAGCAGCCTGCCATGACCTTGAAAATTAATCCACAAAAGAATAATTTGACTCAAACTACTTATAAACTCTTCAACAGCAAATTTCTAAGCTCAAAACAGGATTGTTCCATGACGCGAATTAAACAGAGCGAAGTTTACGAGAAGGTATGATTCGCGTTTATTCGGGGTGTTTGTAGAGACACGTAGTGCGGTAAGGGATTTTTAATTTTTTGGAGGTTTAAAAATAGTTTTTCAACAAAAAATGTTACCACGTTTCTAGAGCTACCATAAGGTATCTCTGGGCGAAAAATGGAGACTTTTGATTTTTCATCATGTGCCACATATTTTCGATTTCGCTCGGTCTTAGTGGACATTGCCTCTTAATATCTTTGAAAAGCTTTTACAGGAGGAACAAAAAAGCAGGAACTTAGAAACAAATAAAATACCACTTAATGCGTTTGCTTTTCCGGTACAGTTTTAAAGTTCACTACTATAACTAAAATGGAACTGACATTCAAGGTTCAGTCAACTTTAAACACAAGACACAGTGCCTTAACTCTTAATCGTAATATCTATTTAAAAATAAAAGTAAATATGAAAGTCCACTTTTACTTAACTTGATTAATAAGAAGTGGAAAAACGCCAACATTAGCTCATTTAGGAAGACATGTCAAAAGTCCGAGACGAAGTGCCCATAGTAAAGCAATAAAACTAAAAGAAGGGGTAAAACTATCTCGGCTTGGTCAAACATAATGTGAAATGGCAATTAAAACACAACCCATACGTTAAAATCATGAAGATGATACGCCGTCCAGCTGCGGCTCAAAATTGTCCCTCTCAAATTGCGGTAGAATTCTTATTGCCCTAAATTATTCATATGCATACTATGATGAAGGAAACGAGTTTTGCAATCCTAAAATGTAATTCGTTATAAGGAGTGTTTTATACTAGCGTATAACTCATTTTAGTCGAAAATTTGTGCAATTGTATATCCTGTTCTGATAAACGATCAGCATTTAATTATTAGTTACTTTAGACTCGCGCGCTCTCTCGGTTTAATGTTGCGCGCGCGCCTTTTAAATTTAAGCATCGCAATAGCATAGCGTAAGTCGTGTAACATAAGTCGCGTCACCGAGCGTAGTTTTTCACTTGCAAGAAAACTGTCAAGCTAACTAGGTCGTTTACGTTTTGCTAGCCCGTTTTGCTAACCCGTTTAATATTGTAAGTTTGCTAAGAAGTTGTCAAGAAGTTCAACAAGTTGTGTATATGTACGCCAATTACGGAGGCAGTCAATGAAGTAAGTTCTCAGTTGAATTCCAGTTAATTTCTCGTTTATTTTGAATATTTGTAAGGCCGAGTGCCAACGTAGGTTCTTTGTATTTTAGATCGAATTGTTTGTTTATTTGTTTGCGATTGCTGATTGTGAACTTTAAATACGGTTCTCCTTCCGTGTTGGCTTGGTCTTTGGTTCAACGGAACACAAAATTCGATTTCTCTTCAACCTGAGTTCCTGAGGACAAGGACACAATGACTGAGGAGCTGCTGAAAGATGCAAAAATTATCAGACGAAATGCCAAGGCAGCACTGACACGCGAGCGTCGAAATCATTGCGCCATTTGATACAAAGTAAGCGCCCGGGAAAGGAGGTAAGCGACGTCCTTTTCAAGGTACAAAAAGCTTATGAAACGCTGATAGACAAGCATGAGGAGTTCACGAAGTTGATTGAAGACGACAAAGAGTTTGAAGAACAAGACGCATGGCTAGAAGAGAGTCAATATATGTTTATGAGTTTAGAGACTGACACTAAACTGTATTTAGAAAGTACCAAAGAAGTACAAAAGGAGTTTAAAGATAAGGAAAGTCAGCCTTGTGACAATGAAGTTAGTTACGAAAATACGAGTAGTAGTGAGATCAGTAAGAGTAGTATTTTGAGTAGCGATAATGCCGATAATGTTGCTAGTATTGATTTATAATTCGGTAAATTGTGATCGTCCGGGTGAGTGTAGTCCTGAGAAGGACTGTTTGAGGTGACACGTTGCGTTGACTCCTGGGTTCAAACCATTTACAGTATTAATTTAGTTACTGAGGAAAGCAACGTCGTAAACAACGCCTCGTTAGTGAATGAAGTAGATAAAAGAGTTAGTGAGAGCGTTGAAGTAATTAAGAAGGAAGCGTGTAGTTTCAAAATGGAGAAGCCCAAAATGCCAAAATTTTCTGGGGATGTTAGAGAGTACGCAATTTTCCGTTCGGATTTTAAACACACAATCGAGGCCAGGTACAGCAAGCGGGATGCTATCACCATTTTACGCGCCTGCCTACAGGGGAAACCACTTGAGCTCATAAAAGGGATTAGGTCCGATTACGACGCAGCATGGGAATATTTAGACTCGATTTATGGTGACCCGAGATATGTGTCCGATACGATAACACAAGACATCGTTAAGTTCCGACCGATAGGTGATGGCGAAGACGCCCGTTTCTGTGATTTGGTCCACCTTGTAAAGCGTTGTTACAATACATTGAAGGAAGTCGGTTTACCAAGCGATATGGACAATAGCCACATGCTTTCAATCATCGAACAAAAGATGTGCTGCGATGACAGGAAGGTCTGGTCCAGAGAACTGGAGAGACCAAACCAACCGGCAACGCTACTAGGCCTCATGAGTTGGATGACTGCAGAGATGAAGTCCAGGATGAGAGCTACAGCTCCGCTCAGAACAGGAAGCAATGCCCATACCATCCACCATGTGGTCACAGGAAATAAAAGCGAAAATAAAACCATAGGCTACAAATGTTGGATTTGCAAAACCCAGACACATAGGACGGACGAATGTCAGACGTTTTTGGCCCTAAATCATGACGATCGCCTCAGAATCGCACAAGGAAATCACGCCTGTTTCAGTTATCTAAAAAGAGCTGGAAGAGATCACAAGTTAAGCGCCTGCAGTCGAAGAAGGCAATGCACCGAATCAGAGAACGGTATACAATGCGGACAGTATCACCATCCTCTCTTACACAAGAAGACTGTAACCAACCTCAGAGCAAGCATCTCGTCGATGACCGAGAACTCAGAAGCTTTATTACCATTTATCTCCGCAAGCATTGGTGGCCAAGACAGTTTGTACAAACACGGAAACGTCCTTCTAGATTCAGGAGCACAAATAAGTTTGATACGCTTAGAAACCGCTACAAGTCTGGGATTGGAGGGAAAAAGCATCTCCATAGCGATAACGAAAGTCGGTGGCGAAGAAGACGAGATGATAACAAAGGTGTTCAATGTTGGAGTCACCTCACTGGAAAACAAGAAAATATTTCCTGTAAAGGCTATAGGTATTCCCTGTATCAGCGACAATATAGTCGACATCAAGACAAAGGATACCATCGAAGGTTTGGGTCTGAAGAAAGAAAATATTTACCGTGGTTAGGGACCAATCGACCTGCTCATTGGTATTGATCACGCCCGCATGCACACTGGTGAAACGAGGCAAGCTCGACACGTGGTAGCAAGAAAATCTCCTCTAGGATGGGTGATCTTTGGAGCAGCACCGCAAGACGCTCGCGAAGCTAACCGAATATTCCACGTCAAGTACACGATGCCCGTAGATCTGTCTGATTTCTGGACGACTGAAGCAATGGGGGTAGCTGTCACACCATGCCTATGTGCATCAGATAAACTTAGCCAAATCGAGAGAGAAGAAGTGAAGATAATCGAACGTTCATGTTAGAAAGTTGGGAACCAGTGGATGGTCTCGTATCCATGGAAAAGAGATCCTGCCCTTCTGCCTGACAACAAGTCCCAAGTGATCAAGAAACTAGAAGCAACTGAGCGTCGGCTTATGAAAAATGCTGAACATAGTCAAGCGTATGACAAACAAATGGTAGAGATGAACGAGATGGGATTTTCACGAAAGCTGTAGAAAAAGGAATTAGAAGAATACAAAGGTCCTGTACACTACATCTCTCATCATGAAGTGTTAAGACCAGAAAGCAAAAGCACACCAGTGCGCATCGTCTTCAACTCTTCAGCTGTATTTCAAGGACACCGGTTAAGCGATTACTGGATGAAAGGACCGTAGTTACTTAACGATTTGTTCGAAGTGGTTCTACGATTTAGAGAGAATGAAGTAACCTTTATTGGAGACATCTCAACACAGAATCCGCATTCCAGAAGCTGACCAGCAGGTACACAGGTTTCTACGGAGAAACTTGAAGACGGATCAGGAACCAGACGTCTATGTCAAAACAGTACTTACCTTTGGAGATAAACCAGCCCCTGCGATGGCCCAAATAGCACTACGGAAGACAGCAGACGAAGTGAAAGAGAAGTTCCCGGAGGCAGCACAAGTTCTCAAAGACAACACCTACATGGCACGAGAGGCACGAGAGCTAACGAAATGCATCGACAACGTGCTAGAAACGGGAGGCTTTAAAGTCAAAGGGTGGCTGTCGAATAAAGCTAAGGAGTCTAACACAGACCAGGAAGAGACAAAAGAAGCAACGATTCTGAATAGCACCAGTGAAGAAAGGGTATTGGGAGTTGCATGGAATACCCACGTTGATGTATTTACGTTTAAAGTACAATCCGAGTTACTTCACTGCCAAGAGCCCAAACTGCTCTCCAAGAGAAAGATCCTAAGCCAGGTTGCTCGAATCTACGACCCAATAGGCTTTGCATCCGCATTTCTTATCAGAGCCAAGATCAGTCTACAGGAACTGTGGAAAAAGGGAATCGACTGGGACGAGAAATTACCCCCTGAAATTCACGAAAAGTGGACAAGCCTGTTTCAAGAGATGCTGACCCTGAATGACATAAGAGATGCTTGACGCCACCTGATGCAATTAGCCCACCTGTCCTTTGTGTCTTTTCTGATGCCTCTGAGGATGCCTTCGGTACCTGCGCGTATGCACGATGGCAGCTGTCTAATGGAGAATATGATGTCCGATTTATTGCGGCGAAATCAAGAGTGGCACCATTGAAAAGATTGACCATACCTCGCCTGGAACTTCAAGGTGCAGTTTTGGCTTCGAGACTGTGCAAGACTATTGTGGAAGAATCCCGCTTCAAATTTGACAAAGTCGTCCTTTTCCTGGATAGCAAGATAGTTCTAGCTTGGATCTGCAGCGAAGCCAGGAAGTTCAAACCGTTCGTGTCAGTTAGAGTTGGTGAGATACAGAGCAATACAAACCCCGCCCAGTGGAAATACGTTCCTGGAGAGCTAAACGTGGCTGACGATGTTTCTCGTGGTATAGCCGCACAAAGTTTGGTGGAGAGGTGGCAACATGGGCCTAAGTTCCTTCGTTTGCCGGAAAATGAGTGGCCGCAAGATTCATCAACAGTACATCAACCTGAAGGAGAAGAAGAATGCCGCAAAGTGCACCATGTTTGCGCTCAGACCACACCTGCATCTCCACATCAGAACGGATGTGCGGAAGCATTAGTGAAGAGCTGCAAACTAGCCCTAAAGAAAGCTATTGGCGCACAGGTATTAACGCCCTTTGAATTGTACACGTGTCTGTTGGAAGTGGCAAATCTCGTCAACCAGCGTCCAATTGGCCTTATTCCAAATGACCCTGATGATGGGTCGTACCTCTGCCCCAACGACATACTGCTTGGACGAGCATCGTCTCATGTACCACAAGGTCCTTTCAGAGAAACCAAGAACCCCCGTCTTCGAGTGGAATTTGTTCAGAAGATTGTAGACTCGTTTTGGAAGCGGTGGACAAGGGATGTGTTTCCGTCGTTAATTCCGCGAAAGAAGTGGAACGCAGAGCACCGAAATGTGCGAGTGGGAGACTTCGTGATGGTGGAAAGTCCCAATGCAAATTCGTGGAAGCTGGAACATTGGTCGGATTGTCAACGTGTACCCTGGACAAGACGGCAAAGTTCGAAACGTAAGAGTAAAGACACGTACTGGAGAGTATGAAAGGCCAATCACAAAGATCGCTGTAATTCACCCAGCAAAAGGTTATGATCAAGATGAGGAATACCTCCTCATTGGGGTGGGGTGTGTTCTGATAAACGATCAGCATTTAATTATTAGTCACTTTGGACGCGCGCGCTGTCTCGGTTTAATGTTGCGCGCGCGCCTTTTAAATTTAAGCATCGCAATAGCATAGCGTAAGTCGTGTAACATAAGTCGCGTCACCGAGCGTCGTTTTTCAGTTGCAAGAAAACTGTTAAGCTAACTAGGTCGTTTACGTTTTGCTAACCCGTTTTGCTAACCCGTTTAATATTGTAAGTTTGCTAAGAAGTTGTCAAGAAGTTCAACAAGTTGTGTATATGTACGCCAATTACGGAGGCAGTCAAAGAAGTAAGTTCTTAGTTGAATTCCAGTTAATTTCTCGTTTACTTTGAATATTTGTAAGGCCGAGTGCCAACGTAGTTTCTTTGTATTTTAGATCGAATTGTTTATTTATGTGTTTGCGATTGCTGATTGTGAACATTAAATACGGTTCTCCTTCCGTGTTGGCTTGGTCTTTGGTTCAACGGAACATATCCTATACACGACCCCTCAAGCTATTAAGCTTTAAATGTCATCGTGTATCAATAAAGGTTTTGATTTATTGATTTGAAGGAGGAGCGTTTTCGATAATTGTCTGATAGACACATAACAGAAGCCTAACACCGTACGAGAGAGGTCCTCGTTCTGTAAGAATACGAAATCATGGGCGAAGGACCTAACTCCGAGGTTTTCTAGTTTAATCAACCGATCTTTCCGCCTATCCCTTGCGATGGCCACCTCTTAAAAGAGGTGGCCATCATGTTCTCAAGCAAAAATTCTTCACAACCGCCTTACCACATTGGCATAGGAAACTTGTGCTTGTGGTGAATAAACGAATGGCCGAGAATGAGGAAACGTGTTGGCCATTTTTGAGCAAAATTGCGCAATAAAGGAGTGAAGAAATGAAAAGGAAAAAAATCGGAAACCAATTAAAAAGAATGCCAACAAAAGCTAAATCTAAAACAAACGAAGAATATGCGAATTTGTACCTTACCTGAATAACTTTTATCTTAAAATGACGAAAAAGACTCCATGAGATATTGAAGCTTCAATGGCGAGGTATGGAAGGACGAATACAGTGAGAGTTAGGGACGGACCATCAGAAAAGTGATGGGGGGGGGGGGGAGTGGGGAAAAAACCAAAACAAAATCCATGCAAGGGAAAATGTCCGAAAAAAAATTCATGCACAAGATGGGCCTTATTTTGATATGAAACCATAATTCGTTCTGCCAAAGTGCTCAAGTAGTATCTCCAGTGTTTAAAAAATTGGAAATTTTCTGGGGCTCTGCCAGGATGCTATAAAATATTGTTTTCATAATCAATATTTCTTTTGTCGGGAGGGGAATACCTTCGCCTGGAACAAATTTTTTGTTGTTTTTATATTCTTAGTCATACAGTTGAACCCCGTTATTTTGAACCGTGAGGAAAGTGAGTTGTAGTTTTTTGATATTAAATACAAGTTAATAGGTTAAGATTGTATCAAAGCGTCTTTATAAAGAGTAAGGTATAATCCAAGTGGTAGCTAAAAGTGAAATTTGTGCCCCATAGCAGATAAAATAAATTAGTTGCAAACAATTGTCTCATTTTTTTAACAAGAGTTCTCGTAGCTCAGTGGTTAGAGCATCCGACTAGTGTACGGAAGGTCGTGGGTTCAAATCCCATCTGGAACTCAGAATTTTTTCTGAGTTTCCTCTCTCTACACATCATTCCATTTTCATTTATCTTTTTTTTGGACTGACATTTTGGAGTGGAGGGCATTATCGGGGGGCTGTATCAGTAAGTGGGGTCTGGAATGACTACGATGGATTGTGGGAGAGGAACAGAAGAGGGCAAGGACTAAGGAAGTGCACTGGAAAGCCTTCCATTCCCAGTGGCTTCCTACTCTCCCACTCTGTCTACATCTTCAAAAAGCTGTTACATTAAATTATAACCCTTAACTTCCCACCAAAGGGTTAGAAGGTACCTGTATGTATTTTATATCAAAAGTTTTAAAGGCAAATTTATGAGCTACGTTTTTGAAAAGAATTGTTTTTAAATTAAGGAAATAACAGTGTATGTACTGTATATTTTATAAATTAATCATAACTATAACAAAATTCTCGAATGTGATTAGCTATCACCAGTGATGATTTGAGCATTAATAGGACAGTTAGGACAGTGTAATTGGACAGTGTACGCGTCATGCCCAAGTAATTGGACAGTACGCGTCAGAGCGCGCGCTAATGGATCAGTTACACTTGAATAAGTTCTTTTTACCTACCTTTTTTCCCTTTTCGTTTGCTAATTTTGTTATAGATACGATTAATTGGTAACAGGACTTCGTGTGGTCCAATTCGGTCTGTAATCATACTCGTGATTAAACAAATCGGACTCCCGCTACGCGGTCGTCCGATTTCGTTAATCACTCGTATGATTACAGACCGAATTGGACTCCACTCAGTCCTATTACCATTATTAATCTTTCTGGACACCACTGTTTGTATCCAATCATTTCATATGAATTCCTCTTTTATAAAAAATTCATACATGTGTATCAATAATATTACACAATTTTTCACTATAAATCGCTATTTACTTTTGAAACCTCCTTCAGTAAAGGTGTTTTGTAATAAAATAAACTTAAAAATGTAAAGTAACGTAACAGTACAAGCTATGTATTTAGTAAAACAAAGTTGCATTGTTTTTAATTAATTCAATAGCAAATTGTGCAAAGGAAAATATTTTCTCAAAAAAAAAAATTCATGCATAGGGCTGTAGCCAAAAAAATTCTTGCACAGGAAATGAGCCTCAAAAAAATTCTTGCAGGCTAAAATCCCCCACCCCCCGCCCCATTACTTTTCTAATGGTCCGTCCCTTACTGCTTTTCGGTAACAGGATCTGCTCTTAAGGACGGTGCCTCCTTTTGTTACTGCGCATACGTTCTGCGCAACTGGGGATATTCGGTTTTCTTAAGAAATGTGCCCTCTAATACAACAATATTTTTGCGCAGTTTATGACTATGTGAGAAAAACAGATCTTGGCAAGGGTTATTAGAATCCAAAAAGAAAATCGGGGGTAACCACGCATTTTTCAAAAATAATTGAGCTTAAATTTGGAAAGAAATTGCCATACATTCTTTGTATTTTAATGCTTTGTTAGAATTATGGTTGCTTAATTATCTCTGAAAAATGCGTAGTTACCCACATGTTTCTTTTTCCATTCCAATACCCTTGCTATGATCTACTTTTTTCCCGTAGTCATAAGCTTTGCAAAAATACATCAGTATTAGGAGGCACCGTCCTTAACCCACTGACTAATTACGAAAAAATGTCCATAACTGGGTTACATGCCTCGTCAAAAATAACGTCATCTCTGGACATAATGTTTCTTTTTATACATCATTGTTAATTAAGACATCCTAATTTTGAATTAATTGGCCTTCTTATTGCCGTTTATTTTTAAGTGTACATTTTTTCTGGTCTCGATCGTTGCTATTCAGTGCCCATACACCCAAGCGGTGAGCCATCAAAGGATTCGCGTTCAGTTACGAGGGATCAAGCCGTCCAGTCGTTTTCTCCTTGTTCAGTGGGACCGGGGCAAAAAAGGATTTACTAACTGCAAGGTCGTACCTTTATCCTATCAAACTCCGCCCTTTGTACCTTAACGGTCGTGAGCATCATGCCTCGATATATATGTTATTTACCGGCCGGGAGGTCCGTATAAGGAAAAGCTGTGCCCGTGATCTTGAGCAGGGCCCGAGGCCGGAGGCCAAGGTCAAGACCGAGGGCACAGTTTTTCCCTAAACGGACCGACCTAGGCAGATAAGTAACATATTTATTTTTTTCCCAACATTTGCCAGTTTGCAGGTCAATCGTGAAAGGTTGTCAGAACGCGCGTAAGTTTCACTGAGTCAGGTGGTAGGAAATCGTGGAGTGATTGCAATCATAAATGCTTCAAACTTTTAACTTAAGTTTAATATTTTCGACTAGAAACTACCCTGTCAACACAGAAAAGGTTGTTTTTCAAGAACAGACATGCACATGGAAAATCGTAGCCGGCTGCTGTTTATCCTTATGATAAGGATAAACAACCCAACTAAAAACTTATAATTAAGCTTAAGCTTTCTGAACACAAACCAAAGTACTCAAACGTTAGGACAGGTTTAATTGCCCTTGCGTAAAAAATGAAGGAGAATATTTTGAAAAACATTCCGTTTAGCCCAATTACTTTCTTTTTATGCTTTGCATTGTACTTGTAAACGTATGTGCTGGTTCTTTGGATATAAACGATTTAATCATTTAACGAAATCGTTCGGTGTGATCTCAGTTTTAACCAAAACGAACGGTGCGCCGGCTTTTCATTAACGGCAGATGAAAAGCAAAATTCAAGTTAAAGCATGCACAATTTCTTGAACGAAAATATACCGAACCTCGATAAACGAAGAGAAAAAAAATAAAAAACGAAGTCATTAAAGTAAATATCGGAGTCAAAAGGCATTGTGGCGATCGCAATTTAAAAACTAAAACTGCTGTGTAAAGTGAATTCAACAACAAACTCACGAACCGCCATGCTATAAGGCTACACAAAATTAAAACGAGTACTCGCCTCTTGAAGGTATTACAAGGCCTTTAATTCCCCTCTTTGTTAGACTTTCCATTTACAGCACACGTAAGAATTGTGCATCTTTGAGCCATAAATAAAAAAAATTCCTGAGATCAACTGAGGTATGTTGTTTTTCAATTTTCATTCAATGGTTTTCGTGCGGTTACCGTGACAGTGGTCAGAGATAGGAAAATTCTGGCCGCTCCCGGAACCAATCAGATTGCAGGATTCGGAGGATACCACCCGCTCGCGCACTGAGAAAAAAATAAAAATAACATTATGACAGGTCATAATTTTTTGCTTTTATACCGAGGCATGTGCAATTCATACCCATTCTTAAAAGAAAACGCGAGTCTGCTTTTAGAGGGAAATACTGTGATCAAAAAGGGCGGAATAAACTATTTGACCGCCGTGTTGGATAAATTAAATTTGCCCACGGATGTGGCAGGTTTAATTGAATCCGCCAGTGATGTAAATCAAAACACGTCTCAATTAACTTAAGTATGTATGCGCCATATTTAAAACCAATACTTCGTTGTTGTGTCAAGGGTTGAAGGAATAAAAATTGCGAATTGGCGGTTTCGATCATTAATCTGGGCGGTTTTTCGGTTTTGAGCGACTTTTCTTCCGGTTTTTCGGTTTGATGGAAATTTTGGCTGGTTTTCCGGATTCTGAAAGACTCTGATGCTCCCCTCCTCTCTGTAACCAGTTGCATTCAACAATTATGCCACCGAAGCTCGAATTAAAAATGAACCCATAGTGATGAGCTAAGATGATGAGATTGATCGCAATAATGGTTTCGCTATAGTCATCCCGTAGATCATAAATCGAATGCTTTTAGCTTACCAAAACAAACGTTATTGTTGTGGAGGCATCCAGTTTTTCGCCATCCTCTCGCCCCACTCGCTGATCGGTGGGGAGCCCGACAGTTCTCACTCAGTTGTGTCGTTTTGTTAGCATACTCCGATTTGGTTTGCAATTTGAGTGCAATTTGTCATCTATTCAATGCAAAAGTCAACTAAAAGCTGCAAAAGGACAAGAGTGTCAAGACTATCTGTAGGTTTACATGACGCATGCCATTAGCACTCTAAGAAACTAAACCGCCTTGCAAGTGAGTTAAATGCGATGGCTTAATATTGGCAATTGTAACACTTAAAAAAAGATGTTGGCCCCAGTAGTGTGAGAACTATGACTGCATTGTTCCTAATAATGTCTGACAACATTGAACCGGCACTCTAAGTACGTTGTATGGCCCACATACAAAAAACTTTTTAAAAAATACTAATATTACCTCTTTCAGTAAAAGATTAAAGAAGAAAACCAGCCAAACAAACAAAACAAAATAAAACAAAACAACAAGCTAGAAAAGAGAAGAGAACAAAGAGGTTATGACACATCATTGGACATTGCTGTTCTTAGAAGTAGACGGGACGCGTGCTATGACGAACCTAGTAAGGCACGAGCCTCTCGGTTATTGAAGCTCCACACGAGTCTCACATGTACAGTAACTCAGTAGTTAGAGCGTCCGACCGGTTTACGGAAGGTCATGGGTTCATTTCCGTCGGGGACTCAGATTTTGCTCTGTCACACGCTCGTGACATTCTGAATATTCATTCTTTCTTTCTTTTTTTCTTTTGTGTTTCGTCGAGAAATACCCGAGTGAAAATCCCGGTTTAAAGTCCTCCCAGTCCCCCCGGTTATAAGCCCCCCCCCCTTTTATAGGCCCATCTACCTGTTAACAAAAATTATACTCCGATTTTAAGCCACCTTCCATCTATCGCTGTTTCTTTAACATAAGTAATCGTGACGCTTCAGAGCCTAACGACGTGAGTAAATGGAAAACGTATTGGATAGTGCTATATGTTAGTCTTAATTTATTTCCTATCTGCTCATTCCGAAACATTTTTTTTTAAACAGCTTATGAGCCCCCCCCCCCCCCTCCGTCGTTTATAAGCACACCCAAAACGCCTAACGAGCTTTTATAAGCCCAGGGATTTTAAGCGGGATTTTACTGTAGTCAGTACGTCACGAGCGTGGGTACTGCTAAGATCAGCAACGTCGAAAGTGCCATGTAAATAAAGAAAGGTGGTAAATTTTAAAGGGGCATAGTCACAAGGATTTCGCAGATTTTTGGTCAAAACTGTGCTAAAATTATCGGTAGCTAACTTTATCCATGCCCAACGTTGTGTTTGAACACTTGAAGGAACATATTAGCTTAATTTCATTAAGAGAAAACAAACCATGACCATTTAATATCGATTTAATGTCAACCGGATGAAAGACTTTGAAACTAAAATAGCGTGACAATGCCCCTAAAGAAAAAGCTGAGTCTCCGAGGGGAATCTAGTCTCCTACGCAGCCGTTTTTAGTGGTGTCACGTAACGTTTGTGGGGGGAGCGTTGTGTGACGCCACTAAAAACGGCTGCGTAGGAGACTAAGGGGAATCGAACCCATGACCTTCCGTACACCGGTCGTACGCTCTAACTACTGAGCTACTGTGAGACTCGTGGCGAGCCACAGCCTCAGCCACAAATTCTTGGGACACTTGATGCCTTGTAGGCGGTTAATCCTCTCCCCATTCATTGGACTGTTGAACTGAAAAAAAAAAAAAAAAAAACGCCGTTTCGCGCAGAAAATACCAAATTTTGTAGTTTTTTCAACATTGCAAAGGGGGAAAGGGGGGAAAGACGGCAAGGTGTCCCAAGATTATTAGCCGAGGCTGATAGGTCAGGTTCATGGTGACACGCGTCCTGCATACCGTTAGAATCAGAAATGTCGAAAGTGCGGTAGATTCGTTTAAGGGGTGGGGGGGGGGGGGGGTGGGGTTCCTAGCGTAAATGGCTAAATGCAAGGGCAGAGATCACCATTTTTTTTAGTTTTTCCTTTACCATTCCGACCTCCACGCAGCAAAATAATTATAACCAAAGTGATATGAAAGCGAACTCTTTGTTTTTGTGTATTTACATTTTCATGTTTGTTGTTAGCGCCGATGTAGCCTGTTCCAGGCGTTCAGATAGTGGAGCTCGAGCAAAAATCACCAGAATAAGATATTCACGCGCAGACTTGTTATTAATAATACAATTCTCTCTTTGACAACGCTTTTTTAAATCCCTGTTTTATCTGATTGAACCTTGGTCAAAACTAAAACTTAAGCGGAAATAAACAGAGAATATTCCGAACAATATAAAATGAATGCGGCTACATCATCAAAATTATGAACCGCTCGTAAATCAAATACTGATCGTGCGATTTTACCTAGTCACTATCCACTTCATCTTCACAGGTAATCGCACATAAAATGGATGTTATATGTTCTCGTATATTTTTAAACTCTTAATTGACGGCGTTATGATATTTTAAAAACGCAAGCCTTAACTTTGCCCTCAAAATTATTTATACATATATAAATCTCTGAGGAGCATGAATAAATTTTCATCGGGTGAGCATTAAGTTGATTAACGTAAGACGAGCCCACTCTCTTACCTGTGCGTTACTATAAGACGACGCTTTAAAGCATAAAAATAACAATAATACAAAAGGAAAAAAGACTTACCACTTCGATGCTGGCCTGTCCGTTTTATAACTTTGTTATAGGTGGTAATTTTGGCGTCTCTCAAGTTGCAAAGCACATGTTCTTTCACTACGTTACTGTAATTTTAGCTACATTTCAGAAGCCATATGTACTCGTTTTCAAATCATTCGCTTCGTATACTCTTCTTTTTTCAAGAATACCTGTCGAATATCAGACGTTTCTTTTTAAATTCTAGCATTTTATCGTCGAATCAATGTTTCGTATGCCAAAAGTTCTGAAAATTGATGTCTGTGCATTTTAATTTTAATAACAACCTCTAAGCGAACACACTATGCAGTGACGTCAAAATGTATTGTTCGGGTGGTTGGTTTTGATGTTATGACAGGTCTCCCGCTAGTTTGTGTCGCTTTTCATAGCAAACATCTGTATGTTTACTCATCACTCGAGCCTAGAAGTTCAGAGCATAATGATGCTGATCTAGGCTTAGGGCCGTCAACTTTCAACATGAGATTGAACTTTTCAATGAAGACGGCAAAACTAAACCAATGCTATTTCAAGATTTATGTTTGACGGAGTAAAGCGTTTTAAGCAAGAGCTACACCTGGTTTAGGGACTGTTCGTTATTTATGCCTAAGGGGGGGCCGGTGTTTAGAGTGGGGGGGTAAAATTTTCAAAATCAATGAAAAAGGGGAGGTGTTTTTTTAAATACAGTAGAAATAAGGGGGGGGTAAACTTTTAGAAACTGTTGTTTCAACACTTGTGTAGCCATTTTGCAGACATATTTAAAAAGTTGATCTCTGTTTCGAGAATTCTATTTCCAAAGAACCTGGTCTTTATAGTTTGAAAAGCCAAGAAAACGTGAGTAGCGTTATTTAAAGGTTCCAATATATAACTTATGAAATCCCTTTAAAATACATGCAATCTGACATTTAATATTAGCAAAACCCACACATGTGTCATTTGCCGGGGCCAGTTGTAGTTTACAGTATTGTAGTGCGTACGTATATACATGTAGCCATCCTCAAAGAGCAAATCTGGTTCAAGCCTTGCAATGAACTTCTTACAAACTTTCGTACCGTTGATTTCTCTCTCGAATCGGATCTTCTCTGGGCGCACGTTAATACCGGCGCTGCAAATTTACTTTCCTTGCTGAGTGCTTCCATACTGTACGATCACAAATGACCTCGCACTGGATTTTGGTTTATCGGCGCGCGGCCAGAACACATGTTGTACGCAATTTCACAATTGTAAGCACGTCGCGTCTTGAGGGTAGGGGAGGGGGGGGGGGGTACAATTTTGAAACTTTCACACAAAACGGGGGGTAATTTTTTCAAATACCCACTTTCGGGGAGGGGTAAATTTTTCATATGTCTGAATTGGTTGAAAATCACCGACCCCCCCTAAGCCATAAATAACGAACATTCCCTTATTAACATAAATTTCTTTTAAATCAATCGGGAAAATGATTCCACCCCGAGACAAGTGTAGTTAAAAATGCCTAACTGATCACGGACACTCACCGAAAGATTAAAACAATCTTAAAGTAGCACCCAGTATAAATCGATTTTAATTAATATAGACGTTTTGCGTTACCGTCATCTCATATGTTAATTTTACATAATGACAGCAGTGATAATCTGAGGCCCATAGGTTAAAAGCAGATCGAACCTAATTAACTACATACTATATTCTAATGACTAATAAAAAAATTTGAACTTTATACTACTAAGATCTAAAAAAGGCTGCCAATAATATGACCTGAGGCCTATAGGCCTAGAGCGATCGAGCGATGGTAACAGTCGTATTAAAGTCTGACCAGACTTTAAGTAGACCTTACGAGAAGCCGGCTCCCTTGTCGGTTAAAGTTAGCAATTACGTTTACAATGCGCTTGTACTTTAGCGCTGTTCGAACCTTGATGACTAAACCTTTTGAGGCCAAACATCGACCTTAACTTCAAAAAAAAAAAAAAGCCAAAACAGACCCGAAATCAACATAGTCATAACCAGTTCAAAAGAATGGTTCCGTTTTCAGGGCTGCAACAGTCCTCCTATAGTTACTGCGCATTGCAAACCTGAAGTAAAGAATCTTGAGAGAGATAGCTAATTGGCTTACTGTGCTAGTCGCTTAAGAATGGTTCTAACTTTTTTGTGCTGGCCGGCTATCTAAAACAAGAATAGAAATGATTGCTTTCATGCATACCTAAATAGAAAACTAAATTTATTCTTGAAAGCGAACATCCGCACTCTTTTTGTTATACCAGACGCATGTAAAGCCGGAGATACTGCAAGTGAGACAGTAATAAGTTATAAGTTGTATCCATCATAGTCCATGCTGACATTTGTACTTTGGAAAAAAAAGATTTATTTAATTAACCGACTGGCCGGTGTCGTAATTCCCATGTGAGCCATATATAACATAAAAAGTGAATACCGGCTAGAGCCGGCTTAGAATTTACATAGAGAGGAATGTTTTGATGATTAAACCTAACAACAATGAACATCATAAAGAAATAACAAAAACCACGGCAAAAACAAGAGCGGTAATATTTACAACAAAAGATGTCGATTCGGAGCCCTTAAGTTTACAACGTCGATTTACTAGTTAAAAAAATTTAAATTAAGCAACATTCTCTATACGATGTATCTGAGGGCATTGTGGCTTTGGTTAGTTGCATAGCATAGGGTATATAAAGATTTCAAGAAAGAACTGTGTAGGTGTTTGTATGGGAATTTTTACGAACATATTTGAAAGATAACAGTAACGATGTACTGCCTCCACAGACTAGACATTTAGTTGTCGGCAACTATTTGTTATCGACAACTAAAAAACGTTGTGTGTGAGACGAGTTGTCGACAGCTAAACTCTAAATTTTTAGTTGTCCACAACTAGGCAGTTCTCCTTTTCGAAAAGGGAAACTGCTTAGTTGTCGACAACTACGTTCTTGACCTTTTTTCCGTGTGTGGGAATGATTGGTTTAGTTGTCGACAACTATCATATCTGCGCATGCCATTTTGGAAACGTAAGTGCGTTATGAGCATACGCAGTGAACGCTAGTTCTCAAGCTCTCTCTGGTCTGACTTAGTTATCGACAACTAACACTCCAATATGTGGAATGATTGCATCGGACCGAATTAGTTGTCGATAAAAAATGGTTGTCGACAACTA
The DNA here is from genome assembly GCA_964017195.1 of Siderastrea radians. Taxonomy (NCBI): domain Eukaryota; kingdom Metazoa; phylum Cnidaria; class Anthozoa; order Scleractinia; family Rhizangiidae; genus Siderastrea; species Siderastrea radians. The sequence goes on along the minus strand of OZ024889.1, from coordinate 50,434,521 downwards.
AATGTCTAGTCTGTGGAGGCCCTAAGACCACTAAAATTGAGTGTAAAAACCACTACATAGAATACATACGGATGCTTGCGGGTTTGATATTCCAGGCCTGTTGATAATATCATTGTTTGCTGGAATGTTATAGTCTCTTTCAACAGTATAGCATGATAGTAATAATGACCAATAGTAATGAGCATTTTAAGCAGTACAGGCAAACAACGTTTTAAGTCTGTACTGTGTGGAATGCGGGCATAAGACGTGATTATTGATGCGGGGGTCCATCAATTTTCCTAAGCCACTGCAGTCAGTTACTGCGTCGTGCAATGAACCACTGAAGGAGACAGTAGGTCGAAGGGGTGCATAATTCATCTTGTGCTACCCTTTATATACCGTACGTGAACTAACTGAGAAAACCACATACACGCAACCAGACACACTTAACTGATAGCTTAACGGATTATGCGCTTTTACAGCTTTTATATACCGCCGCCAATAGCTGATTTAATTTTTCTTTTCCAGTACTCCATTAACTTCTGTAGGGCAGCTCTATGTGCAAAGCTTTAGCTTTCCAAAGGCGTAAGAAATATGTATATGGAGCTTGCTTATCCTCCCCCATCCCAAAAGAAAAATAAGGATCCTATCTTTGTCCGCCGGCTGTCTAAAACCAAGCGAAATGTTTATTTCATGCATACGTAACGTGGAACTAAATTTATTCTTTAAAGAGCCCAGTCATGTATTTGAAATATATCTCAGCCAGTGCACAAAATGCAGCGTGACTTACCTTTATCTTACAGAGATGCCAGAAGTACGTATCACATTAAAAGCTATATTCACCCGGTGGACTTCAACTAGACTCCATGATGGTGTTTATATTTTGGTCGAGGGACAGATGAATTCACCCGCTAATGAATGAATTCCCAAGTGACTCATATCTTAAAAAAGTACAAAGATAAATGCCGCGTTAAGTGATTTCGTTAAGAAAGCATGACCTTAACAGCTATAGCTAAAGCAATGGCTAAAATTAAACCATAACAAATGCACCGAGTAAGAGGGCTTAGAAGGCATTATAGCATTAAGCTAAACGACGCCCGCTATGTACAAAAAGTTCGACTCTCCGCTCCAGGCCCTGTATCAGTATCAACTAACTGTCCGTTCTAAAAATGTGTCCGCCTTTAAGAGTTCAGTTTCAGTTTATAACTCAGAAGTTAGTTTTTTTTCCTATAAATTTATTTCATGCGCAAAATTCCAGAAATATCTTGTGACCGACAATCAGTAGTTGTCATAATATGCCAAAAAATTCCATCGAATATAACGCGATTTTTGAAGCGAATCGCGAGCGTGGATGCGAATCACTTTCCGCTTCCACTGCTAACAGCGACAAGAAGCGAAACATCTCGCTTCCACACTCACAATATACACATCTATATAGTTCAGGTAAAAGAAGCCAAACGCTTCGCTTGCAATCCATGGTTTACGTGTAGGAAGCCAGACGTTCCACTTCAAGCGACCATTTGGTAAGAACTGAAGCATCTCGCTTCCACTCCCCAAAATGCAAATATGCTGCAGAGACGGCATTAAGGTGAAATGTCGCTGTCTGAGGAAGGATGGGAAGTGTTTCGCTCTTGAAGTCTAGTATTGCCACTATAAAGAGGCCCTATGTTTGCAAGCTAAAAACACGCGGTAAAATTTTCCGCCATGTGACAAGGAAGTGGTTGAGTAAAAATGACGCCTGGGTGCAAGCTAAGATCGCACGTACTTTGATCTGTTATTCTTGCGTTCAACCACTGACTAAGTCTGACTTCAATTTAATGTGAACGTCGTCGTCGTTTAAGTCTGGTTTAAGTTGCTTAAGTCTGGCGATGCAAGCATAAGAGTCTTGTGTCAAGTGATAAGGAACGCCAACGAAGGCATAAGCACATAAGCACAATAAAAAAATTGTCGCTTTTAATTAAACTTTTGAATAGACAACGTAGCTTGTCACTAGCTTCCGAAGAAGCAAATTCTCAGTTTTTCTTATTGAGATGACGAGGACTTTATTTTAACAAAAGCATAACAGTAGCCGCTGTACACAGCGGCAAAGTAAATGCAAGGTTGTTTTCATTGTTTGTAAGCCGTTATTTCAGACAATTTTACATGTCATGCTGTCACCGTTTAAAACCCTAGTTTTCTGCTGTTTGTGGAACTGTATTCTAAATGATGTTTTTTGAAAAACTTCGTGGTAGAATACGACTTATCTTGTATTCGTGTTGTGTCTGTTACTGTTTTTTTGCTTCTGGAGCCATTTCGAAAGCGTTTTGGTGACATTTAAATTTCGAGTTTTACTTCCAATGAGAAATGAGTAAGAAAATTAAAAGATTGGGAGTACAGAAAGAAATAAGTATTTTCTTATTGGAAACTTCCGATTTAAAACTCGCCAAAACGGCTTCGAAATGGCTCCAGAAGCGAACAGACAGTTACAAAATACAACATGGATACAAGGAAAGCAGGTGAAGTAATTTTTATTCGAATTGCTTCAGAAAACATCTTTAGTAAGAATACATTTTGTTTATTTCTATACATTCGCTTATAAAAGTGAAATTCCAACGGCTCATATAGATTCTGGGCCGCCTGTAAATTCCTCCATCTTATATATTTTTGTGCCAAAATGGCGGGAACGACCTCTCACATGAGAGAAGCTGGCATTAGTAATTTCATTGGCCAGTCATAATAGATCGCCTTGTGTTTATGCTGCATTCGTATATTCTCTTTTCACACTGTATAACCGAACGCAAGCACAAGAAAAGGAAAAGAATTGATCCTTTTGTTTATGCTTTCGTGCAGGCCGTTTTCACGGTGAAATGAGCACCCTTATGCTTGCTCTTGTGTTTGCACTTATATTCGCGTCGCTAGTGAAAACCAGGCTTTATATCCCACTGTAATTAGCGCGTTGGACTTCAGATCTCACAGTCAGTGGTTCGACGGCGCCCAGTCTCTGCAATCGTGTTGTTTCCTTAGACAAGATACTTGGCCCCATTGTCTCTCTCCACCCAGGTGTATAAATGGCTACCTGCTGGGGGGTAACCCTGCGATGGACTAGCATCCCGTCCAGGGGGGCAGTATAGCAATACTCTCAGTTGCCTCATGTTACGGAAACCAGGAAAAGCTCCGGCCGTGTGGGCCTCCTTGGCCCGGCGAGTGCGACTGTTTTTTTTAAATTTTTATCCTTTGTAATGGCGAGAAGTGTTTTTGTCTAATTGCAGGAAAAGTAGCCTGATTTGTTGTGTTAAAAAGTCGGCAAGAAACAGAGAGAGAATAGCCCTTTATAATCGCAGAGCGTCGTCGGTTTTCTTTCTTATCCTGCCCGAAACTAACCCAGAAAGTGGGAAAAGACCTATCCCTAATCAGCAGGAGAATAGACGCAAGAAGGGCATGATTGAGCTACTTAGGTCGGCTATTATCTGTCAAGTGCATGTGGGGTAGAGAGGTCAGGGTTACTCCACAATGGTTTTAGGAACGAATTGAATCCTGTCATAAAGGATTAGGATATCTTTTGCGGTTTTTGGTTGACGAAGAAGATTAAATATATCTCAAGAAAATTCCAGGCAAATACAATAAGCTTTTAAGTATTAAGTATTTGTGCGCAATCGTGAAGTTATAATTTGAGCACTTCTAGTGCAAGTAGCTCAGACAAGAGATGACTTCGACCAAAATTTGACATGCACAAACTCGCCTTACCGTGCACACACACTTGACAAAAGTTTCAACTACTGACAAAGTTTTCGCAATTTTGTAACTTTCAAACTTTTCAACCAATTCAAGCGCCAACTGCCTTCGTACGGTTGATACTTGGACTACCCAGCACCCGAGGCAGTGAAGGAACCCAAACTTTGTTCCATCAACAAGAGGCCACGTTAAGCCACGTTTTACAGTAAACCTATGTCAGAACATTTAATAGTTTGTCCAAATTTTGCGTTATAAAGGTAAGCAATCTTTTCCTTTCGTCCTTTCTACAAGAAAGAAATACAAATTTACTATTGTGTATTTTAGAGCTTTAAGCTTATCTTCTACTGAAAAACATGCTGTAAAAACGCGAAGTGAATAGATTTGTGTACCCGTGATGCAGTTGAGGTTATAGGGAGTTGGAGCATCAGTTCTTACAACCCTGTGAATCGGTTTTTCTTATTGTACTTTGGTGTACTAGAATCCTTCAAAGTAGGCTGTTAGAAGATACTCTAAGAATGCGACTAAGACTGAGAAATTGTACAAACTTTTCGTAGTAATGGATGAAACTCACAGATTTCACCCTATTCAGACGAGAGGTTTGGTTGGGGGGGGGGGGATTGCGGATTCTGCCTGCGTGGACTTTAAACGTTTTACTCCTTATTAACCGAGTGCGAGGGCCATAATGGGAGAATTATGCCCGAGGTCTTTAATGTCTGAGCGAAGCGAGATCCTTACAAGGAAGACTGAGGGCGGTATTTTCCCAGTACGGTCCCGAGCTAGTGAGTGTTAATAAGACGTTAATTACTTGGCTTTTCTAACATTTTACTACTTGAAAGGTGAACTGAGGCGGTTTGGGATGAATGAAGCAGTTTACCGGAAAGCATTTAACATCAAGTCACCCAGCAGTTTTATTTCACACAAGAAAAAAATTGTATATCGCACAAGTAAAACCTAAGCTTTCAAATAAAATATCTCTTTTCATTTAGCTTCACATCATTCGAACTCTTTAAATCAAGTCTACTTTCACATTTTCTGATCCACGTAGCTTTTTGTTGTCTGTCTGTGGTTTTTGAAGAGTTTATAGAATTTACTAGGGCATCTCTACGCTCTTTGGTGGCCTTTCTCTTGCCCTTTGTCCTTGTAAGGAAAGTAGGATTTGATGCGGCGTGTGTTCTGAATTATAACCTTGAGGTTGATACAATTTGTATACACAGGATTTCAAACTTTTAGCAACTTGATTGCTGTGAAGACCTACGTAATTGTAACAGGATAATATCTTTCTTGGGTACTGTCAAAACAGGGTCGTTTGGCTTGTTTTTATCTCTGCTCCGAACACATCGTTAATGTTGTACGTGATAACGCCTTGAGGGTAACCAAAAAGATAGTTCCCAAGAATGATATCATTATCCTGTTACCTTACTTAGGTCTTCACAGCAATCAAGTCGCTAAACGTTTGAAATCCTGTGTATACAAATTCTACTCTTGTATCAACCTCAAGGTTGTATTTCAGAACACACGCCGCATTAAATCCTACTTTCCTTACAAGGATCGCCTGAACCGCTCTCAAATGTCTAAAATTATTTACAAAGCTGGTTGCTGGGATTGCGATGAATTTCTATAGGCAAGACAAAACGCAGACTTCATGACAGAAAAACTGAACATTTCAAGGCCCTCTCTAAAAGTGACCATACATCAGCGGCCATATCTGATCATATGAAAACCACTGGTCACAACATTAAATGGGATCATTTTGACATTTTAGCGTCCGGCAAAACGGACTTTCATTGTAAAATAAAGGAGACTTTGCTGATTCAAGAACTACAACCATCTTTAAATGTTAACGTTAGCAGTGAGAAGCTGTTGCTTTTTTAGCTACAGCTTCTCAGGACAGACAGTCCGAACTATTAAATTACTGTTAAGATCGTTTTTCTTAATCTCGGTTCCAGACCCTTATTGTAAACTACCTTGTATATAAACAGTTTTCAAACACTGTAACGGTTACTTTTGAAAATGTATGTTGTCTAGCATACGAAACGTCAAGTTTATCAAAATGCGTTTATTTACAATGTTTATCACCCGGCGCTGTTTGTGTTTCATTCATTTTATTTTATTTTGTTTTTCTTTGGTGGCTTAGGGTACCTGCGGCATAGTAGTAAGCCTGCGTTGGACTAGCATCCCACCCAGAGGGAAGTAGCAATCGATGCTTCATGCTACAAAAACCGGGTTAAGTTCGCGCCGTGTGGGTCCCCTTTAGCTTGTGCGCGACTTTACCCTACCCTTCCTTCAGTATGGCTTAACACAGTTAGCTTAGTATCCGAACCAAACACTTGGTTACTTAGCGTTTTAATGCGTGTGGCCTAGTGCCAACCGATTTCCTAGGAGACAGGGAAACGGTATTCAAACTTCCATTTTCGTTTTCCGTTTCTCCACGCCCTCAGATTCGAACTTCCACTTTCGTTTTCCATTCATGGTCCTACGATATTGAAAAACAGAATTCGGGCTTCGTTTCCCACAAGTTTGGAAAACGGAAGTCCAATTTCCATTTCCGTTTTTCGTCTTTCGCCTTCGCAAGACATTGAAAAAGGGAATTCGAAGTTCCATTTTCGTTTTCCCGGTTATGTGTTACTGACATTTCCGATTTTCGCTTACAGGAAAACGTCGACACTTCCTGTCGCCACTCGCTGCCGCCTTGGAAAGGCCTGGGCGAATCTTAAAGGAGCTACGTCACGATGTTTCGAGATGTTTTATGGGGCGCCGTTGAAAATTGTCGTTAATTGGAAGGAAACCTTAAAATAATAGTTTTCCAGGGTAGACAAACGTCAAAGAGGAAAGCGTTAACCAAAAGGGAGCAAGGATGGTTAATGTTGGAGAAGATTAACACGGATTGCCAACTGCCAAACTTAAAAGTTTAGGCTAAATTTTTCAAGATGCACGAGCCGTGACCTAGCTCCTTTAAGTCCCTGAAAACCCTGGAACTTGTAGGAAGAGTGGAAAAGGCATTGGGCACTAGGACAAAATGACGAATTCTGGCGTGGACGAAGATGTGTCCTATTTTGTGCACGGGAGAGGGAACCAATCGCGTAGAAAGGAAGAAAAAACGTCAGCAAATAAATGTGGAAAGGCTTACTGTACAGCTGACTCTGCATACGGAATTGTGGTTAAAAAGAAAAAAAAAGAATAAAAAATCTTAGCTGCTATATGCATGGAAAACTCACTTTAAGGATTTTCCAGCTCGCTACAAGCCGAAGTAAGCATTGTTATTAAAGCCTTCTGTTTTGAACTAACATGTATTGTTCACAGCCGTTACGACGACATCGGCAAGGAAATGAAATTATTATACGTGATGTCATTACAAATCACGGAATGAAATGGCTGTTTGGGTCCCAATAAAACAGATAAGACCGAAATATTTCAGTGCAAAGGCCTTTCGTGATAGATTTGGAACACAGCCTACCTTTCGATATGGACTGATATGGACTCCGATGAGGACTGTTTGCCGTCCCTTCTTGATACCAAGATAACTGCAACACCTTTTTACAATTCGCAAACTACAACTCCTTACTGGCTAACGGTTCTTCGAGAGGGTCTAAATAGTTATTATTTACCTCAATACGAAATCGGTGAACAAAGACCTCTTCGAGGATATTTGCTAAGGAGGCCATTTAGAGACAGGAAGTGCCTACATTCTTCTGGCTGGCGAGAAACGAACCGGATGTCGATAAAACGAAAACGAAATTCGAATTCCGTTTTCCAAAGTCGTGGAAAAACGATAAACAACAATGGAAAATCGTATTCCGTTTTTCAATGTCGTAGGAAAACGAAACACAATTGAGCTGAGGGAAATGGAAATTGGAATTCCATTTTCCAGAATCGTGGGAAAACTAGACACGAAAATTACATTTCGAATCCCGTTTTTCAACTTCCCAGGCCGGAAAATAAAAATGGAAGTTCGAATTCTGATAGAGGATGTAGTAAACGGAAAACAAAAATGGAAGTTTGAATCCCGTTTTCCCGTGACACCATGGGAAAACGGGATTAATATAGATAAAATCGAACAGTTCACTGAATCCCCGATGATTCATGTGCATGTCATTGCCGATTTAAGAGTGTTTTTCGAACTACAAACAATTAACAGAGTAAATTCTGAATGAAAGTCATGTCACTAAACCTTTTTCTGTTATAAAGCGACGATTTCATTGGATTACCTGAAGTTTTCTTTCTCGTGCATGCGTTTTGAAAAATAAGTCAAAGTTCATGGCTGGGTTTGCACAATGGCGCCCTCCCGCCATTTCAAAGGGTTTCTCCTATCACTACTCGTTTTGAATACAACTATAAAATTTCAGTGTAACCTTATTGACACTAGAGTAACTCATCTCCAGTTGTTTACCGATCTACTAAGTAGTTTGTTTACTCTCAGAGAAATTCAAACATAGGTGAGAAAATGTGATAACCTGCAATGAATCTGCCTAGCTTTGTAGCGAATACATAAGATCTAAATCCCGGCATACTCAATCGAACGTTCGGAAATTGAACTCAATTGAACTCAATCGAACTCAATCCATGGATTGAGTTCGATTGAGTTCGGCAATCAAACGAAATCGAACATCGAACTTTGTGTGAGAAATCGAACCCAATCGAACTCAATCCATTGGATTGTGTTCGATTGGGTTCGGCCACCGAACTCAATTGAACACAATCCAATTAATTGAGTTCGATTGGGTTCGATTGCCCAATTTTTTTTTGTGTGAGTTCGATTTCGTTCGATTGCGGAAATCAATCGAACGCAATCCATGGATTGGGTTCGATTGAGTTCGATTGAGTTCGATTGAAATTCAGTTCGATTGGGTTCGATTGACTATGCCGGGTCTAAATGGAAGATCGAGACCAAACTTACCCACGTCAAGAATACTCGTAGCTTTTCCGTAGCTGTTGCGAGTGGTATACTGCTGGTCCATACTCTTCTCGTGTCCTCTAGGGTCTACCGCTTATGCCATTTAGCTTTCTTCAAGATTGACTTGGATTCATAGTTTCTTGGGATCTACATGTAGGTCGACTTTCGCGCGGTACGACAAATACACATGTGCCGTTTTTAAATCATCTACCTGCCGACATGACCTCGATTTTGGTAACATTGGGTAGGCCGATCTCTGACCACGAGAGGCCAATGCCACTTCTGTTTGGCAAGTAATAGCTATATAGCTACATGACTTTTATAGATTCTCAAACTGTTATCCTAAAAAGACAGGCTGCCCCCCCCCCCCCAAAAAAAAAACAGTTTAACGTTTTGTAAGATTTTGTTGAATTTTTGGGTTCATTATCCCAAGAGGTGGATCTCATTTGTATGAATGCATGAATCGTATTTCTGTGTCAATCAGCAAGACCAGAGCTAACAGATCTTATCTTGTAAATGGTTTGAACCCAGGAGTCATATCATAATTCGGTAAATTGTGATCGTCCGGGTGAGTGTAGTCCTGAGAAGGACTGTTTGAGGTGACATTGACTGACGTTTCGACAACCTGAGCGGAAGTCATCATCAGAGTCAAGTGAACTGTGAATCGTCAGTAGATGTTATAAGTGTCTGGTCGTTGTCCTGATTGGTCGACGATCTCGTGATGTTATTGGTCGTCAGTCAGTTAAGCCGTGATGCTATTGGCTGTGAAGACTGTAAAACGTGGTTGGTGCGTTTCGATCCCTCTTTTGTTAGTCAAATGTCTGTTGGTCTATTGTTAGTCAAATAAGTCGGTTTGTCTATTGTTTGTCTGTCTTGTTATTGTCGGCAATCAGTCGTTTGTAAGGTGCAGGTAGCTGTTGGCAACGGTTCAGTGGTGTTTGTTCTAAGCTAGTAAACCAGCTTTCCAGAGTGATTCGTTGATAGTAGTCCGTACTGTAGGTAACGCATTCAGCAGAGTCCCAGTCGATTCTGTGGTTTGTTTTTAAATGGTGCTCAGCAATGTGTTTGTTGATATCCCCATTTCTAGTCGCTCGTTTGTGTTCAGTCAGTCGGACGTTCAGATTTCTGCCGGTCTCACCAATATAAGTGGCCTGGCAGTCGCAGCATTTGATTTTATAAACTGCTCCCCGTCTGTCGCTCGGTTCGTCTTTGTCTTTAACGTTCGTCAGTAGCTGTCGTAAAGTAGTGATGGGTTTGTGAGCAACGCGGATGTTGTAGGGTTGTATGATTCGTGCGATAGTTTCAGAAGTCCCTTTGATGTAAGGTATGGTTGCAGTAGTGACAGGTGTCGTGTTAGTGTTCGTAGCGTTTGGTTCGGAGTTTTTGTAAGTGTTGTGTCTAATAAAGTCCCGGTTGTAATTGTTCTTGTTGAAAACGTTGTCTAAGAACTTGATTTCGTCCGTTAAGCTGTCAGGTGAGTCACAAACTAGTTGTGCGCGTCTTGTCAGGGTCCGTATAGTCGTAGTTTTGTGAGAAGTTGGGTGGTAAGATGATTGGTCGAGTAGTCTGTCGGTATTTGTCGGTTTTCTGTAAATTGTCGTCCGTAGTTCGTTTTTGTCGCGGGTAACTAAGCAGTCTAGGAAAGGTATTTTACCATTTTCCTCGATCTCCTTAGTAAACTGTATGTCGGCGTTTTGTCCGTTGAGGTGTTCGTGAAAATCGTCGATTTCGTCTTTGTGTACGGCTGTAAAGGTATCGTCAACGTAACGTAGCCAGAGTGGTAGTGTTCGTTTGTAAGTTGCGAGGGCTCGTTCCTCGATGTTTTGCATAACGATTTCTGCAACAACAACGGAAACTGGTGAGCCCATAGCTGTTCCGTGCAACTGTTTGGAGTGCGTGCCGTTGTACTGAAAATACGTAGAAGTAAGACAAAGGTTCAGTAAGTCCATTAAGTCGTCTGTAGGTAGCGGTAGTTCAATAGTAGAGTTGTTGATGGCGGTCTCAGTGCAGTCCAGAGCCAGTTGAAGTGGAATACTGGTGAACAGTGATTTCACATCAAAAGACACTAGTTTGTAGTCGTCAGGTACTTGTACTGTCTTGATTGCGTCAATAAAGTTCTCAGCCGACTGTAGTTTGTGTCGTGATTCGTCGGTCAAAGGTTTCAGTACGGTAGTCAAGTATTTGGACAGTTGGTAAGTCGGGGACCCACAGAATGAGACTATGGGTCGCATGGGTATGTTAGGTTTGTGCAGTTTCGGTAGTCCGTAAAGTTTCGGTGGTTGTGGTACACGGCACCTCACTCTGGAAAGCTGGAAAGCTGGTTTACTAACTTAGGACAAACACCACTGAACCGTTGCCTACCTGCACCTTACAAACGACTGATTGCCGACAATAACAAGACAGACAAACAATAGACAAACCGACTTATTTGACTAACAATAGACCAACAGACATTTGACTAACAAAAGAGGGATCGAAACGCACCAACCACGTTTTACAGTCTTCACAGCCAATAGCATCACGGCTTAACTGACAGACGACCAATAACATCACGAGATCGTCGACCAATCAGGACAACGACCAGAGACTTATAACATCTACTGACGATTCACAGTTCACTTGACTCTGATGATGACTTCCGCTCAGGTTGTCGAAACGTCAGTCAATGTCACCTCAAACAGTCCTTCTCAGGACTACACTCACCCGGACGATCACAATTTACCGAATTAAGATCTTATCTTACAAGCAAGCAGCAAACACGAATAAAACGTGGTTGTTGTTCAACTGAAAAAATACAACAGAATTAGAATAAAGGCAAATAACCAAACAGATCTAAAACAGGCAGAAGTGAGATTGGTCTCTCGTGGCTGGATGTTACCCGCAAAATCGAGGTCATGTCACAATGACAAAATAGTCACACTTGCTCGCACAGCGAATGTCGACCTTGATCACGTGATCTCACGAAGACAAAGACAAGTCAATCTTGAAGGAGTTAAATGGCATAATTATTACACCGTAGTCAGGACCGCAAGAAGAGAATTGACAAATAGTATACTGTTCGCTACAGCTACAGGAAAGCTGATGTTATATCCAAAGTGGGTAAGTTTCATCTTGAACCTCCATTTTAACCTTTACATTTGCCACTAAGCTAGCCTGATTCGTTGTAGGCTATCGTATTTGCTCTAAATTTGTCTTTGTTAAATAAACAAACTACCCAGTAGGTAAATTAAAATTAGGGCCGGAGTGGCACTGGACTGAGTTGGAAGACAATAACAGTACCTTGTTTGCTATGTTAACGATTAGGGACCTCCGAATTTCGACTGCAGTACGTGTTATCTGCGGGAAGGCACAATTTTCCAATCTGGCCGTTATCCCTTATCCAGTTTTTCAAAATAAACCGAAAATAAAAAAAAGAAGATAACTCAGATTATCTAGTGAATTCAGTTTTCTCCTTCGTTGCGGCTTTATAGAAGAAAAAGGCGGTTTCGTGGCATGATTTTAGTTCAGAATTTACTACGTCAAAACTAGTCTGTATTTGACGTATCCACCCCGAATTTACGTCGGCAATGGCACTATGCACATGAATCACCTGGAAATCAGTGAAATGTTCGATTTTATTCATATTCTTCAGCAATAAAATAAAGAAGGCAGCAAGTTGGTGTAGTGGTGCGAGCACTCGCCTCACGTTGGTTGAGTTTGTCACGGGGTTGGTTCTCTCTCCTTGCTCCGAGGGTTTTTCTTCGAGATCTAGATCTCTGGCTTTCCTCCCTCATGAGAACTTCCTAACTTAGTGGCTTTTTGGTGTTCAGTAATCCTTTGAGAAGTGTCCCATTCGTTTCACCAATATACTGTTTGTTTCATTTGTCCGTTTCGTTTCACCAATATACTGTTTGTTACATTTGCAACAAACAGTATATTGGTGAAACGAAACGGACACTTCGCGAACGATTTACTGAACACCGACAAGCTACTAACAATCCGAATCACGCAAATTCCTCAGCTGCAGTTCCCTCCCACTTCACCCTACCGGATCACTCTATCACAGACATGAGACTTGTATGTACCTTTAGAATTACTCCAAACTAAAAACACTGCACTCCGAAAAACAAGGGAAGCTTACCTTATAAACAAAAGAAATACTCTTACACCTTAAGGCCTCAACAGACGAGATGAACAGTAAAGCGAACACTTAATAATTTCAGAGTGTCGAGCTCAGGGAGGGAACATATACAAATACTAACCTACATGTATGCTGTCCCATCCCTCCCTCCCAGAGTTGCTGGGAACTAGCCTTGACAGTCCCCCCCCCCCGACCCCTAGAAAATAAACCGCTATAGCCCAAAGTGGACTCGCTGCCGAGTCCACCCGGGGCGCGGAGTAAAATTAGTGATTCCGTTTTCAAAACTCCAGGTATATATCTCAGGCAAATGCTATTTTTTCCACTTTTTTGTGCTGCTTTAGGCCCCACCACATCATCCACGTGACAAACGCAGTGAATTTACTGCCCGCTCGGTCATTCACCCGAGAAATCTACCTGATTTTATGAAAACCGGGCCAGCCTGCAAAACTGCAGTTGTACTGACATGCTAAGGAAAATGCTTCGCTTTGCCTAAAAGTACACTCTGCAAGCTAGTTCTTACCACCTGAGGTCATCTAGTAGCCATCAAACAGCTAATTTAGTCTTGAATCAGTGCTCTGCAGCTATTTTCAGCTCTTCAAAATTAAACCACCTGAAAATCAGAGTGTCAAACAGGGAGTGAACATATAAAAACACTAACCTATATGTATGCTGTCCCATCCCTCCCCAACTGTCTGACATTTGCCGCCTGAGGTATCAACTCCTGGCACGGCGACGACTAACAGCTCCGGCAAAAAGGAGCTATTCATTTGAGTGCAAAACAGCTTAGCAAGTGGTTCGGAATTAAGCCAGTGTGGTTGACTTGCAAGAATAACAAAAAAATCGGTAGAGATTAAACTTAAGACCCGAGTTTTGACCAATCCTACCCCCTGGATTAAGATGGGGGGACCCCAAATGCAGGTGGTCTGTTAGCCCTGTCCCCGTAGAGTTGCTGGGAACTAGCCTTGACAGTCCCCCCTAGAAAATAAACCGCTAGCCTAAGGTGGACTCGCTGCCGATGGCAGTGAGTGATAGCGATTCCGTTTTCAAAAATCCAGGTATAAATAATTGTTAACTTTGAGTGGTACAAATGCCGGCAAAAGTTTGAGCGAGTCGAGGTTTCAGTGTTATCGATAACACATTTATGAAGTAACTCGTAAAGTCTGCTAGACATCTCGTGACTGGGCATACCTGTACCGTATGTGGCGAAGTAAAGTTGTTGAATTTTCATTGTTTGTTTGTTAGGCACTTACGATTTCAATCGGCTACAACATAATTAAGTGCCATTCTAGATTTGTGCTAAACTGCAAACGATCCGGATTATTCCTACAAAACAAAACGGGCACTGATGCACATTAAATGTGGCACCGAAAAGTCGCAAATAGAAGGACTTGTCATGACTGGTACTAGTGGTCCAACATCGAGATTAAAACCACAATAGACCATAAAACTTAATAAGGGCATTTAGCCATCCGCACTGCCAAAGACACTTATAATAGTTTCCGTGCTCAAGAATAGTTATTTTCAGAACAGAATGGACGAATATATTAAGCCGTTCCCATTGATGCGAATCAAAAACTTTACACGTCTATTGTCTTCTGCGAGCAGAATTTTTTTCTGTTGGGGCAATATTTGCTTTGTTTCTGTCATCTCCGGCCAAGGTCGGAACCAGGAGTATATGTATATAGACCGCGCTTACCGCAAGTTATAGGCACATTCCGTTAGCCATAGCACGAGCAACACGACAGGAAAGCGAACAATAAGCGTTTGTAAATTTGTTTTCGGGATCTTGCACGCATTGGTCATTTATTAAAGACCCAGAGTGCACTTACATCGCGTCGTGCTTGTCGATCACGGAGTCAACAACCGCAATAACGTCACGTCGGGCTGTCCCTCAATTCACCCACCTTATCATGGTGATGGTAAAATGCTATTATCCCTTATTAATGATTTCTCAAAAGCTTATGGTTGATAAGAAATTAAATATATATATAAAAAAGAAATGTTCCGGCGGCAATTTTAAGCTGAATTGCCCCACTCTTCTGTCGGCGCAGCGTTGTTGGTAACTGCTCATAGACAAAATACACTCCGTGTTGCTCTCTGTAACCAGGTGCATTCAACAATTATGCCACCGAAGATCGAATTAAAAATGAATTCATATCTACGAGCTAAGATGACGACATTGATCGCAATAATTGTTTCGTTATAGTCCTCCCGTAGATCTTCTGTTATCGAAAGGCATATATATGATTCTTTGGTATCCTATTTGTTTGTTTATTTATTTATTTAGTTATTTGCCGTAAATGCCCGCTAGTGCAGAAGTAAAAACGTGAGATAAAACAAAAGAACGCCAGCCTTCATGGCTAATTTGCATCCAAGTTGATGATCAAGTGTATAATTATCTTTGTGGTCATCTTCGCGATATTGGTCTTGTAGGAAATAAAAAACGTGAGCGTTGTTTACCCCAACCCACCACTCCCCTCCCCCCTAAAGAGCCCGAAACCTGCGTTAGTAAAAAATTGTTTAACTTTGAGTGATACAAATGCCTGCAAAAGTTTGAGCGAGCCAAGTCTTCGGTGTTATCGTTAACATTTTTGTTATAAGGGGTCTAAATCAAGGGAGCACATTTATGAAGTACTCGTAGCGTCTGCTAGACATCTCGTGACTGGGCATACATGTACCTCATGTGGCGTAATCGATTACATTAATGTGGAGAAAAGTAGGTGCGAAGTTGTTGAATGTTCATTGTTTTTTTATTAGGCACTGACGATGCCAATTGGCTGTAACATTACTAGTTCCATTCTAGATTTGTGGTAAGCTGCGAACAATCCGGATTATTCCTGCAAAGCAAAACGGGCACTGATCATGGCACGTTAAACGTGGCACAGAAAAGATGCAAATAGAAGGACTTGTCATTACTGGTAATTGTGGCCCAATATCGAGATTAAAACCACAATTGATCATCCGCACTTCCTAGGACACTTATTACGTAACAGCCGGTTTCCGTACACAAAAATAGGTATTTTAACGTGCAGAATGGACGAATATTTTTAGGTTCCCATCCATGCGAGTGGAGAACTTTGCATGTCTTTGAATGTGTATTTACATTATCATGTTTGTTGTTAGCGCCGGATGTAGCCTGTTCCAGGCGTTCAGATAGTGGAGCTCGAGCGAAAAATCACCAGAATAAGATATTCACGCGCAGACTTGTTATTGATAGTCAAAACAAAAACTTTGGCGTAAATAAACGGAGAATACACCGAACAATGTAAAATGAAAGCGGCAATATAATCAAAATTATGAACCGCTCGTAAATACCGATCGTGCGATTTTACCGCGGCACTATCCACTTCATCTTCCTAGCTAATCGCATATAAAATGGATGTTATATCTTCTTGTATTTTTTAAAACTCTTAATTGACGGAGTTATGATATTTTAAAAATGCAAGCTTTAACTTTGCCCTCAAAATAATTTATACATATATAAATCTCTGAGGAGCATGAATAAATTTTCATCGGATGATTATTAACCTCGAGCCCACTCTCTTTCATTTGCCTTACTATAAGACGACGCCTTAAAGCATTAAAAAATAACAAAAATAAAAAAGGGAAAAAAGCTTACCACTTCGATGCTGGCCTGTCCGTTTTATAACGTTGTTATAGTTGGTAATTTCGGCGTCCCTCAAGTTGCAAAGTACATCTTCTTTCATTCACTACGATAATTTCAGCTAGATTTCGTAAGCCATACCTACTCGTTTTCAACTCATTCGCTTGGTACTCTCCTTTTTTCAAGAATATCTGTCAAATATCAGACCTTTCTTTTTAAATTCCAGCATTTTATCGTCGATTCAATGTTTCGTATGGCAAAAAAAGACAAATTTAATGTCTGTGCATTTTAATTTAACAACAACCTCTAGCGAACACACTAGTGACGTCAAAATTTATTGCTCATATGGTTAGTTTTGATGTTATGACAGGTCTCCCGCTAGTTTGTGTCGCTTTTGATAGCAAACTTCTGTATGTTTAGTGGTCACATGTTGATTTAACATAATGACAGCAGTGCTAACCTGAGGCCTATAGGCCTAGAGCGCTAGATCGAGCGATGGTAACAGTCGTATTAAAATCTGACCAGACTTCAAGTAGACCTTATGAGAAGCCGGCTCCTTTGACGGTTAAAGTTAGGAATTACGTTTACAATGCGCTTGTACTTTAGCGCTGTTTGTCCCTTGATGGCTAAACCTTTTGAGACCAAACATCGACCTTAACTTCAAAAAAATGCCAAAACAGACCCGAAAACAACATAGTCATAACCAGTTCAAAAGAATGGTTCCGTTTTCAGGGCTGAAACAGTCCTCCTAGAGTTACTGCGCATTGCAAACCTAAAGTAAAGAATCTTGAGAAAGATAGCTAATTGGCTTATTATGCTAGTCGCTTAAGAATGGTTCTAACTTTTTTTGTGTTGGCCGGCTATCTAAAACAAAAAGAATAATGATTGCTTTCATGCATACCTAAATAGAAAACTAAATTTATTCTTGAAAGCAAACAAAAATTGTCGTTTTTAATTTAACTTTGGAATAGACAACGTAGCTTCCGAAGAAGCAAATTCTCAGTTTTTCCTATTGAGATGACGAGGACTTTAACAAAAACAGTAGCAGTAGCCGCTTAACATAGCGGCGAAGTAAATGCAAGGTTGTTTTCATTGTTTGTAAGCCGTTCTTTCAGGCAACTGTACATGCCAAGCTGTCACCGTTTAAAACCCTAGTCATGTTCTGCTGTATGTGGAACTGTATTAAATCTTTATTTTCGAATCTCGGAAGCAAAAATTATTATGGAAGCTTGTTTCCTAACAGGCGGCCCAGACACTGTATGAGCCGTTGGAATTTAAATTTTTAAGAGAATGTATGGGAATAAACAAAATGTCGGTGTTCTAAATGATGTTTTTTGAAAAACTTCTTAGTAGAATATGACTTACC
This sequence comes from Siderastrea radians, assembly GCA_964017195.1. Classification (NCBI taxonomy): domain Eukaryota; kingdom Metazoa; phylum Cnidaria; class Anthozoa; order Scleractinia; family Rhizangiidae; genus Siderastrea; species Siderastrea radians. The sequence continues at coordinate 50,416,850 of OZ024889.1, read as the reverse complement.
TTGTATTTGTTTTGTGTCTGTTACTGTTTCTTTGCTTCTGGAGCCATTTCGAAGGCGTTTTGGCGACATTTAAATTTCGAGTTTTACTTCCAATGAGAAATTAGTGAGAAAATTAAAAGATTGGGAGTACAGAAAGAAAAAAGTATTTTCTTATTGGAAACTTCCAATTTAAAACTCGCCAAAACAGCTTCGAAATGGCTCCAGAAGCGAACAGACAGTTACAAATACAACATGGATACAAGGAAAGCAGGGGAAGTAATTTATATTTCGAATTGCTTCAGAAAACATCTTTAGTAAGAATGCGTTTTGTTTATTTCTATACATTCGCTTATAAAAGTGAAATTCCAACGGCTCATATAGAGTTTGGGCCGCCTGTAAATTCCTCCGTCTTATATATTTTTGTGCCAAAATGGCTGGAACGACCTCTCACATGAGAGAAGCTGGCATAAGTAATTTAATTGGCCAGTCATAATAGATCACCTTGTGTTTTTGCTGCATTCGTATATTAATTCTGTTTTCACACGGCATAACCCGAACGCAAGCACAAGTAAAGGAAAAAAATTTGATCCTTTTCTTTATGCTTGCGCTTGTGATTATTCTATCGTTCAGGGGTCAATTTAATAAAACTTACATGTCGAACCATTGTATTTACAAGCACAGACGAAAACGAGTTTAATAAACATCGTTACAAGTCCAAGTGTCCGACTTGCAATTACAGGTGTAGCGCTACACGTGTAAAATATGGTAAGTAACAAATTTAATAAAAAATTTACAGGAGTCCGACTTGTATTTTTACAAGAGTCCAACTTGTAAATCACAAGTGCAAATTACAAGTCGCATGTCACTTGTAAACATTGGGTACGTCTTGTAAAATGCATATTTTTGTGACAGAATATGTTTTCCTCTGGCAAAGAAGAACTCGACGAGCTGCTGAGGCATCTCAGTATCTGGCAACCTAGGAATTTCGAGAACAGGCGGCTGTTAGACATGGAAAATCTAAGGGAATTTTGGGTGAATTTTCGTCTCTTTGAGGCCGCTTTCGCTCATCTTTTGGAATTAATGAACCTGGGATTAGAGTAGGCATTAGCATTGATTGAAGCAGAGAGATTGGATTGTACACTTGAACCTACAAGTGCATTCCAGCGGAGTTTACAATGAATGATTTGCCACTAATCGGATTCCTTTGTTATGCGCAAAGGATTCTGGGATCGCTAGGGGCAAACATTGCAAGTCGCTCGAAGGAAATGTATGGCGAAAAGTTGTTTTGACGTCCAAAAAGACGATTTTTGAAGGAGTTCGACGCTTTTTCGCCGCTATTTTATCCGAAATAGATTTGGACCCTGTTGGTACGTGGGAAGTGTAAGTTTTAGTTTGTATAACCTCGAAATATGTGATAAAAACTACCGATAAAGATGTTGCTTGCGTAAGATTAATTGTGAAATTTTCATCGCGTAATGCTCTCGAAATATCACAAAGTTAGGCATAAATTGGGAGAAAATAAGTCAATAAACCCTATTCAGTTGTAACTACGTGTGTACAGACTGCTTTTTGGTTATCTTTGAACTCAGTAATACAAATAATACCGGGAATATGTCTGGTGGCGATCATTGTGCTGTGTGGGGTTGTGACAACGATCGAAGGCACCCAGAGAAGCAAAAAATTCTTCCTCACGTTGGAATATTGAGATTCCACTCGGCCAAGAGTAAAAAAGATGTTTTGTCGTGGGCCAGAGCTATACATCGTGATCAATTTAAAGTTACAAAGAGTACAAAGGTCTGCTCAAATCATTTTGTGCAAGGCTATCAAACCCTCGAATGTCCTACACCAACACTGTACATGAGAGAGTACGACTCGAGTAAAACTAAAAGACCTGTAGTTTGACAGAAGGACAAGTTTGTGAATTTTGTTTAACAGCCGCAGCATATGAATTCCCACTGTTATCTAAATCGATTGAAACAGTGGATGCTGTATTCTCAGGCAAAGGAGCACTACAACAGACAGCTACCTTGGGGCAGCAGGAGGTTGAAATGGTTTGCTTGAGAATAGTCATCATAATACATTAAAGTGATTGCACAACTACACTGATTCTTTGTTGTGATCGAAGAAAATGAATCAATGTTGACAATCGGTTTAAAACTGAACCATTTTCTCAGTTTTGTTGAGAAGGTACAAATAGGTCGCTTTAGGAGTGATGCACAACTGAATATGTCCACAGTTTCTGCCCAAGTTCCCGTGATCTTGCTGTTCTTGACATGTTCCTCCACAGAGTTCGAAGCGAAGAGAAGCGGCTCAAAAACCTTCGGATTTTTCTCAATCAAACTAGAACTTAGCCTTCGGATTTCCTCATATTTCTTATCGCTCGTTTCATCCCTCCAGAGAGCAATAGCTCGGTAAAAACAATTTCCATCTCCTCTGACAACAATTTCTCTCCTTTGAGGAGGTAAATTTCCAGAAGCCATAACTTCTTGCTTAAGACGTTACTAATAAGAAAACAGCCTGTACACATGTAAATACAACTGAAAGAGGTTTATTGAACTATTCATGCCGATTTAAAACCTACTTCTATGATATTTCGAGAGCATTACGCGATGTGAATTTCACAATAAAGGCGTCAATAAACCTTTCGCAAGCAACACGTTTATCGGTAGATTTTATCACATATTTCGAGGTTATACAAACTAAAACTTACACTTCCCACGTACCAACATGGTCCAAATCCATTTCGGATAAAATAGCGGCGAAAAAGCGTCGAACTCCTTCAAAAATCGTCTTTTTGGACGTCAAAACAACTTTTCGCCATACATTTCCTTCGAGCGACTTGCAATGTTTGCCCCCTAGCGATCCCAGAAACCTTTGCGCATAACAGAGGAGTCCGATTAGTGGCAAATCATTCATTGTAGGGCTACAATTGTAATTTACTCTTGTATCTGACTCGTGCTACACGTGTAAGTTCCAGAGTAGAAAATTCTTTTATTTAATTCTTGTATTTACAAGTTGGACTTTACACGTGTAAATTACACGTGTAAAAATTACAAGTGTAGTTTCTTTATTAAATTGACCCCAGGTCGTTTTCACGGTGAAATGAGCACCCTTATGCTTGCTCTTGTGCTTGCACTTATATTCGCGTCGCTAGTGAAAACCAGGCTTTATATCCCACTGTAATTAGCGCGTTGGACTTCAGATCTCACGGCCAGTGGTTCGACGCCCAGTCCCTGCAATAGTGTTGTTTCCTTAGACAAGATACTTTGCCCCACATTGTCTCTCTCCACCCAGGTGTATAAATAGCTACCTGGCGGGGGGTAACCCTGCGATGGACTAGCATCCCGTCCAGGGGGGAGAAGCAATACTCTCAGTTGCTTCATGATACGGAAACCAGGATAAGCTCCGGCCGTGTGGGCCTCCTTGGCCCGGCGAGTGCGACTTTTTTTATTTTTAATCCTTTGTAATGGCGAGAGATGTTTTTGTCTAATTGGAGGTAAAGTAGCCTTTTTTGTTCTGTTAAAAGCTCGGCAAGAAACCGATAGAGAATAGCCCTTTTTAACTGCAGAGCTTCGTCGGTTTTCTTATGTTTGTTAACCAATGTTATTGAAATGCATGATGATGATGATGGGACCATGACTTGCCCGAAACTAGCCAAGAAAGTGGGAAAAGACCTATCCCTAATCAGCACTAGAATAGCCGCAAGAAGGGCATGATTGAGCTACTTAGGTCGGCTATCATCTGTCGAGTGCACGTGGGGTGGGGTGGTCAGGGTTACTCCACAATGGTTTGAGGAACGAATTGAATCCTGTCATAAAGGATTAGGATATCTTTTGCGGTTTTTTGTTGACGAAGAAGAATAAATATATCTCAATAAAATTCCAGGCAAGTACATTAAGCTTTCGTTAAAGGCTTGTGCGCAATCGTGAAGTTATAATTTGAGCACTTCTAGTGCAAGTAGCCCAGACAAGAGATGACTTCGACCACAATTTGACATGCACAAACTCGCCTTACCGTGCACATACACTTGATAAAAGTTTCAACTACTGACAACCAATTCAACGGCCAATTTTCTTCGTGCAGTTGATACTTAGACTACCCAGCATCCGAGGCGGTAAAGGAACCCAAAACTTTGTTCCATCAACAAGAGGCCACGGTAAGGCGAATTTTACAGTAAACCTATGTCAGAATATAAAGTAGTTTGTCAGAATTTCGCATCGTAAAAAAGCAAGCAATCTTTTCCTTTCCTCTCTTCTACAAGAAAATCAAACAAATTTATTGTTGTATATTTTCAGCTTTAAGCTAAATGTCTACTGAAAAACATGCTGTAAAAAACGCGAAGTGAATAGATTTGTGTGCCCGTCATGCGGTTGAGTTTATAGGGAGTTTTAGCATCAGCTCTTCCAATCCTATGTATCGGTTTTTCTTTTTGTACTGTGTTCTAATAGAATCCTTCAAAGTAGGCTGCTAGAAGATACTCTAAAGGCACGTTTACACATGCGATTTTTCATGCGAATTTTGTCGCGCTCTCCAATGCAACTTTTGTCGCAAGTGTAAACTAGCGGCCATTTCGCTGTGATTCAGGGTGCGATGTCTGCTGCAATTTCCCGAAATTGCTGCCACGTTGCATCAAGTTTAGAGCATGTTCGAAACATGTGCGATATAGTGGCGACAAATCGCAGAGAAATCGCCACTAGTTTACACGTGCGATGTAATGATGCAACTTGAGCGCGACGGAAATTGCCTTGCAAAGTGCGACAAAAGTTGCATCAAAAATCGCATGTGTAAACGGGCCTTACGAATACGACGTAGACTGAGAAATTCTACGAACTGTTTTCCTTAAAAATGGATGAAACTCACAGATTTTACCCTATTCAGACCGGAGGGTTGGTTTGGAGGTGGGGAGCGGGGATTGCGGATCCTGCTGTCTGACTTTAAACGTTTTAACCTCTTACTAACTGAGCGTGAGGGCCCTATTGAGGAATATTGGCCCGAGGTCATGGTAGTACGGACCGACGGCAGCGAGGTCCGTGCAAAAACGACCGAGGGCCAATATTCCTCATTACGGTCCTGAGCAAGTGAAGTTAGTAAGTAGTTTACTATAAACTAGACAAGAACGTGATCGGATCCCATGAACTAGCTTCGTATCCTGATTTTCAGAGTAAGGATTTGCAGAACCGCTGGGACATTGTGAAGCATAATGGTTTGTGTCACGTGTGTTTGAGATCTGAGGGAAGTGTGAGTCACCAAAATTCTGCCGGTGTGGAAGTGACAAACGGCACCAGAAGTTGCTCCACAATCCCCCGAGTTCAAGGAGAGGGTCTGACAGACAAAGCCAACACCGCGTAGAAGAACCGAAGCCGGCGGGAAGCAGCCCGCATCTGGAATATTCTAGTGAGCCAAGGCCTACTGGAACTAGACGTACTGCACAGTAGGCAACTGTGACTCAAGCGGCCACGATAAAGACTGTGCTCCTTCATGTGATACCGGTGAAAATCACGTCACCTGACGGAAGGTTCGTTACCACTTACGGATTGTTAGACAACGCCTCCCGTGGAACCATGATCAGCCAGGATGTCGCTAAGGAACTAGGCCTGAAAGGTTGAAAGGAGGTGACTTCTGTTAGCACACTGTTGTAGCAAGAGGAACAAGAGATTGAAGTGGTAGAATTTACGCTGCAGTCTGCTAGTGGAGAAGGAGAAATTCTTACTGTTGCAGAGGGACTATAGTGACAGATAAATTGAAAATTGCAGAGAGGTGTCTCCCTGTAGATATTGGCAGAAGGTCACACCCACACTTGGTGGACATTGAAGTGCCAGAGGTGAAAATAAAGAAAGTGTCAGTACTGATTGGAAAGGATGTTAGTGAGGCGCATGAGATCTTGGAAGTGCGGAAGTCAAATAAACCAGACAGCCAGTTACATGCTCAGCGAGGCCCGTTGGGTTGGGTCATAACCGGAACTATTCTGGGTTCACCGAATCAAAAGGAACTTAGTGTTAACTTCACTACGTGTGAAAGAAAACTGCATGATCAGGTTGAGAACTTCTGGAGGATAGAAGGACTTGGAACAAAGCCTGTATGCAAGCCCGGAAATGAGGAGCCAGTTCCTAAACATCGAAACCACAACCTATCTAGAGAGGACATGCGAGCGGTGGACATTCTTGAGAAAACAACAACACTGAATGATGGTCACTATGAGACTGGCCTGTCGTGGCGGAGAGAAGACAGTCAGTTACCAAAGAATCGCAGGGAGGCAGAGATGAAACTGCGAAATCAATATTTTAAGATACAAAAAATATATATTTAAAAAAGTAATAATGAAAAAACATAAACTGATAATAAATAAATGATAATAAATAAATCGCCGTTATTTTTGAACCCTCGACATTCTACCCTCGACAATCGACATATTACCCTCGACCCTCGACAAAAACCTACACTCAAGAAAAAGCCAAGAAGGTGTGATAAAACTAAATCGCAAGCAGCAACGGTAATTAGTTTGTGGCTTTGTGGTTTCCTTGCCCGTCCTGTGGGTGTCATTACAGGGGTACATTGTTCTTTTGCAATACCATTTGTAATTGGGAATGCCAATACCATAAACTGTTGTTGTTGTTTTGTTTTCTGTTGCTTTGCCCTAACCAAAAAATAAAACAGGAAACGTAACAAAAGAAATAAAAAGTATGACTACTAACTATTTACTACCAAATTAAAAACTCAGTTGAAACCCGAAACTCTCTCCGGTGTTAGTTGGACATGAGTTGGAGGTTGTGCTTTGAAATCAAAAGGAAAAACCGTCTTCGTGCTGCTGCAAAAGTCATTTAAAATAACCAAAGAAAGACAAAGGCACAGAGATAAACCTTTCCATTTTTATTGGAATAGTCTAACCTATAAAGCTTATAAAGAGCAATAAGGCCCTAGAGCGGGCCACCTCATTGTCTAGTCTATTGTAATATAAATAATGATATCGAGCAAAGTGTCCCTTTGTTTTACAGTTATTGTTCTGTTCCAAGGTGCCAGTCAGTACTTGAATGCCAGCCATAGTTTCCGCAAACACAGCAAGGTCGGCTTTAAAAACTCCGTCAACATCCGCAGCTGCCAGTAAGATGATTTTCCCAGGGCCTTGCTCATTAATTTCTTCTGCCATTGAAAACAGCTCCTTTCTTGTGCACCCCAGTGTTTTGCTGGTAGTCGTCAGGGACATAGGGTAGCCAAGCTTCGCCATATAAGGCGCTATGAACAACTGAGCCAATACCCCTGGAAGCCTGCAGTTTAGATCTACCAGGTAGCGTCTTCCTTCCTTCTCCAGAATCTCGATGTTGACTATTCCAAAGTAGCCTGAAGTGTGAAGGAAGGTTTTGATTGGCAAAATAAAATCTTCGTAAATCGCTTTTCTCCTCTTGCTTGTTCCAATCACCTACTCTGGCAGCCCATTTGTATTTCTTTGAAATAGTCTCGGTCAAGCTGCCCAATCAGTGGATATCACCTGACTTCAACAAGTAGAAATAATAGCCCATGGTCTCAGCATCGGGTACAAATTCTTGCAAAATGTACTTTCCCTTCCAGTTGCACTTGTTTCTAACTTCTGCCATCACCTCTTTTAGCTCTTGTGAGTTGTGAACTAACCAGTTTCCGCATCCGCCGCTCGATTGATCCACTTTCAGCATGCAGGGAAAGGAAACATTGTCTTCCTTCATGATTTGAGGGGTCGGCACTCCAATCCGCGGAATCGTGCTTTTGCAAAGCAACTCTGCATGTAGTTCAGGGTCAGTGGCATGCTTCTCAAATAGCAGAGACTGCAACGGACCGGTGCTCACGACTGGGACACTGTCGGCGAAACCTTCTTCAATGGATTTCACTTCTGCGGCTGGGAAAACCGGCAGCCACTTTTCCCAGTGATTTGATTGCAGACTATCAGGCTTGACGTCAGGCGTGCTTGGAATTGCAGTACCAATGTTTGCGAGATGTCTGATGGGTCGCAAGATATCCTTCCCTTTACTGTCCTTTAGAGGGTAGTCGAAATGAAAATATTTCTTGTCGTTAAAAACTTTGGAGTCTTTGCAATAGGAAGAACGGCTGTGAGGCAAAAAGTAGGCTTTGTCCAAATATTTTACGATGAGTTGACTATAAGAATATATCTTGTAACCGTCCGCCATAACTCAAACTCAAGACTTTTTTACCTCGTATATTTACGATATCCTATGTAAGGTAGAATGAAGATGGAATGTGAAAATAAAAAGCTAATATATGGTCCATGAGAACCCCCAGGCCTTAGAAACGGAATGTTCGGTCATCAGAAATGACCGAACTTTCATCCCTACCAGCTAGAAGACAACAGAAGCTGTTGACAGGGCACACAGTCGGGTGCTCCTCTGGCCTCTAGTAAACGAATATTAATCGTCAGTCACGCGTCAACCCTTGACAGAGCATACAGTTGGATTCACGTGTGTTCTCATGTCTATCTTTTCGTCGAGGGTCGAGGGTACCATGTCGAGGGTGGAGGGTAACTTTTTTCCCAACTTTTTTTAATTAATAAAGAAAAATTAAACGGAATTTAACTAAAATAATTAAATATACTTAATGAAAAGAGAAGATTTAAACCGAAGTTAACCACTATAAAGATATGGATTGCACGTGGACATTAGATCTTTTTATACGTGGACATCGCCCCAAAAAATTATAGCGAGTGGGGGAGGGGTGAGATAGTGAATAGCACGTGGACATCCCAGTTCGTTTTTAAAAACCTGATTAGTTTTCAAAGAATTATATTTAGAACCCCACAGAAGCCCATATTCGATCATAAATCTGGTTAGATTTCCCGTGTTACTGTAACATCACGAAGCGAAGAAACGTGACAAAAAAAGCGAAGAAAAAGCGCGATGTCTTTATAAATGGTTTCACAGCATCAGGTGTAATCCAGCTGTCATGGAAACTCTCTTGACATGTCCAAGCTCCAGAAAATAAAATTTCTCGGGCAGAATCGGTCATATTTATTAACTTCTATGTTTTGCCGACGGAAAATATCGGCAAGCAACAGTAGCCATCATAGTTCCATTTCGTAGCTTTCGTAGGTTTTTACGCAAGAAGTGATTGGCAGCGGCTCTTGGCATATGGAAAACGTTGAATATGGCTCGTAGTTTTTACAGCTTCTCATGTTTGAATTTGCGACAATAAAGGGTCTGAAATATAATCTGCAACGTGATGAGTTTCCTTGCTGATGTTTGTAACGCTGCCCCCGTGTTTAATTCTGTTGCAAGATGTTGTGTTTAGCATCACAGTGTGATCTATAGACCCCTTTCGTCAAGAAATTAAACTTGTAGCTTCTTTAGAGCTATGCAACGTTTAGTAGATGGCTCAACTCTGCTTCAGTCAAATATGTGTTTGTAACTCTGGGAGTTTGATATGTTTCCCCCTGTGTTGTTAGCAAGTTTATCGACTACGTGTTCAAATATGCCAATATGTACAGGCAACGGAGTTGGGTTTGCGGACAGCTAGTAGTCCATCTGACGTTAGAAGGCTCATGGCCGGGAAGCTCAGGCAATACCGCGGTTCCGATCCTTCTGGATCTCATCAGTTGCCGATAGAGGAGAGCGAACAAGACAAATGCTCGGTAACACTCAGCTATATGGCTCGTCCCTTTTGCTTTTATACTCGATCGGTGTATCGAAAATTCTGAGTTATAATTGGTCGGTAGGTCACCAGTGAAAAGTCACTGTGCAGTTTTCGATCCTATTGTACACAGCTTGATACTGTGTCTTTACTCATGGTTATAACGCTTTATTTGCAGCATGCATTGTGATTTTCTTGAAGGATAATTTGATGAATGGAAGTGCGAATATATTATCTAACAACTCTTTAACTTTCGGAGGCTGGCGTAGAGTATTAAATGTTACCTTCCATGTTTTTAACCTTCGTTACTTCTTCTGCCTCTAGCGCACACTTTATTGTCACAAATTCAAACATGAGAAGCTGCAGAAAACTACGAGCCATATTCAACGTTTTCCATATGTCAAGAGCGGCACTAAACGAACCACATTTAGTCGCTTAATAGACGACCAGAGGTCAAATTTAAACGAGACTCCATCATACAGTTATCAGAAAAAGATCGATATGACCTCGAAATCAAGCTTTAAAAATGCGACGTTTAAGTTAAAATGTCTCATTTCAATCACCATTTAAAAATCCTCCAAACTAAACCCACTAAATAAGGTGAAAGACCGAGATATGTAAACCGCAGCGTACAAAAAAAATGAGCAACAACCTTTGCTTAACAAGAAATTTAGAGGTCCCCTATGGTGTCATACAAAAGGCTGGGGCAGATCCTTAAAAGACATACTCGTTCGAGCCAAACTGTGAAGTGGTTATTACACGTGGATAGGAGTTGTGTAGGCCTGTCACCATAGTGTTATTACTGTTATATCTGTTTCGCAAACAACAACCACAACAACAACAACTTTATTAGCATCCCCTTTTACATATAAAGTATTGCCTAACAACTAACACTATATTTATGAAATAAATCATAGTATTAAATAATCCTTATCATAAAACTATTGGTTGAAATCTATTGTGAATTTGCCTATTAGTATATTCATTTCTAGTTTGTAAAGCTTCATAAACAAAATAACCTAGTTTCTTACAAACATAAGCATCAACATTATTAAGAAGAAAAATAATTTTGTCTTCTTCTCCTAAAGAGTCGAATCCTGCATATTTTAATTTGATGTCATTTTTCAATTGTTTCCTAATATTTCCAAAATGATTACAATATAAAAGGAAATTAATTTCATTTTCAATTTCGTTGGAAGAGCAGTACTGACATATTCGTAAATTTTCAGGTATCTTTGGAATGCAATGTCTTCTGGATTCAATTCTCAAATTATGATTACCTGATCTAAGCTTGGCTCAACTTTTCTATGATTCATGTTTTTGATTAGTTCTAAATATTCAGATTTGCTTACCTCGATTTTGAACATAGAGTAGAAATTTAATTTACATCGGATCATTTCTATTTGATGAGTTTTCAAATCAGAGGTGATAAGTTGTTTTATCTTTTGTAAATGATTTTCAATTATTTGTTATCTGTGACATGATTAATGTGTTGTGGGTTCTTGGGATGTCTTATATAATATTGTTTGAGTAGTTCATTTATTGTAGACAGACATAAATGACGATTTCTCATTGTTTGCTAGTTGATTTAAAATGTGTAGGCATTGTCTAGCAACGCTATTTTCTGGCAGTGTTTCAAGGTGTAACCAGAAGTTTATGATGCTTAAGAAAATATTATATTTGAGGGGAAGCCGCCCTGTTTCGTTTCGGGCTACAACATTTGGTGTTCTTCTATTAAGCCCATATAATACTTGTAGAATTGAGCATGTAATCTTTCAATTGGGCCCTTTTCCCATTTTTAGCTGATAGGGTATCATACGCCCCCCATACTTCTGAGCTATATAATAGAATAGGGATGAATAAGGAATCAAAAAGCTTATTGCACATGGTGATTGGAAGTTTGCTGAAATCCAGATATCGCTTGCATGTAAAAATCGATCTTCTAGTTAATTCTCTACTGTTTTCTTTTTGGAATTTGAGAAACTACCATTACAGTTAAGTGTTACAAGGAGGAAGATGTATTCTGAAACCTTAGCAATTTGATTACCATTTAGGAAGAAAGAAAACTTTTCACTTGTTGATTTGCGATTCTGTTTTTGAAAAATTAACGTTTTTGTTTTCTTAAGATTGATTTTTAATAACCACTTTTCACAGTATTCCTGTAGAGTGTCAATTTGTTTTTGAAGACCAGACGCACTATTTGAGATCAATACTAACTAAAGTCGTCTGCATAAAGTAGACAATTGAGAGATGACCCATTTGGTAAAAGAATTTGATGTGTGTCATGTAAAGTGGCTAACGTATGTGGAATTTCATTTAAATAAAGATTAAACAGCAACGGAGAAAGAATACATCCTTGACGCACGCCTCTATTCTAATCGAAAAACACGCTTCTTTGATTTCCGCACTTAAGTGTCCGTGTCTTAGAAAGTGTTCCAGGGGCGAAAAGTGGTGGTCAACCAATTTGGCTGACACTTAGCACAGAAGTTGGGTGTGATGAGATATTTCAAAAGCCACTTTGGCTCACTTCTCTGACTTTTAGTTCTGGAGTTTTATGGGGTCCCATTTGTTGCCCTTTTAGCACCAAAACTCCAGCCTTCCAGGGGGCATTTTGAAAGTGCTATAAAACCCCATTGGTAAATGATACTAACTAAAGTCGTCTGCATAAAGTAGACAATTGAGAGATGACCCATTTGGTAAAAGAATTTGATGTGTGTCATGTAAAGTGGCTAACGTATGTGGAATTTCATTTAAATAAAGTTTAAACAGCAACGGAGAAAGAATACATCCTTGACGCACTCCTCTATTGTAATCGAAAAACACGCTTCTTTGATTTCCGCACTTAAGTGTCCCTGTCTGAGAAAGTGTTCCAGGGGCGAAAAGTGGTGGTCAACCAATTTGGCTGACACTTAGCACAGAAGTTGGGTGTGATGAGATATTTCAAAAGACACTTTGGCTCACTTCTCTGACTTTTAGTTCTGGAGTTTTATGGGGTCCCATTTGTTGCCCTTTTAGCACCAAAACTCCAGCCTTCCAGGGGGCATTTTGAAAGTGCTATAAAACCCCATTGGTAAATTATGCTGCCAAATGAATTTGACCATGGACTTTACTATAATGGAGCTTGCACTTCATACATGTAACTTTGTTCTCAAGCCATTAAACAGAGAGGGGCCTGGGGCTAGATTTGGGTCAAATTTAAGGTCAAAACCACTACCCAGAATTGCTATTAAAAAAAAACATCATATTTACCTGCCTTCTTGCATAACTTCCATACCTACACCAGTATGTACTTTAGTGACCCAATCATCAAAATCAGTTGAGAAAAATTTGGCTTACTAAGGTTTGTTAGATTTTTGGCACGAACACTCCATGCCCCTCTACGGCCATGCAGAATGAAATTTTGAGCATAATTCATGCCATAAACAAACCAAATTCTTGACATGAAGCCTTTCTTTTGTATTTGGTGAGTAAAAATGAGGCATTAAAGCTTAATCGGTTTCATTGTTAGGAAATACCCTGACTGATATCTTACAGATGCTCTAAGAAGGCCTCTAATTAGCACTACAAACACCCAGATTTAGCAAAATAAGGGTGAATTTTTTCTTTGAAAACCCAGTACCCATCATAGAACACAAATGATGGTGTTCTCACCTAGATGTGGCAATTTTTCTCTAATTTATATTTTTCAGGTCATATTTTCATACATACTATACTCCAAGCATGGAAAGTCTCCATATTTTGTCAGGCCCATGTAGCATGTAGCGACCAAACACCGTCAATGCACCCCCCTAGCCAATGTGTAAATTCCTCAAATTCTCATCAAATGCAAGGAAATTCGCATAGCGCTACCGTGGAATTCAAATAACAACAAAGCCGTCTACTGAACAGAGTTTTGATAGTGCATCACTTTCAAAAATATATTGTCCAAACCAAGACTGCCCCAACAACGTAAAATAGCGCAAAGTATGTGTAAAAGATTCAGTTTCATGTTCCGGTAGTTTTACTCAATTCGTCAATTCATTTAGTTCTCATATAATTCAGAAAAACGTGAATTTGGCGACCTCGTTATATTTGGATGCAGAAAGTGAGTTTATAATAGCCGCCCAAACTTTTTCATCCTTGCGGATAGCCAAATGAGGTTTTGAACTAACTATAACGATACATTGAACCCAGTTTATCTGGAGTTATTACGCTTTTCAGTCAAATTTGGAAAGCGCTGGAGCGGTCCAAACTTTAAAGTCCGTCTGGGGTTGTTGTTTCAACGTTCAAATTGTACCGGGATTTCTGTTCCTACGATTTTGCGGAAACTTGAAGTGTCAAGGTAAGATGTTGTTATAAGCTGATTCTAGAAGTTTAAACCAAATCGTAGCGCTCAGTTTTGTTAGAATAGCAATTTTATCAAAAAAGTAGTGTTCAATAAAAGCAAAATCACGCAAAATTAACGAACAGTACATCTACGTGTTGACAGAAGTATTATTTCTCGATAAATTGTGTGTAAAAAGCGAAAGTTTAAAGGCAATCGGGTAAGAAACGACGATGTTATTAGAGTTTTTAGAGAGGCATAGAGCGCGTCATTTATTTCGATCGAGTCACCTTAAGGCATATCTCATGACGTGATGTTTAAATCCGGTTTGCTAACCCGGGAATCCCCATGCAAAGTAAACAAGTTGACTCGGAACGGCTACGTGCCAGACCACGCACAAAATTACCTCAAACCAGCCAACACCACACGCAAACCACACGTATCGCTTGATAATGTTCAGTTATTTTCTAACTTAAAGACTCGTAACAGCTACCTTATTAATTGATCTCCTTATTAATGACCAATTCCTTCGCTTTATGCAATTAAAATCAACTTCTCGAGTCAAGTAAACACTCATCTCTCTCCCTTCTCAAGAACTGTTAGGTATCGATGGTGCTATCCACTAATTGCATCATCATACTAGTGCCAATCCCTTCTCTTCCTAAGCCACCGTTCCACTACCGTGCTAATAAGCTGCAAACACAGCTGTCGTTTCTCTCTTCTGTGAAATACAGGTTACCCAATGAGAATACTTACAATCCACTTCGGAAACCGTTCCCCCATAAAACGTTAAGGGAAACTGCCTCTCAGGAAGCACAATATTACACTGCTGCTATACAAAACGCAACTTTCAAAGCAAATCACATTCACAGAAGCGTAATATGCTCCTCACATTCACAAATCCTTCCACTCCCACATTTTTTACATCCCTCAAAATGTCAATTCCCATAACAAAACTCCTGCACTAAAAAAATCTTCATCATAACCACCAACTGGATCAGACAACACAGCCAATTTCGCGTTCAATCCTATCAGCTGTTTTACTCAGTTGCGCATGCGTTATACAAGACAAATACTGAAACCCCATACTTAACAACCCTGCGCCGTTCATATCTTAAATACTGTAAATTAAAAAGACAAGAAGACACGAAGGTAACATTCAGCAGACTAATATGCGCATGGGTCTTATATAAGGGAGTAACGCTCTTGAGTACCCGTACTACAAGCTTTACAGCACTTTGTTCGTATTTTAAGCCAACTGACGCAGAAAAAAACTGCCGTGTCCATTTTATAAATCGGCGGCCGGTTAAAAATGCAGAAAAGACATGCGTCATTACCACCCTTGTTTTGAAGACTGAAAAATGTTATCGAAGCACGGCATTTTCTCGCCTAAAATGTCAATTACATGAAAAAGCTTCGATGCAGCATGTTTGCAAAGAGTTTCAAGTTCACTTATCGTCGACGAAACGGGCAAATAGAGGAAGACTGTCGAGTTTTAAGCTCGAATCGTGATTGCGTGATAAGCGTGTGCACAGCTAAAGCTGGATGTAAACAAACAGTGCCAACAAAGGAAAAACGGCTTTAAGACTACTCTTATCGTTGTTTTTGTAAAAAGGGGTTGTTGCCATGAATAAAGTGTATTTTTAAATTCCAAAGTAAAGCATTTTAAGCAAATTGTTTGCCCTTCCTTTGAACAGTTTGTTAAAGGCTTGGTTCTCTTCGCAAGAACCCAGTAAATTACCGCGCGAAATCTTCAACCAATCACAAACCAGCAATTTGAGACGACAATTCGTAAAATATCGTCGTCTCTCTTCAATCCAAAGAGTCCCCTGGATCGCGACAAAAACTATTTGTGCGCGTGTATGATCCCTATCTGAACGTTTGAATCACTGACCTGCAGCTTTGGTATCACCAGGTCTTCTTCTCGCCCCTGACTCACCTGACCCCTTGTACTTGTCCTTTAACCATGCAGTCATGTCATTATCGCAAGACAACAAAGTAATCAATCCTGTTTCGTGCACAGCCCATGACGTGGCACCACACTGATCATCTACCCCTCCAAAGGAACAAAGCGCCATCGTAACATTATCCTGAAACTTATGTTTTCTACAGTTTCTAACACCAGATAAAAACACAAACATTCACGCTTGAAACGGGAGAAGAATGGGAACTCGGTCCAGTCCCCATACTCTCACATCCAAAATGGCGGGTTAGTTGATACAATAACAATCGCATCATCTTGAGGCTTTGTATGGAATATTTTATTTGAACAGCAACACAAAATCTTTGTTATCCAGCTTTCCTAACTGTGGATTCCCCCTTTTACTGGATGGTTCCATTTATTCAGCTTTAAAGTACCTGGAAATCTGATGGATCACAAGTCACCTGAACGCAGCTCACTGCAGCTTCTATGTAGTCCATGAATGGTCATGCCCGTTTACTGATGGTTATTTGCAAGAGCTATTCAGGCTATTAAAAGGTCAGACGTAGATTATCTGTTAACGATCGTTTTCATTATAAACCTCACTTTATCTTGTATGGAAAAAATGGGCCTGACAAAATAAGGAGACTTTTCTTTTGCCAGGAGTATAGTATGCATGGAAATATGACCTGAAAAATGTAAATCACAGAAAAATTCAAGCATCTTTTAAAAAGATTGTCATACCTAGGTGAGAACATCATCATTTGTGTTCTATGATGGGTACTGGGTTTTCAAAGAAAAAATTCACCATTGTTTTGCTAAATCTGGGTGTTTGTAATGCTGATCAGAGGCCTTATTAGAGCATTTGTAAGATATGAGTTGGAGTATTTCTTAACAATGAAATCGATTAGGCTTTAATGTTTCATTTTCACTCACCAAATACAAAATAGAGGCTTCATGTCAAGAATTTGGTTTGTTTATGGCATGAATTATGCTCAAAATTTCATTTTGCATGGCCGTAGAGGGGCATGAAGTGTTCGTGCCGAAAATCTAACAAACCTTAATAAGCCAAATTTTTCTCAACTGATTTTGATAACTTGGTCACTAAAGTACATACTGGTATAGGTATGGAAGTTATGCAAGAAGGCAGGTAAATATGATGGTTTTTTTAAAAATGGCAATTTTGGGTAATGATTTTGACCTCAAATATGACCCCACTCTAGCCCCAGGCCCTTCTCTGTTTAATGGCTTGAGAACAAAGTCACATGTATGAAGTGCAAGCTCCATCATAGTAGAGTCCATGGTCAAATTCATTTGGCAACACAATTTACCAATGGGGTATTAAGGCACTTTCAAAATGCCCCTTGGAAGGCTGGATTTTTGGTGGTAAAAGGCCCACAAATGGAACCCCCCCCTAAAACTCCAGAACTAAAAGTCAGAGAAGTGAGCCAAAGTGGCTTTTGAAATATCTCATCACACCCAACTTCTGTGCCAAGTTTCAACCAAATTGGTTGACCACCCCTTTTCTTCCCTGGAACACTTTCTCAGACAGGGACACTTAAGTGCGCACTTTGATTTGGAATACATGTCTGATATCAGGTTATAAAAATGGCCACCAATTTTATTCCTTAACAATTTATGTAACAAGCCGTCATGCCATACAGAGTCAAATGCCTTTTGAAAATCTATCAAAGAACAAAATTATGTACCTTTGTTTGTATTAGTGACATACATAAGGTTCTTAATGAGAAAACGTGATCAGCTGTTCGAAAACCTTTCAGGAACCCAATTTGTGAGGAATTTTCATATTTCAGAAAATTGTATAATCTTGTATCTAAAAGAACCGCGAATAGTTTTCCTAAACAACTGTTGACACAAATAACCCTATAATTCGATGGGTTAGATTTGTTCCCTGATTTGAAGATAGGACTAATGAGTCCGAAGGACCAATTGTTTGGAAAGGTTCCGTTGCTGCGTTCGAAATTGAATAATTTGTTAAAGAGGTACTCAGATGATGAATACTACACTTTAACATTTCACTTTGACAGATGCTCTGATTTCGTCTTCAGTAAAAGGTTGATCTAGATTATTGAATTGCAATGACTGTGTTTCTTTATCTTTCACATCTTCGACTATGTTTTCTTGGGTGTAAGATAAGCTGTCCGGATTTGGAACGGAATGTAGTTGTTGGAAATGGTGATATAGTTTGTCAAAAGGAATATTTATTATAAATTATTTGAAAAATTTCCTTCATTTGGTAAGGATTTGAAATTAGACCAGAATTGGGCTCAAGTTTTGGTATCAATTAATTCTTCTATTTTGTTGTTTTGATATTTTTGCTTTTTCTGTCGTAGCAAGTGTTTGTATTGCCTTCTTACAGATAAATATTCAAGTCTCGTCTGTTCATTTAAAGGGTTCTTATTTTTTTGTTTGAGATATGTCTTAGCTTAGCGCTGATATTTTGACAATGATTATCAAACCAAATTTGAGAACATCGTTAACCTGATTTCCTTTTTATGTTGACCAGTTGTAATGATTTTTTTGCTGCTGTTCTAATATGTTGCCAAATTTAACTACCATCTCATTTACGTTACTTATTTGCTCGATATTTATAGATTCAAACTCAGAAATAAGTTGTGTTATTTCAGAAGACTGTAAAGCAGAAAGAAATTTCTCTTTGGAAATTTCGTTCCATTTAATAATAATAATAATAATAATAATAATAATAATTAAAAACAATATTATAATTATAATAAGAACCTTCCCAGAATGCTTTGCACCAGAAAAATTTCAATGCAAAATAACTTAGTTAATTTGTGGTCGAAGAGAATGCTGTACCATGTGTTATTTACAACTTCGTGAAAGTTATCCCTCATATTAACGTTAGGGTGATGACGTCATTATTCACGTGACTATGGCAAAAAATATGTTTTAGCTCACTGCAAGAACAGGCCTCCATCAATTCAAAAGCAGATAACGTGCCCTGATAGTCATTGGAATGGGCAATATGGAAATTGCCACTTGACATCTGGCATTTGAAAGTTAAGGTGGCTCTGTACAGGAGCATTTCCCAGGGGACTGGTAAGGAGTCAGTAACTATGGTAGTTTAAGGCGGAGAGAAACAAAGCTTGGCTGGTTAATAGTACTTCGCATGAAAGTAACGACCATGATATGCTCACTGTTGTGACGTCATTGGTCACGTGACCAAAGCGCACAGAAAATTCAAATCACTTTAAAACTGCTTTAAGCTCAATAAATTCGTAATTTCTCACAGTAATATCGCAGAAAAAAATTGCAAGTTATTCAAAAACGTTCATTATTATTTTTCCTTTTGAAAAAAGCACAATGAAAAATGAACCTTAAACTTTTGATAATCCCCTGTTTTGTGAGGTTTTAATATAAATGTAAAAACGAATCAGCATATTTGGTTTCAAACTATGCTCTTTCTAACTACGTTAACAGTTTTTTTTTTTTAAATTCGTTTTCATAGAGCTTAGGGATGTGAATTTGCAGGCACGCGGAGTACTGGGCACCAATGTCACGGATTGCTCAGGAAGACTGGTGCACTTTTTAGGCGCGGCGGCATAGCTAGCGACAAAAGCTGAAAAATGGGGTTAAAAGGTGTTTTGCTAGCTTTCTGTCGGTCCGTTTCTGCTAAAGAATTGTTAATGGATTTTCCGAAAGAGGACAGCACTTCATTTCTCGCTGCCTTGCTCATGTCAGGTACGTGTAATTATAGCTTTTTATTGTCTTCGGTAAACAGCTTAATATATTAGCAGGGCTTTACCGATCGATCATTTTTGTTTAATGTTTCATATTTATCGTTGGTCCAGTGCTTAAATAATTTGCCATTTTCGTTCCGGTAGCAAAAAGCCGAAAGATAGGCACGTAGGTTGGTAGCTAAAGTTTATTAAGTTTCGTAGGTCTTTAAATAAACGTTATATGAAGTGATGTAGTTTTTGTACACTCGTCTGTGAATCGTACATGTATGTTATTTGTTGGCCCAGTAAAAGTGTAGCATCGCATCCTTTATGTTTTCAGTAACTTTAATTACAGCGTTGCTGTTAAAATTATTGTTTCAAACAGCTATTGCTCAAAGCAAGAAGGTCAGGCTATTCTCTTAATGTTGATACTGGCAGATAAGCTTAAATTCTTTTGTGTAGCATCATTTAAGCTTACGTGTTGTAAACATCTCATAACAACATAAGATAACACATAACATACTTTATTATTCAACAAATTGTCACTATGCCCATATATGGTAAGGAAGCCCTCAATATCTGTCATCCGTACATGACAGATATCCTGCGATATACGTAAATGACCATATTTGGAAGTGTACTGTAGATTTTCTTTCATTGCTTGTTTGGCGGCCATTTTGAAAACCGAGGCCGTTTTAGCAGTGTTCTCCGGAAATTTTAACTCCCTGGAAGAAACTTTCCACGATTAAATGCTCTCAAAAAGTCAGCAAGTATTTGCTTCAGCTCACAAAGATACCCAGAGGTTGACTTGGAATTTTCGTAGTGAGAACTCAACCAAGAAAATGCTATTGCGAATGAAGCAGCACACTTGCTCACGGAAAGTTGTAAAGACTAAAGTTGAAAAGACTTTAATTCACAGGAAGAGGACTTATTCTCGGTAAGGTAGCAATATTTTTTTTACTTTGTCTTGTCATTTCCAAACATGAGTTTGTAAATAAGTCTTTTTAAGTGAACGGTAATAAACTTCGATTTCTTGAAGTTCTGTTTTGATTTCTATTAAGCTTAAGCGTACGTGTTCCTAGCTTTTAGTGTTTTCATCATAGAGCCGTAGTTTTTCTCGTTCTGAAAATGGTAGTCGATGGGAATTTGTTAAATAATAAAACAATTATCCTGCTCAATCTTGCGGAATATCCCCTGATTTAGCCAACTCGGCCTACGGCCTCGTCGGCTAAGTATCAGGTGATATTCCGCGCGATTTCGCAGGATAATTGTTAATTATTTTATCTCCATCTCCATTTGTTTATTAGCTGGGCTTTTCTTCACTGCTTGCAAATTATTTATATACATCTAATGACTCACGAATGTTTCTTAGATCAAGTAAGGTTCAAAGCTATAGTTGGCATGATTTGATGACAAACAACAAATCTAAATTTCGAATTAGGTACATGTAAAACTTTTATTAAAAGTTATGTGTTGATCACTTTTGGGAAAATATGCTTAAGATAATCGAGTTCAAAGCAGGTGAATGTAATTGTTTTGTACATCTCATTCTCTACTTTTACTGATTAAGTTATTCCATAATTTGCAGGGTAAAAAATTAACTTCAGTGCTTGAATCATTGAATTGCAACTCGGGCCAGTATCCTTGAATTCCAACCTCGTCCCCAGGGTCTTTTCACTTGCTCGCTTAGTATAGTGGACCAGGCCATTTAGATAAAGTGGCTTTCAAAATCCTCTAGTCTAAATCAAAAAATTTAAAACCATATTTACTTGAATAGACCCCTCCGAACCTGGGTGAGAAGTAAGTCTTTTATCCAGGGATTTCGCCAGTAATCATGTGGAAAAAGTACCACATACTGTAGAACTCTAAGTAAAAACAAACCTCAACTTTTAGTGGCCCTGGTCAGTTTTAAATTGCTACTGGCAACCAGGAGACTGTCAATTTTTAGCCCTGAAGTTGTTGTTTTCACTGATCCTTTTTTATCTATACTAGGCATGTATATGTCAGCAGTGATCAGTGATGCAGCTTTTCTTACAGTGAAGGTATGTACATGGAAGATATCAATCACATAATTACCCCAGCTTACGTACTATCTTACGGTTCAGTAAAATGAACTGGGTCAAATGCAGTGATCGGTTTAATTTGGGTTCGGTAGTTGAACACAATTAAACCAACAATATGCATACAGCAGTGTTTGATTCCAATTTCTGAACCCAGTCAAACATAATTAAGTACAGTTAAACAGTTTAAAATCATTCAAATATACCAGAGATTTAAACCATCTGCCTTTAAGTGTGTGAGAACAAGCACAAATTTCTGTAGTGTGGAATTTGAACATGATCTGTTTTGTATTGTCGTGTAGACACATAGAAGACTGGGTGGCTAAAACAGCCTTTTCGGAAAAAGAAAATTTGGCAATCCTAATACTCACAAAGGCAAATAAAAGTTGAACCAAGGAAAAAATTAAATCACAACATTTACATGAGTGTTCCATCAAGACTTCCATTGGGGTAGTGATGAAAACCTTATACTCACTTAAGTTACAAAATCCATTTTTCACGGTGATGTAAGATTTATTCTTGATGGTTAAAGGGTTAAAACTTAATGCAGAATGAATCAAACAGTTATAGCATGTATGGGTTTCCGTACCACAGTGATTATTGTGACCCAGTACCACTACTGGGGCAAGCTCACACAGGTATGACTTGTACAGTTATGAGATGTTGTGCTGTAATCATTAAACAAATACAGAGAAACAAGAGGAAATCGGGAGGAACTTGTACCAGAATGAAAATCACGCTGGTATTATGAAAACACCCCCTTAGCCTAAAGTTGAGCAGCTCTCAAGAATGTTTAACAACATCCTCAGAGACCCTGGGGCAGTAACGCCCTGATTTCATGAGACCGGTACAAACTCAGACTGGTACGATTTTGTTTACATGAGACCGGTCTGAAAGTCAGACTGGCATGAAGTGTTTACCTGAGACCAATCTAAACTCTGTTTGTGTTAATATGGTCCGCAACCATCCCATCCTTAAAAATCCACTTTATCTATTATCCAACAGCTTGGAATGCTCCAACGCCACTTATTAAACGTGCATACCCAAAACAAATATCTCAGACCAGTTGGAACCCTGTTCATGCTTAAGTGGCTCCCCAGTCTGATTTCAAACCGTTCTGAGTCATTCATATTGGTTCAGCAGCAGTGATGAGTTAAACCAGCCTAAGGCCCTGTTTACATGAGTGACTTTATCCCGGGATGACTTTTATCTCCTCCCGGGGTGACTTTCATTGCGGTGTCTGGTCATTTACCTGTAAATGTTTACATGATTTGGAGCTGAAATGTGTTCACCCTGGGACGATTTCATCCCGGTCTTCAGCACGGGGATGAAATCGTCCTGGGGTAAACACCATTTCAGCTCCAAACCATGTAAAAACTTACAGGTAAATGATCAGACACCAATGTGAAAGTCATCTCGGGATGAAATCACTCGTGTAAACACAGCCTAAGATGATAATTATTTTATACTAGCTTCCTGTTTCGTACGTTTCGTGTAAACAGAGGTAAGCATTTGGAGTCGATCTGAAGTTGTACCGGCCCAAGTTGGTACCATTCTCATAGACTACGAGCAGTCTCTCATTTTTCTCTGGCACGTGCACACTGACTGTTCTACTATTGGTAATTGTGATAATTAAAATCTGCTTTGTTTTTCTTACAGGTTTTTATTCCATCAACCTGATGTCAGGAAAATATGGCAGTTTATTGTAAGGGTTTGGTTAAGAAATTTGTACTTTTAGCTATATTCCCAGACACACTCTATCAATTCAAATAAAAAATTTGAAGAGCAGTTTTGTCTTTTTCCGCTTAACATTTTGATGTCATTGATTAGTTTGACTGACCCCTCAGTACTACTAAGTGGATGATGTATGAAAATGGAATGAATCCTGGAGTACCTTTTAGGGCTCTACTTCAAAATATCTGATGAGCACACCCTGCCCCATATCTTTTTTGGGGGGAGTATCCCCCCCAACTACTATCCCAGGAATGAAGAGTCAGACCTATTTGATTGAATTCTCTTTATGGGGAAAACTATATCGATTGACTGATTCACCAGTCTGATCCCTTTTTGTCAGTTCATTGCCTATTAGGTTTCAGACTATTCTGAAATGATTTAGGAAGAGGCTATTCCTTTTGTTTTTCTTTGGTACCAGATTATGGCAATCAGTTACAATGCTTATTGGTGACAAATTATCAAACCAAAAAGAACTAAAGTCTCGAGATCTACTGCCATCACGGTCTGGGGTAGTAAGAGAGTGAGTCATAAATAAATCTGTGCATCAAATAAAGTCACTAGTCATTACTGGACCATTTGTTATTCGCATTGGCAACACTGAAGTCACAGATTGATTGATTGATTGATTGATTAATTGATTGATTTTTTTAATTGGCTGATTGACTGATTTATCAGCCAGTTGGTTGAGTGGTTGATTGATTGACTGATTGGTACTTAAAATAGATGAATGAATTGATTCACCCGAATTACATGTAAGTAATTACATGCATAATGCTGCACTTCTTCGAATCTTCCTCTAGCAGTAAAATAATACCCGGCATCCGTCGAAACATAAAATAAGTTTCAAGCCCCAATGTCATGACATAATTGTAAGCAAATAATTTATTTGTAATTAGCAAGTAGTAGGTAAGAAGGCGTATTAGAGAGCAAGACTATTAGAGCTTTTACAGTAATTTAAATAATATTTCATATTAACTCTAGTAAGCTACTCCTTTTGAGTAACTACCACTATTGGACAGTCAAGAAAGAAAGCAATGCCCTGGGATGTTTTAGGATTCACTACTTCCTACTATTAATTAAACGTCCCGGGGAATTAATACAAGTAAATAAGGTACATCATCATCATCATCATCATCATCATCATCATCATCATCATCATCATCATCATCATCATCACCATCATTCAACTATAGCGTCATTTTACCATATAAGGAGAAAAATATGAGTATGAGAGCGTCTTACACTGTAGAAAACGTATTGCACTATAGTATCCCGGTTTCAAATCACCTATTGAATAAAGCATTTAAATTGCTTAGATATTTAAGTTTATATTACCTACAACAAAGGCTTATTTAAAATTTATGAAACACTGGTTCTAATTTGATGAGAGGTGTATTACTAATGATGAACTAATAATTATTATAATATTGTTTTCCGGTCTCACTTGTAATAATAATAATAATAATAATAATAATAATAATAATAACAATAATAATAATAATAATGCAATTCTTTATACAGATGGCCTATATCACGCAAGGTGGTTTTCAATAGGGCACTGTCAAAATATAACAAGAGAAAATTTAACTAAAAATACTAAAATGCTAATATTTAAATATTAGAAAAGACTTAAGGGGATTAAACACCTAAGTTCTACTTAAAAGCTGAAGAAAATGGAAAGCTATTTTCTTGGAAGATTAAAGAGCTCTTTTTCGGGAATTTCGTTAGAGATATTTAACAACGAAATGCCAATATTTAATCAGCTTACCAATTGACAGTGATCTGGAAAAGGAGAAGGTTGACGAACCACAAAGTTTTGGAACATGTGCAGCACTTCATGACTAACAACGATATAATCAACTGTGCTTATTCCTTGATACCCATGAAAAGTAATTTTACCAAGTGAGTCACCTTTGCATCCTCCATTTAAAATTCTCAGGTCTAGAGATTTACATATTTCGATGAGACGTTTTCCTTGTTCATTAACATGATTGTCAAAACTGCTCCTGGGTCGTAACTGCATACTAGTTCTCTTTCTACCATTTTATTTGAATTTATACACTGATATTCAAACCTTAATTACCATTTACAATTGCACTTCTATCTAAAACAGATGAAACAAACGACGCATCAGGTATCGTGTCAATCTCTTTTACATCATGGTAACTTTTCTGCGGGCTTGTCCATCAGGGGAGGATGATCTTGAGGGTCTCTCCAACGTTTCTTCAGGAGTTCCTTCAATCGTCCCATAATATCGCTTTTCTCGGAACTGCTGTAGCAGGAACCTTAAACCTCACCTCCACCTTGTTCTAGATTGCTTGCACAGTATGTTTGCTTGCTGTCGAGTCGTTACCGATACATTTCCTCCGTGTTTCACGGAGAAATGTAACGTTGCGAAAAGTCCATTCACTGTTCCTGTCAGTGATGTTTTTTTGATAAATGACTTCTCAAACTCATTAATAATTCATAAACAGAAAACAAAGGAAATCACTACCGTGACGGTGGTTTGGATACCGGATCTTAATTAGCATAAAGTTTTGCGAACTTTTGCTTTGAATTTCTCCAAGAATAACGAATGGTTTGAGAAGCCATATCAAAAACTCGAAAGAGTGTTTCATCAGGTATCCAAACACCTCGAAGTCGGTCAAAAAAACTCGGCTGCGCCTCGTTTTTTCAACCCACTTCTCGGGGTTTGGATATCCTGATGAAACACTCTTTCTCGTGTTTGATATATTACTTACCAGACTCACTGAGATAAGACAAAGCTGGTGACATCGTTTCACATTTTTAACGTTTTTGTTAAAGTTTGGTTCTTAATTCAATAAACCTCTAGTACTGAAGAAAAATGCACTAATAAATACACGCCGGGCCCCGAATAAACGCCGGGTTCGAATAAACGCCGGGTTTACGAGGCCGAGTTTTAAATAAACGCCTCCGGCGTTTAATCGAGAAAATACCGTATAAGGGGAAAGGAAACTTTTGACGGCAATTAAAACACCACCGGAGAATCTACCCGATTTTTTTGTGTCATTTTTTCTAGGTGGACTCAATGCAATTATATCAAAAGCAGGTATTTCATCTACATCAGAACCCCAAATTTCTAATAGGATGGTAATATCGCAATCCTTAAATTGATTCAAGAAATCATTATTTTGAATTTTATAGCCAAAAACCGAAATTTTTACCTAAGCCATTAACATTCCAACAACTCATTTTTAAATTATTTCTCAAAAAGGATGGTGTCTCCCGAGGGAAGCACATTAGTGACTACTTCCTATATGAAAAAAAAACGGCCTGAGCTAAACGATGAAAATGGGTAAACTGCAGAAATTTTAAACATAATTAATTAGATAATATGGTATCGTTAACGCAGAACATATCTTTATGATTGCCGAACCATCTGATAAAGCTTTAACAAGTTCATCACAGTGTCATGATCGACGTTTTAATCCTCTACAGATGACTTAACTGCTTTTCAGAAAGATTTTGTGGCCTGTGAAGGCGAATGGTTAGCAGGAATACAGGGGCACCCAACGAGAATATAGTTCAAAACCACTTAACTTAGCATTATTGAACGTATTTTAGTATTTAAATGGTAGATATAGGCGTATTTTTATCCCCTAAAAACTTTTCATCTGTTCGGA
This sequence comes from Siderastrea radians, assembly GCA_964017195.1. NCBI lineage: Eukaryota > Metazoa > Cnidaria > Anthozoa > Scleractinia > Rhizangiidae > Siderastrea > Siderastrea radians. The sequence continues at coordinate 50,389,902 of OZ024889.1, read as the reverse complement.
TTTCTTAGCTGAAAGTCTAGTGATCCGAAAATTATAGGGATCAAAACTTACCTTTTCGAAAATTTTAGCCAGAAAAAGGCTCCCGAAAATTCTAGGTGACCTTTTAAGGGTAGAAATCCGTTAAAAAATGGGCAATAATACCATATTTTAGATGTTCGAAAATCCTAGAAGAGGCAGGCAAGCAAGAAATTTTACAACAAATGTTCCGAAAATTCTAGATCTCAAATCGTCTTCCGAACAGATATTTTCCCGAAAATTGTCGTTGGGTGCCCCTGAGGAATATTTGGTTTGGGTGTGGGAACTTGTGCGTTAATCACCGACACCGGAAATCGTGACCCGGTATTTCTCGCGACTCCCCTAGGTTTGTTTTGCAATTTGCCTGGGCCGCTGCCAATCACTTCTTGCGTAAAAACCTACGAAGCCTACGAAATGGAACTATGATGGCTACTGTTGCTTGCCGATATTTTCCGTCGGCAAAACATAGAAGTTAATAAATGTGACCCATTCTGCCCGAGAAATTTTATTGTCTGGAGCTTGGACATGTCAAGAGAGTTTCCACGACAGCTGGATTACACCCTATGTTGTGAAACCATTTATAAAGACATCGCGCTTTTTCTTTGCTTTTTTTTGTCACATTTCTTCGCTTCGTGATGTTACAGTAACACGGGAAATCTAACCAGATTTATGATCTAATATAGGCTTCTGTGGGTTCCAAATATAATTCTTTGAAAACTAATCAGGTTTTTAAAAACGAACTGGGATGTCCACGTGCTATTCACTATCTCACCCCTCCCCCACTCGCTATAAAAAGATCTAATGTCCACGTGCAATCCATATCTTTAAAATGGTTAACTTCGGTTTAAGTTTTCTTTTTTCATTAATTATATTTAATTATTTTAGGTAAACTCGGTTTAATTTTTCCTTATTAATTAGAAAAAAGTTGAGAAAAAAAGGTTACCATCGACCCTCGACATGAAACCCTCGACCCTCGGCCCTCGACAAAAAGATAAACTCCTCTAGAATGTCTGGTAAACACTTAAAAGGATGACTTACCTTTTAATACCGTGTAGTGTTTGCCCGTATAACGCTGATATGCAGTTTGAGATTTCGTTGAAATAAAGAGGAACCTGGCAGGCCGGCAATCAATCTCATCTGACAGCGAAACCCGGCGGAAGCGGCAACTGCTTAAATCAGCTGAAAAGTGATGCTGTCTTCAGCGCGTAAATTATTGACACGAAAATTGTTAATTTCAAATTCCATGCACCTTAAAATCCGGTCAAGAAATCAGTCATATTTTTCAAACGCATCCGAGAATTGTCACGAATCACCGGAACGACTAGAAGCTATGAATCGAAATGCAGTGGACCGCTCTTACAGAGATTGCCACTTAAGTCCTTCTGCACCTACAACCAACGGCTCTATCCATGATTCTATTTGCATCTTCATGTCTATATATTGCCACCTTTTTCGAGTCACCTATATCACTCTCAAAAGTACAACCACTTTTAGATATTTAAGAATAATTCTTTCACGTACACGCATAAAATTGACTTCTGATCGCAGCCACGCACGTTTAGATTGTCTCAACTGAATTTGTTACTCTATTCCACAAGATTCTGTGAATATGAGGTATTAGACATGACATGTTCAAAGAAAATGAGGAAACGTGAAGGAACTTTCAGGGAATAACGGGTAAATAAATGGAATAATAGATGGATAATGAATAACTTCGGCCCAAGCAATAACGCGCCACGAAAAAAAGTGGGGGACCCTCTTCATCATAGATCGTCAATTCTGTTAGCCTTTCTGTTCGTTTTATTATTATTTGATTTGATTTAATCCTCTTTTTTTATTTTACTTTACTTGCACATAACCTGCGATCAAACTGATGTTTAGCAGAGCTTTCATTTCATATTCCCTTACTTGGGACGTTCGAAAACAAAAAAATTAGGTCTGATACAATCTCTCACAGGACCTTGCGAGGCTAAACTTTGGCCGCCGAATTCTTGAAATCTGATTTATTTGTTTGTTGAAATTACCGAAAGTACATAGCACTGGGTGTAGGAAGGACTATTAGCGGAGAGGGAGACGTTGCCGTTTATTTATTTATTTATTTATTTATTTTTGCAACTGCAAGCTCAGATAAAGTGTCAACAATAGCAGCAGCAACAACAAAACATTCACCTCATTTCCTTGTAACAAAAGTCCTTCACAAAGCCGCCAAAAAACCAGTGGCTCAGGAGGGCAGTTGAATGCCAAGACAAGCTAAGATATCAGCGGCCAAAACTAAGGCTCTGGACAAACGGATGAAACCTTTCCATCTTCCATCTGGACGATGATAACTGATGTTAGGTGGCTTTGAACAGAATTTTATTGCCATAACATGTTGAATTGGACAATGCTGAACGATATTGAATAGAAAAGCTACATCCTTTTGACGGGGGCCTAACAATTTCCTTCAATAACCAACAGAAAAATAACATTTAATCATAATATAATGGGACCTGTTGTTTGCAACATTAGGCCATGCGAGCAATTGTAAGTATCGCGTAACGGAAGTAATTTTGATTGGCTGATTTAACAAATGTCAATCAATCCTAAAAAAGGGAGTAAACGTTCTATGGAAGACTTGTACTAGGTTCTATTTTTTTGTTTTGCGTTTCCTGCGAATATGGTTTACCAAGCGAAAGGAAAATAGAGCCTGAAAGGAGGTAAACTTGCACAAGGAGGTCGACTTGCTAAAAGGTTATTCATTTTTGTAGTTCTCGTGCTTTCTAAACCTTTAAAACGACAAGAAACGGTGTGATGAAGTAAATACAATTATGGATGAGCCTCAATTTGATTGACCTAAGAAACTTTCGAAAATGCTTTACGATTTGGAGGCGGGCTGTTTATCTACAGCTGATTCATTAAGATTCCCAGTGAACTTCTTCTTCTCGTGAGCAACAGAAGTGTCCATTTCAAGCACCTTAAGTCAATGAAATTTCCTATTCCAACGAAAACCAAGACAGCTGCGACACTGATTTCGCGTGATACGTTCTGCTTTCTTTGCAGTATCTTCTCGTGATGTCTTTGTTTAAGCCGCCATCAATACCAGCAACTTTGACTATTTGGATGAGTCTTCTTGGGTATTGGACCGTGCAAGGTAAGACAAAATACATCTATACCTAAGAATTTTGGCAAATGTTGAAGTTGTAGGCTTTAAATGACACAATAAGCCAATAACGGTGTAACGTTGTTCTGAAGTTCAGAAAAGGGAATTTTGCCAACGCTACTGAGCCAGTTTAGCCCCTTGCTTCTCTTATTCTGAGATTTTCAAAGCGCGCTCTCATTTAAATTTGCCGTTTCAGTGGTCATGAATAATTAGTGATGTCCACGCATTCTGCCCGAGGAAGAAGACGAGCCATTGACCTGAAATACCTGAACAGACTGTGCACCAACTGCATAGTCTGCATCCTCTAGCTCAATTGACTCAGTCACCTGCGATCGGAATGTAACGAAAAAGACAAGAAATGCATGTTGAACGTTCGTAAGATCTAAAATACGTCAAGTGAAGTAGTTCGGCACAAATGAGAACAAAGTGCGAATACCAACCATGCTTCACTTCACTGCGGCAGCACTAGCAATGAGTGAGCTACGCATTTACATCAGCTGATATTAGGTAGTTTTTTTTTAATATGTGACTAAAATGCTTTTCAGCAAATACCTTGGTTCACTGAAAGTGGTATTTCTCTATTTGTGAAATAATTGATACGTTTGGATACTATTCGTAGCCTTTCAAAAAAGTCAACATATTAAGATAAAACCTGCTTGTAATATCGTGTCTACCTTTAGTTGAAATCTCAGGGATCTATATCTGGTAAAATGCAGTAGACCGCCATACATGCGTAGTTTCTTAAGAAAGGCATTTCTTTATGTAGAATTGAATTATAATAAAGTTTCGATGTAATGCGCGCTCTGATTGGTTGAAACAGCGTGCTTTTTCAGAGTACAGATGCACGGGATAACCCATGACGCCATTCCGCGCGTACTGGCAAGTTGAAAACCTTTCTTGTGCGTACTTGCAAGCTATGATTAAAACTTGTTTTCTTACAAATTTCTTTACAAATGTAAGCAATATATAAAACAAATAAAAAAGCCAAAACCGTGCTTTGTTCTGAGAGCCCTCAAGAAGTATGAGAAGCACTCGCCTATGGCTTGTGTTCAGCCTACACTTCTTTCGTGCCCTCGTCGCTTCCTTCCGTGCTTTATCACAGATCAAAGCACGGTTTTGGCTTTTTTATTTCGTAAAATAATGTAGGCCAAAACAGTATACGTCCTTAATTTCAGACCGATTACACAATCTTTTTGTATTTGAAGATTGATCAAGGGATTCAAGCCAAGTCTAAAAATAACGAACAGTTTGATATTTTATATTACTTCACTATTTGTTACACTTAATATCGTATTCTATTTTAAAACTGAAACTGACTATTGATAAATCATGCTGAACAACGTATCGGAAAACTTTAGAACTGAAATGTTTTAAAGACTTTGCGTACAGGTCGACAGTTTTCAGTGGTACAAAACCTATTGGTGTTCGTCCATCACCATCCGTAAGAACCACGGCAACCACAAGTTTATGACGGATGGTCTATGTGTGTCCGGGGGTGGCTGTTTGGGCCTATCCGGGAATAGAAGTCTCTACAGAGAGCGCCGGCATAAACCACTTGATCCTATTGGACGAGTTGATGTTGGATCTTCTTTTGGGTCTTATTTTTCCTATGTAGAGTTGACAAGGCCGGTTTTGCTGGCAGGTCATATGTCAGGCATTTCCAAGAGCTGGTGAAGAGTGCAAGATCTCTCGGCGAAAATTTCGCGCTGCTCTCTCTCGGCTTTGAAGCGCAAAGTTCGGCCTCACGAGCTCATGCTTGTCTTCGGAGAGCTCCCCATTTAAGAGTTGAACGTAGAGAAGCATAATTGCGCTGATGAGATTGCTCCTGAATAATGCACGTCTACAGCACCAAACTAAATTGTGAAATTGTCTGAATATTGATTTTTTGCCGTTTTTAGTGGGATAGCTTTCTAGCTTAGTTTATGTCCACTTTAAATAAAGTCCACGTCTATGTCAACATACCGCATTAGTTGCTTATGCTGCAAGTCTGTTTTGTGCACTGTCATTCTGACAGTCAATGTTTATCAAAAAATGGATATTCGATAAAGTTTTGAAAATTTTACTGAACCAGAACATAGACATATTTTCAAGCCATCTAAGAGGAAATGTCGATGTTCTTGGAAGAGACTTTTTTTTCTGTTTTCAATCTTGAATGCGCTGGCTCTTATGCTAAGGACTAACAGGGAGAATAAACACAACCACACCTCGCACCCGTTCAACACGGTGTGGCACAATGGTAAAAGCTTTCTAATACAATGGCGTTAAATGCTAAGAATTAACTGTCGTTTTTAGCATTGTAAAAACTAAAAGAAACAGAAATTCAAAACTTTCTGTCCGTGGATTTGCAAGCGTCAATACCTTTACGTATTTTAACACTATCATGAATTTTTGTAGTGCGCACATCCTATTGACAAAAAAACAACACACTCACGAGTAATTATTATTACGTTTGGGTTAGCAACAACAAAAACAACAACAGCAAACTCTCAGAAACGGATTTACCGATTGCTATAAAAATAGTAGGCGACGTTTAACTGTAACGGAACAACATTGATGCCTGTTAATGTCAATTCGTTTCCTTAGTATAATTAAAGTTGAACTATACAGCCGTGAAAAAAGTAGAAAACGAGTACTCGAGAATGTATAAGAGCTGAGTTATTGTGTTCTTTTCCTCTGCTTCTTTTAGTTCTTCCTTTGTTTATTTATTTGTTTGTCTGTTGTTGTATTTTTCCTTTGGGGGGCACGGTGCACATTTTACTCGGCTGTTCAGCTTTTCTATACTACAACGAAAGAAACTGGATAAAGGAGAGCGGGTATACTTGAAATTCAGTAACTCTTTGGTAGTCTTATCAATTTTCATCCATTTCCATTTTTGAAAAAAAAACATTGATAGCATTCATTGAAAAAATCATTTTTTAAAATTTATTTTGTAAACACTTGTAGACTTTACTTCACAATATACGTTTTAAGTATAGAAAATGAGGATAATGGTCTTAAAAAGTAATGCAATAAAACGGTATAGAGAGATATATTCAGGAGAATCTATATTAGTATTCATTATTGATTAATCGATTTTTTTTCTCATGTATCCAGATGTTCATGGCTGCTCAAACGACTCCAGTCTCTATTTCATTGACGAACACAGCATCAAATGCATTGACCTGAAGACCTCCAATCACACTTATGTTAGCATACAGACAGTTAAGACTGGTCTTGTTCAAGCTGGTGCCATCGACATAGATCACCGGAACAGAATGATATATTGGAGCGACAACTCATTGTGGACCATAAATCGAATGAACCTAAAAACTTCAGAAACTGAGGTAATTTTTTATTGTTATGTTAGAATTGAAGAGGTTAAAACTGAGGAGCTAAATGGTTTCAGAAGTTTTTTTCTTGGTTTATGTACTACCTAGTATCTTTCTATTTACATTCAGTGTCAAGTCTGATCATACATTAGAAAGTGCATTTGTCTCCGGCAAAGCGAAACGTGATTCTCCTCTTTACTCCTCCTTAAACGCTAAATTGTTAATTTCTTGTTGATTGTTCTGATCTTTTGTTGCCAATAATCGGCCGCTTTTTGTAAAGGTTATCATCAGAGATGACCTGGGTCAAGTGGACGGAATAGCTGTTGAATGGGAAAGTGGTCTGATTTACTGGACTGACTACATCTATGAAAGGATCGAAGTTGGAAAGCTGGATGGGAGTTCAAGAAAAACGTTGATTGCAAGCAATCTGTACAACCCACGGGGAATCGCCGTTGATCCGAGTAAAGGGTAAGCTATCGAATGGAAAATCTACGCATGAATTTTACATGGAGGTGTTAATTAACCAGCCATGTCGATAGTTATCCAATACACGTCGCTGTTTACACTAAAAAGTAAGAAAGAAACGGATTCCAGCAAACAGTGCGGTGGATAACCAGAATTGGATATCTGGTGACGTCACGAGAAATGGCAATTTGGCCGCCGAAGCTAGGCACACTATACATACTCTTTTCTGAGCTCTTTTTGTGGCCAAAAAGCGGCCTTTTCCAACAAGGCTTTGCACACAATACAATAGCACAATAGAGATTTGTTGAGTGGAGAAGAAAATGGCGTTTTGCGAAGCTTTCACGAGTTGGGAGGCCAAAACCGTGCCATTTTGTGCTTTTCTTGCTCTGTTTTCGACTCGACAGGACGCCACATAAATGGAAAAATCAGGTACGTAGCATTTTTTGTCCTTTGTGAAAAAAATATGTCGTTAATGTGTATGAAATTTGCTTTTACGGGGTGTTATTTTTGTGTGGGACCATGACTGCGTCGCTGGGTCCAAGGCTTTTGAAGATGCAATAATGTAGTTCGCCAGATGTGTTTCTCGTTGACCGATCACGCAGACCGTGCTGTGGACCCGATTTCATGCTGTGTTTATTATTAGTCCCCTACAGCCAATGGAAAACCACATAGATTTCCCCCAAACAGTCCTCTCCTCGCCATAAAGCCAATAAATAACAGCAAAAATCATAGTAATAATTTAAAAAAAGGAAACAAAAACCACGCTCATGCAGGTTTGCATGCACACAAGTAATGAGTTTTGACTCATGATTAAAAGAATATTAGGGGTATGAATGGATAATGAAGCGTTTATCTTTCAACAATGCAAGGATTGGAACCAGATTTGTTAAAACTTCAAAGTATCATTTATGTTTGGTCTACTATAGCTATGCCAGGGTAATAATGTGATCTAGTATTGGATTGCAGATATGAAAAAACTGAATTTTTTTTTATTATTAAGAATAATAACTGGAGAACCCACAGCATCAGCAAAACCCACTACCACACAAAAATGGTCGAGAAACAAACAAGCAGGAGGTGGAGTAGTCCAACCTTGCAGCTGGTTATTGCATGTGCAGAAAGGAGAGGGAAACTAGTAAATAAATACAATAAGGTCAATGGGGTTTTCCATTGATGGCTTTCAAAACATGGAAATAAGGGTAAATAAAAAATTCAGTTTGATACATGAAGCTTTGGAAGGGTACAACAACTCTTGGCTGACAATGTTTATCTACTTCACTCAAATCCCCGAATCCTCTTTGGAAACAAATTTTAGAAGCTCTTGTTGAGGCTTGACCATATCTGCAAATTTACCAGTGTGTATTGGTCTTGACATTCTGTTTATATATTTCCTATCCTTCAGTTATGTCATCAACTTGTCTCAAACATCCTAAATATTTATATTATTTATACAGGTACATAAGCAATTTAAAAAAAAATATCCAAGAGAGATTGCACCCTCAACCAACTGTTAATCCTGGTTTAGTGTTGATTCCGCTTTCGAAAAAAACACAGCCCTGGTCAGCCATATTATTCAGTATTTTTGAAGGATGCACTTATCATGCTTATGTAATTTGCTTAAGAACATATCTTGCTTGTTAAATAATGGGATGGGACTGTTATAAGGGGCTTAACAATAATTTATGTTTGTAAAGATAATACTTTTTTAAGGATACAATTCAATTAAAAAAAAAATTATTCCCAGAAAGGTGTGAATGTTATAGCTCATATTGGTTTTCCGGTTATATATGTTTCAACCTACTAATAAGGACATTACCTTTATAATGTCATAAAACAGTATGAATACATTCAAAGGAAATCCAATTACTTGTATCAGTTACAAAATTGCTTTCTTGCTGTTTGTTACTAGGATATATGAGAGACATTCAAACCTGTTTTTACAAGTTTTAAAGTTTTTATGGTTTGACATACACCATTGTCAACTCATTTACAACATCATTATTTTCTACAATTCTTAAGAACTATGTAGTAGTAGTAGATTTGTGGTACATTTTTACTACTAGAAAAATTTAAATTTAACCAAGAGGAATATCCTATGTCCAGTACCCAGTGTTGGCACAATTAATTTGTTTACCTGTAGAAGCTAATGTATGAATTTAAATTATTTCTTGTCAGGTTTCTTATCAGATTGTTGCCAACCCAGGTTGGAAAAGAATTTAACCTGAAAATCAATTTGACATACAAAAGATATACTGTGGACATGGTTGGGTGGTAATGTCGAATGTTTTTACAAGATCAATGTATCTTTCCCTAGGTATGCCAATAAACCTCTTTTCACTGGACTTCACTATCTATAGCTGTCCACTGGAATACAGCTATACATGGATAAATTCTGACTGAATTTCACTGTTTGATGGTCATGCAGTGTTAAAGGATAAGAGTAACTTCACAATTATTTTTGTTTCTGTAGGTTATGACAAGAAAGTATTAATAGAGGAGCAAGGACAAAGAAGTTCTAACATTATCAAATACCGTAATAAAATGACTACTGAATGAGCGATGTTAAATGCTTTAATGAAGTTACTATAAATACTAGACGTTTAGAAACCTTCAGCCTGTTCAGCTTGTACTCAAGATATAAACACCTTTTAGCAGCAAAGAAATATACTCCCCATTACACATGTTGAAACATATTTAAATTACTGCTCATAAAAGTTCCCAATACTGTGGATTTTATTCTGACATCCAAGCAAATACAATCTATCACTCCGATTCGAGAAAAGGAAAAGTGAATAATTATGTAAATCTTATTTTCACACGAAATTGTCACGAAATTGGGAGGAATGTCTATTATTCTTATTATTAGTCACTCCGCGAACAGGTAAAACAATGTCTTCTGAACAACCTGGTACTTGTGATAGTGATGTTGAAACAGTATTCTGGCGAGATGTGATATCGCAAAAGCTTGATCAGCGCAATCAAAGCCGGAGCGCCAATGTTTACGGTATGATGACATGTATACCGGCTCTAAGCGAGCGTTCACGATGCGTCGGCTGTCCTAAGTCGAGGGACGATCCTCGTGTGACAAAAATCGTCGACAGGCTTTTCTATGTCCAGATAATCCAGGTTTCACGAACCTATGCAGCCGTCTCTGTCCCCTCAAAAAAATCTTTTCCCGACGCGGACGGCTGTACACAGGCTAACCGAAAATAGGGTTATTATAAGCGATCGACAAATCGAGGACAAAATTGCAGTGTTTAAATGAATAAAGCAAATCCTAGGCAAACGACTAATGGCTTGAATTATACAGAGGCTCCAGAGATCGACAAATTGGGATTCCTTCGACATACGACATAAGACTTCACCTCGCTCGACTTTCACACTCGCCATTTCACTAGAGCTTAGTGCTTTCGCGGTCTAGACAATGTTTTGGTTTTGTGTGAGCCAATCAGATAGCAGGAAATCATATACCCAGTTCTGGTAATCCGCCGCACTGACAAACATGAGAAGGATATTCCAAAACTCTGCAAACTACGTTTTTGGCTACTTATTGTTGTCGCCAACATAAGTAATGCAAACCAAAGGACTTATCAGGTATGTAACAAAGGCCACACCGATTCAGGGGACTTAATCAACAATGGTTTGCACAATATCAAGGATTATCCATGTAATCTGTTTTGGTTATAATTCCTATTTATTTTACTTACAAAGGCTTATGTTCTGGGCAGACTGGGGAACAGATGCGAAAATCGAACGAGCAGATTTAACTGGTGAAAATCGGCAGACTCTGGTGAACTTGTATTCTCAATGGATCCCTATTAGTGTCGTCATTGAGTTTGAAGCTCAGCGTATTTACTGGATGGATAAATCCTACTTAAATAATGCAGATTTAGATGGGTATTACAGGCATTATGTGCACTACATCAGAGAAAACATTAATCCAGTAGACTTGGCCCTGTATGGTGACAATCTATACTGGGTGGACAAGAACAGTCGAAGCATTAACTGGCTGAACAAGACACACCCCGTTGACATGCTCAGCTTTGGTCATCTCACCAATGGCATCCTCGTGGGTGCGGTGATTTCTGACGAGTCAAGACAACCGGTCGGTAAGTTGACTAGCTGTGTTATAACACTTGTTTTTCGTCACACACGGTTTGGTGTGTGGTTGTTTGATCCTGTTAGGTTCTTCTTGCTTTGCTTATACGCTAGGATGGGGTACAAAACTTGCTGCACTCAGTTCTGCCTCCCGCGGGCTTTAGTCAATTAATCCTTGGACGAGTGCTTGATTAAGGAGAAGTTTATTATTAGTCAGTGAAGAATGATCGTCCAGGTGAGCGTAGCCCTGAGAAGGACTTTTCACAGATGACTGAAGTTTCCAACACCCTGAGCGATTTTTTCTCTCAAAGCTTTACATCTGAACAAATCTTCGTGCCGTGTGAACAACGGCGGGTGTAGCCATCTCTGCTTATTGGCCCCTGGCGGGAAAAGCAAGTGCGCATGTCCTAATGGTGTGGCATTAGAATCCGATACCAAGACGTGCAGCAACGGTGAGTACAGGTGCTTTTTGTTTGGAAAAAGAATTGTGTAATGATCAAATTCCAGTAGTAGAAAGGGCTCCTCGTGATCTTTTCTGCAGCTAGGCATGAAAACAGAATAACGTCAATTCATAAAGAACCGAAACCACCCTTTTCTAAAGCGAAATAAGAATTTTTATTGTCACTTTGTCTTTAATTTTTTTGTTTGCTTTGGTTTGGTTTGGGTTTTTTTGTTTGTGTTTTTTTTACAATTGACACATTTTTTTCTGATTAGTAACGAGTAATTTTGGTGCATGGCTATTTTCCTTAGCTTTTTCAAGGGGCCCAACACTGAAGTAGGTAATATAGGGTTGGCGGTTGCAGGAACAAAACGTTATCGTGAACTTACAGCGTAAGGTACCAAGGCAACTGAAATAAAAATGAAGGCCTAGTTGGGTCTGGGTTCTGGTCTTACATTTCAGAGTATGGAGCTTATGTTGAATTCAGTGCGCGCGCTATAGCCCTTTATAACCCCAGTTACGCGTGATATTATGTACAGGACATGATGCGTAGTGCAAAACAAGGGATTCGCCTGAATTGATTCTTCAGATTTCCTCATTTTCAGTTACCCGACCAAGACCACCACCACCTCCTGTCCCAGGTAAGATGAAATATAACGCATCCTTTGATCAGACTTGTAGTCAAATTTGATGAAGTTGTCTAAACACGGACTTATAGTCGTGCAAATTGTCTGGCTTTATTTTCTGAAAGAAATACGAAATGGTGGCACTGTGATTGCAAATTTGATGCAAACACGAAAGAAAGTATAAACTAATTGTATTGCCTACAATGAAAACACAAAAATCAGCAATAAAAACACGATGTTTCGATGTTTTTACACAGAAAAGCAACTAATTGTGGTAATATTAGTATTGAGTAGCTAACCCTGTTTCTCTCTCCATTTAACTCTTAGTTACTTGATCTTGCAATTACAATTGCAATGCAATTACAATGTGTTCCTATTAGATGTGAAAGTACGTCTTAGAGGCTCAAGTTCGTTACATGAGGGTCGTGTTGAAGTGTATCACCGAGGACAGTGGGGAACAATCTGCGATGATCACTGGGGATTCAAAGAAGCTACGGTCGTGTGCAGAATGCTCAATTATTCTGCGGCAGAAAAAGTTGTCAGAAGTGCTTACAAATACTATGGACGAGTAGGTAGTTCCTATCCCATTTGGATGGACAATGTTAAATGCCGGGGTAATGAACAAACCATTGCAGCTTGCAGGCACAATGGATGGAATGTTCACGACTGTAACCATAACGAGGACGCAGGAATTCTTTGCAAAAATGACTCCATTTCACCCACTACAGGTAAACATTTGAAAGAACACTTAACCCTAATCAGACTTGGTTTTATCTGGTCTTCTCGGACCGGGGGGAAGTGGATTTCACCCTCCTTAACCCCGAGAATATTAAAGCTATGAAAACGAAACTAGGAGGGCAGATAGTAGGTCGAAATATATTTCCCCTGAGGTCCGCAACATGTGCTGATGACGTTATATCGCGTATACTACGTCGTTTCTCAAACGGCGACCATCTTGGATCCGCCATCTTGGATTTCTGGATTTTTCCCCAGATCCTCCGAAAAGCATCAAAATCTACCAAAAATAACCAAAATTAATAAAAGAACACGTACACCATTTAAAAATGTAAAAATTTACTTAGTTGTAGAATAGGAAAGCGAATACTTTGCTTAGTAAAATACATGTAAATGATTTGAAACCGGTACTCTCGGTAGTTTGTGTTATTTCAATCAGGGTCGGTCTTCACGCGTCGATGAAATATAAACATTCCACGAACAAAAGGTTTATGATAGTAATAACAATGATGATGATGATGATAATGATGATGATGATGATGATGATGATGATGATGATGATGATGATGATGATGATGGTGATGGTGATGATGATGATGATGATGATGATGATGGTGGTGGTGATGATGATGGTGATGGTGGTGGTGGCGGTGGTGATCG